>OX388320.1:12816654-13129240 GCA_947579605.1 Athripsodes cinereus | reverse complement strand
TAAAACATATCTTACAACCTTCATTATGTACTGAAGGTGTTACTCAAAAATTAAACAATTCGAAAATCGAGAATAAATTACACAAAATTAAAACAGGCGTAAGTATACTTTAATTATATACTTCAAAATAACCAATAAAAATACAGAAAATGTTGAATAATCAGCAAATTAAAATTCAATTATAATAAACGATCGGTAAATAGTTTTCGTAGGCGTTCATGATCCACATTTGTGAAGTTATTACAATAAGTATAGTATCACTACAAAAGCATTTTCTTGAAAGCTGAAGTTATAACTAACTTTATAAGTAAGTAGGTACATAGATATTAATATTCTTAAATACGTAGATGTTGATTTATTTCCTTACACTATCATCGGAATAAAGTAAAAATTTGTGCTAGCAGCGAAGTTATTCCGTAATCAGATATGAAATGACATTGAGTTGCGTCATATTATCGTCTTTCAGTGGCGTATAAACTCGTATTCACCCTTTGTGTACTCCTAAAACTAGTTTTAACGCGAAGATTTAATTAGTTTGACTAATATTTTATATATTATCGTAGAACAATATTCAATTTCACTTGCTTTGATGTACTCCAAAATTCGTATTAAATCTATAGTAATCAAAGAATTTTACTTATTACGCCAGTCCATAACTGCATATACCTAATAAATATACAACCAATCTTCTCTGAGCCAATAAAATGATATATTCAAAATGGAATACATAACTCATTGTTGAATTGAACATTTTATTTTTTTATTTTATTTTATTCCAATATACGGCGTCAGCCTTTTAGGTACATGTAAATAAATACATATATGAAAGACATAAAAAGTAATATGTTATATTATATATTTTATGTGATATTTTACATATTTTGTAATTTATTACACAAATAGAACGGACGCGGGAAACTATGTTGGAAGAGCGATGTCTTCAACTTGCTAATGAACGTTATTATCGATTGGTTTTTACGAAGGTCCTCGGGGAGTCGGTTCCAGATGACGGGTCCTGCGACGCCAAAAGCCCTATATTAGAAGCAGGACTTGTTTGCTCTATTGATCTCGTCCAGCATGTTGATGGATATCTTAGCATTTCTGCTCTCCAACACGTGTTGGGCACATTGAATATGAGAGCATACAGTGAAGGAAGTGAAACGTTTATGCAAGGATAGGAGTAAGAAGCGTCCGATACCTTCTGACTACCCCACAATGGTGATGAAAATAATGATGATACTTATCTTTTACAAATGACTCAAAAACTTGCATGTGTTTCGGGTGCATAAACGCCAAAGTAAAAGGCATATAACGCCATTACATTGTACTTTACAATTAGGTTGGTAATATTTAATGATATATTTTTTTGCATAAACACGACATAATGGATGCCCACAGAATGATGTACTTAAAACAATTTAACTTTAATGAATATAATTTAAATAAGTGTAGTTTAAAATTACCAGCAATTCACGTAAAATTTTCATTATTATTATGATAATGTGATTACAAATTATTCTTCATCATATACTGATCATAAAAATGCACTTAGAAAAAAAAATCATTCAAACAGTCCATATTATGAACATTCCTTAAAATATTTGTGTGTGCATTTTTACTCAGGTCGACAGTTTTCGTTGATACTGTGATAATTATTTCGGTCAATTTCGTAAAATTATCCATTTTTAACAAGACCATTTAGTGAGGTACTAAGATAATAAGAAGCCAGTCTGTACAACTTAAACAATGTACTCTGTATACTGTATGGTATTAAACACTGTACTTTCAAAATAATAACGAATTGTGAATTAAATTAATTTCTTTTATGTAATGAAAATCCTGATCAAACCTCTTTAATAATGTATCATTGATGTTATGCGACAGTGTTTCAAATCACAACAAAAAAAAAAGAAATGAGTAAGTGTGAAAATTATTTTGTTTTGCTGTGTTTGTGTTATAAATTTGCAGCACGGAAAGGATGTCCCGTATGTTTATTATATGTACCTGTAGGAGATGACATGATCGTAAATATAGATGATCTTTAAATATACCTCGTTTAGACAAAATGATTTAATAGCTTAAACCAATCAATTCTGTGTAATAAATACGAGTATATTATGTCTTCATTTATATTGCTGCCTCAATATAGATTAAATTTTATCCATCTTTAAATTTAACGAGTTTTAATTATTTTTTTATCTTTCTATGTTTTTATTGCCTTTTACAATATTATGTACCTAGGTATCTTTTGCTGTACTATGCATATGTGTGAAAGAATTCATTCATATTTGCTAATTCAAAATCCATACAACAGTTAGTACCTAGTGACTAAAAGTAAAACATTTAATTAAATTATATGACAACCAAATGGGCTATTTGGTTGTCATACATAATTTAATTAAATCCATACAACAGTTAGTACCTAGTGACTAAAAGTAAAACATTTAATTAAATTATGTATGACAACCAAATGGGCTATTTGGTTGTCATACATAATTTAATTAAATCCATACAACAGTTAGTACCTAGTGACTAAAAGTAAAACGTTTAATTAAATTATGTATGTCAATGATATTATAAATGAACAGAATAATATATGAACACTTATAAATTGGACATTGCATTGCGTATAATTGTTGGTGATTGTATAATTGTACTAAATATTTGTGTACCTATTGTCTGTAGTGTTCCATTGACTTGAATAAATAAATATATTGCACCTACCTTAGTTTTCAAATTTCTGTGGTTTGGAACATTGTTGCGTTATACTATCTATATACTAAACATTTTTTTTTAATATTAGGTCCTTACATATGAAATTGGCGTTTCATATGGCAGAAATGAAAACGATTTTTTTTTATGAAACTATTTTTTTATTTAGTCAAAGTATGTACCATGGCTATCTATGCACTTTTGCCATCTCGAAGGTAGTTCATTGATTCCTTTACTAAAAAAAGTGTGTGAGCGAGAATCAATAAAATCTTTGAAGGCCGTTTGGACAGCCTCGTGAGAATTGAATTTTTTTCCTTGCATGAAGTTGTCCAAATTCCGAAAAAAATGGTAATCAGTTGGAGCAAGGTCCGGGGAGTATGGTGGGTGTCGAAGACATTCCAGTCGCAGCTCCCGTAGTTTTGCGGTCGTCAAACGTGCCGTATGTGGTCGAGCGTTGTCCTGAAGCAGCAGTACCAATTCATGCGGTACCCATTTTTCAAGTTTTTTCACTTTTCCAATTTGTTTCAAGTGAATCAAAATGGTTTTATCACTCACACCGAAGCCTGCCGCTAACTCTGACGTGGTTTGCGATGGATCTGCTTCCACAATTGCTTTTAATTCTTCGTTATCAACTTGTGTCTCCGGCCGTCCACGAGGCTTGTTCTGTAGGTCAAAATTTCCAGAACGGAAACGTTGGAACCAATAACGTACCGTATTTTCTTTTGCAGTAGCTTCCCCATACGCATTGTTAATCCTACGAGCCGTTTCTGCAGCACTAGTGCCGAGGTGAAACTCATATTCGTAAATATAGCGATATTTTAAGTTCTCCATATTGTGAACAGAACGATGTGAAAGAAAAACAAATGACGCGATAACAAATAAATTTCGTAATTCGAACACAGAAATACATGGTCTTAAATTTGAAATAAATTTGAATTTGGAATTCCTAGCCGAACGCCACATATTTTGAATCAAAGTTGCCAGTTCGCCAAACGCCAATTTCATATGTAAGGACCTAATATAAAGATGAATCTCAATTTGAAATAGACCTAAATACACCCGGATACCCTCACAGTAAGCAATATACTTGTGTCGTCATGGGGAAGCACGTTGGCAGCGGATGGAATCGAAGCCGAATATCTCAATTACGAATCCGAGACTCTTCCATCAGGTTGCCGACCACCTCATTGCATACACATACATACAGACATCATCCATCCCCATGTCCCAGTTGAGTCGGGAGTGCATTGCAAATGAGGCCCTTGTCTAATTGCTTCGAGAATTTTAGTCAATTCTAAACTAAAGTTTTTCACTACGCACGTTTGACACTTAACCTCACCAACTTTTTCTGAATTCGCCCACTCATCCTCTTTCCTGTTTCGTATAAGTATGTACAGTAAAGAGTAAATAATAAATAATTTAAAACACATCCTAAATGAAAGCTAGATAAGCGAATAGTAGGTACTTATAAGATAATATTAGATAAAAAGAACGAAGATGTTTTACCTTTTAATTAAAATTAACACTGTTATATAATGATGATGTGAAAAAAGAATAAATAAAAAAAATCCAACTACTTAAAAAAAAGAAAATCTTCAAAGCAGAGTTAAATAACTGATTCAGTCTGCTTTGGTACGGGCTCATGCTTAGTTAGGAAAATCTCATGACATACCTACTACTATGCTCTCTAAATACTTGTTAAATAAAACATATAAATAAATATACTTAATAGAAAAGTGTTTTTGAATGTTCACAATGTAGATTTATATAATGTAAAATAAAATATGCCGCCCATTTCAAAGATCTTCCGCCTGCTTGTTCAAACCCTATCCTTTATAGGCACCAGTAAGTATAAGTGTATAATAATAGGTATGTAGTGCTACACATTGGAGGCACCTAACATAAGTATGCGATTTATGAGTGAATGTAATATTATGGTATCATAAATCAAACATCTTATTATGGTATAAATGTAGAAACCAATATTACCTTCTAATAATAATATTACCTCTATGACTTATTATTGATGGTTGACGTGTAAATTATCGTGATATATAGTAGTAGGTATATTATGGTCTTGGTAGATTTCGCAAAAAATAATAATATACTCTATAGAATACTTGTTCGTACCCATATTACTTATTAGGTATTATTTAGTGTCTATATTGACGTTAATCAGATGCAAATTATGAATGATTGTGTTCTATGTATATGATTTCGATTTGATTGATAAAATAATAGACTCACAAATTTAATGATACATCAATGTTATACCTATGCATCTTTATAGAGATCCATTTCTCTTGTTGCATTATACTCTTACTATACCGACGATCATACTGATTTTTTTTATGATTTTGTCCTCAAGATATGGTTATATTAACATAAAGTAAATAAATAAACAGCGATTCACATTCGCTATCTATTTCTTCATAATCTATTTCTTCAAAAAAACAACTTTAAAAATTCTTCTGGGAGTACAAGAAACCATTTTTTTTCCATTCTAAGCCTCTTTGCGCTAGTGGAATCACCTCTACCACCGATATTTCTGACGCCTGATGCCATTCTTATAGAAGCAGTTTATTGTAAATAAAGGACATCTAGGTTGTGGGAAACGTTGTTGATAAAGAACAGTGCTCGTTTTGGCCAACTATCATTGGACATTCTCAAAACAATATGATCTAGCCAAGATCATCGTCTCACCCCTATAACAGAACTCCAGATCTTTGTTAAATGCGTTCGGCGTACTTTTAATATACAGGTAAGTACATACAATTATATTTATTCATCAATGTAAAAGAAATACGGGGAATGATACGTAGCTGTATTCAGTATGAAATTAATACATTCTTTATGGTCCAATTAGAAGATGATTATCCCGTCATGTTAAAAAGTAGGCACATCAACGACGGATCAATGGATTTTTTTTATATCCCATTTCTACTTCGTCTTTCTCACAGTTGATGATGTATATTATGAAGAACGTTTTATACATAGTAATAATTATTTGTATTGAATCTTAATAATATCAAGCCGATACTATTGAATCACAATAAGATTCCAAGATAAATACTTGTATTAGAAGTTGATATTACAATCAATACGTTAGTGCATATAGACATAATATAGTGTAATAAAAAACAACTAATTGGTAGTATTCAATGGAATTAGTATACCAGTTATAGGTGTTTTCTTATAAAAGATAAATGTTGTACTTTGTTATTAGATTTTTAAAATCATTTGATCTCTGGACTTCAACCACACATTTTTTGTTTTTTATTTTTATTTTATTTTATTTTATAAATATAGAAGCACAAAACAGACAATAACTACATAAATAAAGTTAGAAAAAAGGTTAATCTTTCAGAGATCAGCTATCATTTTTCTGAAGAATCTCGTTTTTATTGTCACTTCTTCTGTTATTTTTACAATCTAATGAAAATGATATCGTATGTCATGGTTATTAATTCATTCATACCATAAAGACATAGGTGGTGTAGCCAGCGAACTAACTACGTGTGATAAACATGCAAATTTTATTCTCCGTACCAATATATTTAGGATAGGTGGCATACCTCATCGCTGAATTGAAGGTTTTCATGGTTGTCTTAGACGAATTGCATTACTGAGGCTTCATGTTTCTACTACTGAAGTTTTCAGAGAACATTTCATTTTCCAAGTTTGGTAATCTGGATAAAATTATCAATGGTCAAAAATTTGGCATTGAATGTCCAATATCAATGGATTTTTTCATGCTATGTCTTTTTAAATTTATATAGGTATGTGTGCATACTAAGAATTATCAGACAAAAGAATTGAAAAATGTGAGTGATGAGAATACTTTTACATACTTACATTGATTGAGGGGTGAATAGTTTGGATAAATTGCAAAGAAATAATATTTATGTGTTTAAAAACATTCCATTTCATACAGGCAACAAAAACAAAAGAAAAATGAATAATTCCATATTTTAAAAACACACAGTGTCGTTACACTATTTTTAATAAATTATATTTTTAATTAGTTAGAAGTTTATTATCAAAAATAAAATAGGTAGGTACTAATACTAATTATGATAATGTTAATAAAAGTGAATTAGCTTTTTTGTTTATACCTACTCATAATCTTCCTACTTATACATATAATGAACAGATATCGCTATATTATCAATAAAAGCTCACATCAAATACAAGTAAGCACGTATTTCCTTTGCATAATTTTTTTTTATTTAAATGTATTGCAATGTAGCCAACTAGTTTGTAATTTGATCTTCGCATGAGAAAACCACCACTGGTAGAAATGAATCAGAGAGCAAATCACTCTATGCAAAAAGGAACTGGGAAGTTGATTAGGGCTGTCACATCGTCTTGTGGGGTCTGGGACCCCTGATGTGTCCTGACAATCGTACAAGAGACCCCCCAGGTTACAAAGGATCCACCGATCGGTAGCCGCCACTGTATCAATATTCTAAAAACAAAGAATACGAAATCGCGTCGGAGTCGATTATTTTTTCAAAGACTTTCTGGCAAAATGAGTCTGTACTTTGTTATTGAATTAATTATAATATTCTTGATTCGAGTAAAACTGGGAGATTTTTGAAATCGGAACGTGATCGAAATGCAAGTTTAAATGTTTGACACTTCATAGGATCCGATGATGATTTATTTATGAGGAAGGGACGCATCTGCAATCAGGATGAAAACACAAACTTATTCAAATAAATGTTTGGCACCATCTTTTTCTCATATGCTCGCCCTTTCAATTGAATGTCCATGTAACACTCGTATAATTTTAATAGTTTTTGTCCTAAAGTTCAGCAGAAATACAAGATACCTTCGCGATATATTTTCTCTAGAAATGACAAAACAGATCATTACTGAATACCTCATCATACAGAACTGCAAGTCTTAAATGAAAAGATTTACATTTATAACAATATAAATATTTTATTCATTTAAAATAAAGCAATCTTTTAATTATAGTTTTACAATTCTCGATTGAATGTTCTGTGTAATTTGTTGGAGTTTAAGTACCTACTAATTTTCCATATTTATTCTGTAATTTCCTAGTGTTGTGTTCATGAATTAATTAAATCTCATTTGAAAATTTGTAATAACTGTTTTATAAGCAAATATTCTCCTTACAGTTAGTAATTTCATTAGTAATAAAATGATGATATAATATTTTGCTTACTTACTAGTGACTATTTGTAATAATATAAGTTTGTGTGTAAATCATGTATTCAAGATAAAAAGTATTGAGGACTTGCGTGCATTTCTTGAAACCATCTTCCTTATCGTTGTAAAAGAAATAAAGAAAGTTTTGATAGTATGTACAATAGGTATCTAGGTATTTCGAGAGTGTAGATCGATCGAAAGCGAACGTTATAATAATGAACACGCCCAGTGCAGTGTTCATATCTCGATAAGTTGTTGTTACTGATTGCAATTGAAATCGATTACATGCAATAAACATAATTATTAACATTTAGAAGACGCCTATCGTATTTCGCCGCCGCGGGCCGAATGTTTCATTACGGACATAAACAACGCCACGGCGAGATGTGAATAATATTCGCGTCGAGATATGAAAAATGTTCATAATTATTATTTTTATTATAATAAAATTATGTAATAAAAATATATGGCACACGCTATTGTTGTTGTAAGCAGGGATTGAAGGAAGAAGCTTATATATTTTTATTATCTACAAATTATGAATATTAAAAAAGTAAAAAGAATTACTAACTGTATCCACAAATTTTAAAACATAAATTTATAAAAACAATATAATATTTTATTCATATCTGATGAATATTTTGTACGAATTTAAATACAAAATATGTTTTTCATTCTGCATAAAAATATTACTACTTCAAATTATATCTGCCTATTGCTTAGCTTTCAGTACAAGCTTTTATATCATTGCTTCAGCTTAGCTGTCTTTATGCAAATTACGTAGAAATCTGGTATGTTATCCACTATTTACTCATAAATTCAAGGAATGGATAAAGATTTGAATAATAATAATTAGAACACTTTATTGATCAGAAAAAAAAATCATGAGCAATTGGCGAGCTTATTGCCTGGAGGCAATATCTTCCAGCTAACCAAGAATACTTAATTACTGCTAGCTTTCATGTTTTGCCTTTTATACTCATGGGTTCATTCGAGCAATACGTACCAGCTTATTTCCCATGACAATGTCATCGATGTATATCTTTGGAAGTTATTCTATACTATGAATAAACTTTCATTTGTTATTTATTTTTCATAACTTAAAGCGATTTTTAAATATTTTTGAGCGGTTTATCACCCTCAGATCGAGGGATCATGCGATCTATAGTCAATGCATCTCGTAATACCGGTGCATCGCGTTAATATGTATTAAACTATGTATTTATGTAATTGGTTAGCACATATACAACACGCAAGGTAACCAGCAAGGCAGATAACTTATGATTCGTCTGATTAATAAATTTCATCTTAAAACATACCATAGGAATTTATTATTGGTCGGTTTGTTCATCTTTGAAATAAGCTATAGGTAATATATTATTGCATCAGAGAATTTTATTATTATTATGATTGCCAATGATTTTTTTATACGATAATAATATGAATAAAATAATATTCCGAAAGATGGGTAAATGTAAGTAGGTTCAAGTCATAATTTAATAGTTACAAATATTTTACTATTGTACACTCGACTCGATGACATTAAACAAAAATAAATTGCCTCTTTTGACCAAAATACGTGCAAAAATTTGTATGCTTTCTGCCTTGGCGGTAAGGTAAGTAAAACGTGAGATATTAATTGGTAGAGAGGTGTCATTTTTTAACAAATTGCCAGTAAATCAGTGCAAATCCTTTTTTAGAAGGTAAGTAGGTAAACTTATTTGTTATTTCTGAAGATTTCTACACAACTAGTGCATCAATGCAGAAATACTAGAAAAGTAGAAAATGTAATAATTATCACTATTCGAAAATAGATAAATAGACAATTCGAAAATTAATCTTACTGTAAAGAGATTCCGTGGAAGCCAGCATGAATATACCTACCTACTAAATTACACTGTCGAATTTCCCTTTTAGTATCATCTTTGAACCAGTTCTCATTAATTTATTACTGACACGGTAAATCGATATATTTTTTTTTAATTATGAAATCGATAATCGAAACACCTGTACTTAATCGTGTTATTTACAATACATTGAAGCACCACGATCGAGCAAATGACTAAAAGTAATAAATATTTCGATAATAGTCGCAGATATTTTTCGTTATAGTCTACATTCTACAATAAGAAGACAATATATTTAGGTTGTATATTGTATTAATATTTCGAATATATTTCTGTTTACAAGCATCGTTTAAAAATTACTTTCAATTTATAAATAGGTTAATATAGAAATGTCAATTCATAAAAAAGGTTTGTGTTGCTCAGCTGAGAAGGTGTAGAAATTAGGGTAGTAGAGTGATATGAAGATCCCTGATGGGGATGGCAAGTATAAGAGACTACAGAATTTATAGATTTACTCCAGATCAGAAGGTGACTTACCAAATGTATGTAATGAAACTCGCGATTGTTATTAAGATAATTTATTATTAAACACAGCTTTGCAAATACGAATAATGTTACACTAGATTTATAGAGAGAATGTAAAACGTATGTGTGGTCAGCCAGGCAGAGAGAACTAGAATGATTTTGGATTGTGATAATATTCTTATCACAATCCAATAAATGACGTCATCCCAGCTGACCACAATACTCTTTGGTGTTGCCTGTTCACTACAAAGGATGTGACACATTTTTGATGCAGCCTACGCCTATACCCATTAGAAAGGAGATAAGGAGTATAAAACTATGCACGGATTTTATCATTTTTATTATTGTTAAATATAACTTTTTCTACGGAAAATGTTTTAGAAAAGCATAAAATTACTCGTTGACTGAAACATTATTTGTCTATAAAATGTATATAAAACAGCTTTTTCCATTTCCCGTTAAGTGCAATTTGATGAAAACTGAAGAAAAAAATTAACCCTACAAAACATATATTTTTTGTTAGATAGAAGAACATTCTCTAGTAGGTATATACCTACCTACATTATGAAAAAGGGTTTGAATCAATGCTAAAAAATTAAGATATAAAAAAGGAAGACCAACCTTTTGGCAACCTTACTAGATCCTCATAAAATATTATTTTATAGTATTGTTTTAAATATAATAATGACTTCACAGTTTCGTGTTATTTTTCTCAATAATAAATTACCTCATACAAGTATGACTATAGCCAATATAACAAGTGGCATAATAATTATTATATTTCCGAAAAAAAATAACACTTTATCTACAAGTTAATTAATGTATTTCAATTGCATTCTTCAATCAAAGAAGTTCAGCTGGTTTAATTTAACAGTAAGGTAGATATTTGTGGTCAATAAATAATTAATAAATATCATCAGATAAATAAATTCAATGGTAATGTTCTCAGGAACATTTAGTGAAGAAACTGGCGCAATTTATAACTGGTCAAAATAACATTAAATATATAAATCTATTGTACCCTTGTATTGTACCCTTTAATTAGGTTTTTTAAAAGAATTTTAGACCATTTCCATAATGCAGTTGATCTGAAAATAAAGAAACAATAGAGAACTGGCCCAAACGGAAAAAAGCACAAGACAGGGAAGCATTCTTCAAAGTGATGGGCAATATCGCAAAGACCTGATATATGGCACTGAGAGAAGATGAAAAAGATAAACACATTCCAGTATAATATTGGCACAGAGACGCTCTGAATGGGGTAGGCTGGCTTTTGCCCTGTGCTCCCGAGAGGAGCGTTGAGGGCGATGATGATGATGAGTATAATATGAAATTATTATTTAACAAAATATTTAGTAATTTATTCCACCTGTGCTTCAATAAATTTGCATGCCGACTTTCGAATGCTTCCGCTCTCATCGTCAGGCAATGTGGCTTTTAATTTAAAATTACCTACTAAACATTTAATTTCATATCAATTGCTTATTATAATGAACTTCCACGAGTATGTAGGTAGGTACTCACCGTCTGTTAATAAGTTAAACTCTATCTTTACATTTTTTAGCCTGTCGTCATATTCTTACAAATCACAAGGTACGGTAATCTAATTTTAATTCTGACAACATGAATGATTTCATTGTGATATTGTACATACATATAATAATACAAAAATATTTTACTGTTTTTTAATGTAAAAGTAAAAGCAGGTATTAAATCGATACTATATAATTATTTACCTTATTATGCGTGTATATGATATATATAATCATACTCGTGAAGGTAATAAAATATTCCTATACATATTACATAGTTAAGTGCCTCTCAGCTTTGTATAATAGATGCTAGGTCGTTCAGTGAAACAGTGACACTCACGACCGATATGATTTGAACGAATCCAAATCAATGAAACTTTTAATAAAGTAGAATCTAAACTTTTTATAAATTTGTTAAAATAAATGTTATTTATGATTTTCATAAAATATCATCTAGTACCTACTTTTATAGCATCAAACATCAACTCAATAGATTAAAAAGGTTTTCTGTTACTCATAATATTTACAAAATTTGATTTAAATAAACATTGACGGTATCCCACAAAAATCTGTCTGTAAACAATGTCTATCGTTTATCATTATTTTTTTTTTAAATAAATAAATAATAACTTCTATATTTAAACCAAATTATTTAAAAGCATTGGTACCAGCATAAAAAAAAGATTTTTAAAAGATATTTTACCGTCGAAAAATATTTGTAAGGATTTTTATAGGTAGGTAGGTTTTTCCGTCTTGAACCAACGATTCGGTACCGGCTCTTCAATTATCTGATCGTTTAAAAAGCTTATTTGCGTAAAACAGTGTTATCTCAATTAGTTTGTGACATATAATATAATATAATATAGCAGTATTTACCTTCTACAAGTTGAAGTAAATTAGGTACCTTCTCATTTGTTTGAAAAGACCGACCGTAATCACAAGAGTCACGCAACCAATTTGTTGAACGATTGAGCCGGCCGTGTGTGTATTGAATATTGAATTATTTTATTATATAATTTATCTAAACAGAAGTGAAAGAATCATTAAATATGCCACTTGTAATCACGTAATGCCGTGTGTGCTTATTGGCTGATGAATACGCAACTGTGTTCTGATTGGTCTAATCAATGAAATTACTTCAACCAATAGGCAATCAGTATCAATAAGCTGTAATAGATGAAATTATGAGTACAATTAGCAATTGTGTAACTACAAAGTACTTGCATATCGTATTGAATTGTGTACTGATAAGGAATATTGCAAGATCGTCTGGCAATACGTCACAGTTGCTTTATATGTAGGTATTATTACAGTAAAATAGTATTCATTGTGGATATTTCAATAATTCATTATCTACATACACATATCAATACAAGTCTTGGATTGATTTTTAATAGATATATATATATATATCCACAAATACCTTTTACCATAATAAACCGTCTTGGCTCCAGTGCTGTCATCCGAGTCCACCGTCTCCAGTCTTGCCCCCTGGATGTCCTAGAGATCCCCGCTGAATATTATGAGTTTGCAATCCTGCACTTTTTGTCTCAATAGTAAAATTATATACCAATATCTAAAAATTACTCATTAAACATCATTAAAATGTTCTTAGAAACATTATTATAGTAATAAAAAATATCTACATATATCATTATAAACATTATAATATATAGATATAACCTGTTGACTACTAATACTATACCACTATACATACATATATACCCAGTGGTGGGACTAGACTTTTTATATTGATGATGAATAATTCGTACTGCACAAATTTTAGTAATTAATAAAATTATATAATCTGCACACTGCTAGCGGAGAGGCTGAATAGTCATTATGCCAGCAATGGTAAAATTATAAATATTTATTTTTTATTCTGGCTTTTTTAAAGTAGGGCAACACACTGTATGGGTATGTATGTGTGAGTATATTATGTAGCAAATGAGGTATGTATGATGTATAAAAGTATATTGTTTTTATATACTATACTATCCTTGAACATATCATGATTTAAATAAATATTAAGGTATGTATAAAAAATATCATTACTTTTTGTTAGCACGGAAAGGAAGGCTTGCATAATATGTTTATAATATAAATCTAGTCAGTAATAGATATGCCATGGTGTAGATTGTGTAGAAGTATCAAAAGAATATCTTGTATTATCGAATACGCTGTTTTATCCAGTTAATGCTGGTACGAGATATCATTTTATCTTGTTCAAGTAGAGTCCTAGAAACTTCTGACGGAGATTGGACATGCGGTGCTTTTTTTACATATTTGGGGAGTACGCCACTGCATATACCTCCTATCATAATGATATTACAATATCGCCGCGGCTACGGCATTTCTCACTACACAAGGCACCTAATAGATAATATATAGGTAGGTAGGTACGTTTATATTCATATAAAATTTACCCATCTCATCTCCAACATACATAACTGCAGTATACATACTCGTAAAGTGCCAGAACTAGCCTAAAACCTATGTTTAACGTAATTCCACAGAGATGAAATACAATAAAAATGAAATTTTAATTTCAAAATCTTATTTCTCTACTTTCATAGCGAAATTCCCGAAGACAAGTGAATTGTACTTTAATTTTACAGTGAAGAAATATTAAAGAGTTATAATAGAAGCTATTATAAATTCTTTAGAAGCTATCATAAAGCTATCAAAATATCAAAAAAGGTAAATATACTCATGTACTGCATCTAAATTCATTACTAAGCATAAATTAATCACCTTATTTTCGCATTTATGTATAGAATCGTCCTTCAAATTTTCAATTATTTTATGTACCTACATTGTAGACATAGACATTTGGGTTCCACTCCCTGTTTCGCTCTCTCAAAATTTAACACAAAATAAAACAATATAACAAAACATCCCTCAAAGCACAAGATCTGTTAATTTTTTAAGGATTGAATTCTACTACTACACCATTGTGACTTACATCACAAATGGGGTAGCCAGCAGCATGCAATAAACATGCAAGTTGTCTTCTCGACGGGTGGCAAACCTCATCGCTGACTTTGCGATTTAAAATGTCTTGTCTGCACGAACACGTGCCTTTTACAGGGCACTCAAAAACTTAAGGAAAAGAGTGAGAGACCAATTCTTTGTTGGGTGCTCCAGGGTTCCATTAATTCTAGATTGTAAAATATATTATAAACTGCAGATTTGTAAAATATGTGAATTGTTTTTTTTATCAAAAATACTCATCAAGCAAACATCAAACAATTTTATTTTAAGATAATATGAACAATATCAACATCAATGTGTATCTTTTTCAAGAGAATAAGGTGATACATATGTAGGTAGTTACTGTAACTCTCATTCTATAGTAAAGTTATTCCGTGATCAGTAACCAATATAATTGATACTCTGCAGATCCCTACTTATCTTCAATACATCAATATCCTATAATGATCACACTCAATTCCTCCAATTAGTGATAGTACCTACATACGTACCTATCTACCTCCTGTATAATATAATATGTTATATTATGTAGCAATATAAAGAGCCGTGGAATGACGGACTTTTTTTACAATCATTTTATTAATACAGTACACATCAGTGACGTATACCTTTATATAAACACTTGAAACTCAAACGAGTGTGGTCCAAAATAGTCAAAAAAATTTGATCCAAAAATTAATATTTTTATTTTAGGGGCTATGACCTAGTTTTTTTTAAAGATATATCTGTTTTTTTTATGTACCTACCCAAAAGCTACCCTACACACCTTTTACAGTAAGCTAAAAGTTTGTGTCGTGAAAGGGGAGTTTACGCATGATATTACCTATGGATGTTAGTACCCATAATACAGGATTCATATCTTAGTTTGGGACTAGCTCGGTCTGTGTGAATTGTTTATACATGTTATGTTATGTTATATCAAGACTCTAACTGGCGTCGAAACGCGAGCAGACACTAACAGAACAAAAAATCTCTCTTGAACTTCTGAAATGAAGACTCTACGTGCAATCGCGGGAAAAACGCTCAGAGACAGAGTCAGAAACACCGAAATAAGAAAAATCTGCGAAACTGAAGATATCGTTCGGTGGAGCAGAAAGAGAAGACGGTTCTGGAGGGACCATGTGGACCGCATGAGTAGCGAAAGATTAGCCCACATCGCCGCAAACGAGACTCCACTAGTGGACGTCCACTAGTCCTAGCTAGGACGAAGATTGCCTGGAAGGCCACCCAAAAGATGGAAGGATAGTTGGTCTTCGGCGTCGCAAGAGGAAACCAATTCCGGCCAAACAGGTCAATGACCTACTGCAAGCAGAAGAAGAAGAAGACTCTACCTCCAGGCGACCGACGAACTTCGAAATTGGTATCGAGCCGTAGCATAGAGCATTAGAATCTTATCGCTATGAGTGAAACTGCATGCGTTAATTATTTTATTTAAGAACCGATTCTTGAGAGACTAAGTGGCGCGTTACTGTTCTATATGTAATAATATGTCGCTGGTACACATGTACACAATTATTTAATAGACCTTTTACAGCAACACTCTGATACAATGTTAGAACATTTCCTTTATAGAATCAATGAATGTATGTATGTACTTATCTCTTGCTTATATTATTTAATAAATAATAATAATAATAACAGCGGAAATCTCTTTGATTCTTCTACTAAGAATTGAAATGGAAATTTATGGGTACCCCCTATTTCTTAAAACTGTTTTTTTACATTGCATTTTTCACACGTTACGTTTACTTTGCAGCAGAGTTGATAAAATTAAGGTTTTTTATGGTTTTTTTTTAATTTGTTAATTTGACAATCTATCTTGGAAACTGATTGGTGACAATTCGATGTTTAGAGATATTTATGTATGTAACCATATCAGCAAAGCATAGATAAAGGTTATCAAATCTTAACGTTATTCAACATATTAATATTCGTTTTACAAAAATATCCCCTCGCCATTGCAATTAAATTTATATGAAAGAGTTTTTAATAGTTTATTTTTCTACACTTTTTGCACATCGTCAAGTATTATACCATAAGTTAAAAATACTATTTCATGTACATTAAATGAAGATCGATATAATATATTAAGTCAAGAACCTTAAATTTAAATCATTCCGGGGTCGAATCTTTTTGTTGCCGATCTACTTCGCCACATGTAAAATAACTAATTGTGAGGGACTGAGGTTGTTAGAGGTACATTTGGGCTTCTTTCAAAACCTATGTAGATCACTCAAGTAAATAATTTTAATTATTTGAACTATTTGAATTATTGGAATACTTCTTACGACATTTAGTTGGAAGCTGCGAATAGTTGGAAAATCGGCCTTTGCTCAAAATTATTTATATCATTGTTGTTTTATATCTAACTATAACTGAGTACAATAAAGAAATACACTAAGCATTTGTTGATTATCGAAAAGCGTTCGATTCTGTAGAAACATGGGCAATACTAGAAGCTCTAAACGACGCGAGAATAGACTCAAGATATACAAAATTATTGAAATACATTTATGAAAATGTTACAATGGATGTTAAACTGGATGATGAGCTCAAAACAAATAAGATTAAAATAGAAAAAGGTGTTCGACAAGGCGACGCGATCTCACCAAAGTTGTTTACTCTGGCCTTGGAAAATGTATTTAGAAGAATAAATTGGGAGCAAAAAAGCATCAAAATAAATGGAAAATATCTGAGTCACCTTCGTTTTGCTGATGACATAGTTGTTATTAGCGAGGATATGAATAAATTGAAGGAAATGATTGAAGAGCTACAACTAGCATCATCTTGGTTGGTTGGTCTTGAAATGAATATAAGTAAAACCAAAATCATGTTCCCGAAAAACAGCAGCATAACGATAAAAGGGAAAATAATAGAAGCCGTGGATGATTATGTTTACCTGGGTCATAAAATAAAGCTGGGCAAGGAAAATCAAACGGCAGAAATTTCTAGACGAATAGGATTGGGATGGGCTGCATTCTCAAAACTTAAATATATATTTAAAAATAATGAAGTCCCCATAAGTCTTAAGAGAAAACTTTACGATTCATGTGTCCTGCCAGTGATTACATATGGGCTAGAAACTATTTATTTATTTATTTATTTAATTTTATAAAGTTATAATTATACCTATTATGACGCTAACACTTGCGAGCAAACGAAAACTGAGGTGTGTACAGCGTGCCATGGAGAGGCAAATGCTAGGTATCAGCTTGAGAGACAAAATAAGAAATGAAACCATCCGACAAAAGACAAAAGTTGTTGACGTTGTTGATAAAGTCTCCAAGCTGAAATGGCAATGGGCTGGTCATGTGGTAAGACGAGAGGATGGCAGATGGACTTCCAGAATTCTTGTATGGAGACCATGGGAGGACAAAAGAAGCGTAGGAAGACCACAAAAAAGATGGGTTGATGATATTGTCCAGATGATGGGGAAACAGTGGTATCGTGTTGCTCGAGATAGGAAAATGTGGAAAAGTTTTGAAAAGGCCTATATCCAGCAGTGGAGAGAAGAGGGCTAGCACTAAGTAAGTAAGTATAACATTATTGTTTTTTACTACTTATTTTATGCAATAAAACTAAAAGGTATTAAGTCCCCTACAAATTGAATATATTCTTATATTATTTTTCTACAATATTCTATTCTCAGCAGCGACTTTTCTTAATTCGTTATATTTATACGGAAAGTATGTCTTTTTTAAAATATAATGACAATACGCAGTGGCGAGATTATGACTCCATAATGATTTCTTCCATCTAACTACATGTGTCATACTTGTTACAATCGCGATGATTCATTGGTGCACTTTAGAACAAAATTGTCTAGAGCAGTATCTATTATGATTCTAACAGTTCACCACCAACTACGTAATATAATACATTAACTACAGAATCCTTGACTTAAAAAGCAATGAAATGTGATGTTTATATTCGTGACGTGACGTCATACCTTATATGGGATGACAATGATATTGTATATATGTATTATAGTATTATTATATAATATTACATATACCTGAGGCTTCTTGGTAGTTTGTGTTATATTCTATAGGATAGACATTTTCAATCAAAATAACTTGGGGGATATAGACAACAGTAACATTTCATTTTATTATAAGAACTATTACTACGTACGTTTTACTGTTATTGTTTTAATAGCTCATAGAGCCTTAACGTCAGTTGAATTGTATCGTTGAGACTATCAAGATTTCTTGATTTTGCAGGCAATCGTTAAAAGTCATTTTCGTCAAAATTAAGTACAATCTCCACTTATGAATTATAACTCTCCATCTTTTGGAGTTTCCTCTAAAGGCTTTAGGCATATGAATAGATCACGATTGTCACCAATAAGATATTAACAAGTTCTATTTGTGACAACGTATGCCACCGATCTTGAATATCTTATTATTTACTGGCACTAAAAGGATGGCTTGCATATTCATTACATTCAGTCAATCAACTGGCAACCCCATTTGTAAAAGATATATAGGTATAAGTTATATGTGAGTAAAGACAATTTTTTTTTCACCTAAACGGATAAATAGGAGTCCTTGGACTCCTGAAATATCCGACAAACAAAGTTATTTCAACAATTTTTTTCCAATGAATGTAGTACGCCTAGGATATAATTATGTAGACAAGTAAAAAACCAAAATTGAGGTTAATTGGCCAAAGTGGAACTTAAGGAGAAAAAAATCAGAAAAAGGTAATCTTTCAATCGACTGCTTTGAAATTAAATATTTGGTCGTTATTTACTCAATACTCAATCCGTTGCGATTTCATGTAGTTTTATATGTATAATATCCATATGTAAGATATGAATTACGTATTATTAAAATATTTAGGTAATAAGTATTGAGTATTAAACTATGAATGAGATCTTACATTGTCAACATATGTACTTAATTTAATATTATGATATTATGAAAGTGTGCTATCTGCATATTTATCTAATTGCGCTGAATCTTTTTATGTTCCATATTTAAAATACACAAAGCTTAACCTTAATCTTTACGTTATTATGTTTGCAATTTTTTTACAACATTGCAAATATCATCCGACATTAAATATTATCAAACTATATCATTAAAAAGACTAGCTGTAAACTCTACTCCAAATAGAGAGGCTTCGATGTCTATAAAAAAATCACAAATTTAATTTACGAACCTATTAACATTAGTTTTACTGCACTGGCGGACGACCTATAGGTACATTATTAATAAATGTTATTGGTTGGGTCACGTTCTCCGCATGCCAGAAGACAGACTACCACTTAGATCTTTGGAGGCTGTGGGAGAGGGCAGAAGACCAGTAAGCCACCCTAGAAGAAGCTGGCAAGGGCAGGTGTCGAACCTGTATGTTGACAGGCTTAGTTTGGAGTGGCCAGAGGTCCTGGAAGCAGCGGTGGACAAGTATCTCTGCAGGAAGTACCTAGGTGCAATGGGCCCCCGACCCAACTAGGACAAAGGGAAGAAGATTATGTATGCTATTGGTTCACTGGTTGTCCCGTTTGTGTGATGTGAAATAAAGGTATGGGGTAATCACGATAAATTTGTACTGGTTAAGAGAAAAACCTTGATTACGGGAAAAAATATAATATTTTTAAATAACGTTTTTTACGTTTTCTATAATTTCTTCATCAACAAAAATATACGTTTAAGTCATTATACAGTATTTTCTTTAGAATATTTATAATTTTTTTTACTGTCCGGATTTGGGTGCAGATGACATAACCAATCAGATACCTAGATTGGAGATTTATACAATGTAACAATGTGCAAAATGCAATCGGAAGAAGCGAGAAAGGCGTTCCAACGCTTACGAATTGGCTCTAGGCTAGCTTAAGTGATCACTTTGGGTGTCTATGGAGAACGTTCACCAATTTCATCATTCTCACTGTCACGATGTAAGGTCCACCAATCGAGAAACGCTTTGTGCAAACCAAAAGAAGCAAACCATTCTTTTGGGATCTCATATTTCGGATCTCATATTTCAGATCTCAAATAAATCGCGATCTCCTTTTTAAATGGCGTCGGAACAATAAAGTTCAATACTTTATCGGCTGCTAGTTTTGCACAATGTCACATCGTGTAAACATGGTTCTTCAATCGAGATACCTGATTGGTTGTAGGTATATTTTCTTGTTTCCATTACTACAAAATCCATCCTTATAATATCATTAGTGCTGTAGCTAGTAGAAAAACTACATTTAATCAACACAGAGATTATCATCCCCGTGCCAATAAAAAAAACTAAGCAAAATTGAAGCTAATTGTCTAGTAAATGTGTTTGGAGCAGATATTCTAAAAGAGGTACATACCTACATTTGAACGGGTCAAAATATTACCGCAGAGATTATTTTTATAATAAGGCAAGTAGGTATACATAATATTGTGGCAACTCGGTAAATATTTACATAATGATTCATCAACAAATGAGCAACAACAACAATAATAAAGAAGCGCGACATAATCGTAGGCGGCATTATTATTTCGGTAACATGTCCCGAACCCATTCATTGTGTGTTGTGATATCTACTGAGATATTAAAATGTAATGAAAGATGTCCGTTCCCTTATAAAAAAAATAGTGCTGAAACCTATAAAAAATCTGTTTGATATTGTATGCACATTTAGATACTGTTTTTTTATGTTTTCTTTACCGTCTGTAGGCCTGAGTCAATAACACACTATTTCGCGTCACGTTCCCGCTCCGTTAGCGTTCGGGTGCAGACGATGTTGCGCCAAAGTGTTAATTTTCGTAACTATTGTGTATCTTAGCAACGAAATTGACACTTGTTTGCAACTTCGTCTATACTCGAATGTTAACGGAGCGGGAACGTGACGTGAAAGTGTGTTATTGACTCAGGCCTCGTTCTGTCCTGATTTATTGTATTTCTTCTATTATATTCCACTACATCCTATTGAATAAAAAATTCTGTTCTGTCCTGTTTCAGACTTGTATTGTTTAACTATGTTTATTTTATCCTGTCTGTTGTTGTAATGTTTTTTGACGACTTGGAAGATTTTGCGTGTAACTAACTGGGACATATCATAGAGCGTATTTGAAAAAAAAGCAGGCCTACTTATTTTCTCACCAATTTTCTTATTTCTATAAATAAAAATATATAAAGGTCACAAAGATTTATAATTTTAGTAATATATTCACAATTAATATAATTACAAATATTTAGGATTAAACCATTCAACGCCAGGCACTCCCGTGTGTATTTAACCCAAAGCTATATTTTTAATACACACAAATGAGTGAAACATTGGCCATTGTTGAAAGTATTACGTACGTACTATATTTAAGAAGAAGGAGCAATATTTAAGAAGACTTACCTGATTGAAGTGCATGTTATATTTTTATACAATCCTCTGATTTAAACTCTACTCCGTGTAAGCTTTGGCGCCTATTGTTGTTACTTCGGAGACTGGAAGAGAAAATTTATGGGTCGCCTTATATTTTATAAATTAAAACTACCTACATAGCTTTTTACTCAAGTACTTTTTATACGTATTCAACCCTTAGACCAATGACTTTCTCCATGCCTTAGACCCAGCGACAGATATCGCCTGTTCTCAGCAAAAACTTATGTCATTGGTTCTCAGTAGGCCTAGACATTTCACATTAGAAAGCGATTCGTTAACGAAATTCGCCAAGAAGAAATCTTGGCTATCGAATTTTGATTTGGTAGACAAACACACTTCGAAACGAAAACTTTTTGTCGACAAACGCTTTCGTTTACGTAGCGAGCGTCGTTTTCCGCCATGATTTTTTTTAATTGTTGTGTTGGCAGCCATATCATTTTTGTCGATGGTCCATGATCGAAATGTCAATATTTGTTTGACATGTTTGTTGTCGTCGAGTGTTTATAATATTTTGTGGTTTAATATTTGTATATTATGTAAGTAAAATTGGTTGTATTGTGTTTAATGGTATTGCTTATAATTTATTTACTTATTATTGAAAGAAAATTTGACTTGTTTGTAATAAAATGCAGTGATCGGTGTATGAGAATATTCTGAACGTATGGTTGTTTTTGATATCGTTATTTAAATAAAACATACGCATATTTTGTTATTGATTTATATATTAGATAAGTTATTTTAGTTTGAACATGATTATTTAACATCGGGGACGAAGCATTAATTGAATTTATTATTTTATTTGAGAAATGAATGCATGACTGTCATAATAAAATTTAACAATATTTTTATATTGTAGATGCAAGTTTCTGGGGTGTTCAATGTTTCAAGTGAAGGAAGTCAACTTGTTACCATATCAAGGTAAGGCACAATAAATATATAATAGATAAGTTGCTACGTTTTATCCTATTATTCTGAAAAGTTTTGTGAAAATTGAAGTGAAAAAAGGAGCCCTTCAAAATGAAATAAATGATCATAATAGTGTTATTAATGGTCTCTATAAGTAATTATGTGTCCTTATTATCGTATCCACAAATGTAATTTGTTTTTTATTCTGTCAATTGACAATACAAATTATCTAAAATCTCAGTTGACCTAGTCAAAACACATTTTAGCGTTACGTTTTTGTTTAAACTTGGACGAAAACGTAACGCTAAAATGTGTTTTGACTAGGCCCACTGATGTTTGGTTTATTTACCCATTAGAATGAAATGTTTCATGCATACAAATCTGATCCGGGTAAAAATATTATACCTAACATATTTATAAACAAAATCATTTTTTTTATAGTTCTTCAAAGGATCCAGAAAGGAGAAACACGTGAATTACAACAACTACAGTACAGTTAAATAGCAAGACCGATCATCTCTGTTTTCTGTAATGTTGGAGAAAAACGCCAATCATACAAAATTTTCCAGATTTCGCACTCATTTGCAAGTTAGTATGTTTTATATTATTCATTTATATCTATCTTTTTCTGTAATCTGTCTTACCTCTGTAACACAACTTCTCTTGTGATTAGAGATTACCTCATTGCTGGTTTTACGTTGGACCGTAGGGAGTGGGTGAGATTGAACCGCATTAGAATGGACTGCAGCAGAAGCGCAACGGAGCGCCATAAATGGGGGTACATTGCCGACCCAAGCTGCGATTGCGGGGCAACATCACAAACCACGCAACATATTGTTGCTGATTGCCCTATTTATAGGTTCCACGGTGTGATGGAAGGTTTTAGTAATCTGACAACCGAAGCCAGAATTTGGCTGAGGGATACAAGAGTCATTTTATAAATTTTAAATATTTTGCGATTGTATTTTATTTTACAATTTTATCTTTTTGTCATTTTTTTTTACAATTTTATCTTTTTGACATTTTTTTTACAATTTTATCTCTTTGACATTTTTTTATGATTTATGTTTTTAGTGATTTTTATGATTTATAGCGCCTGACATGCCATACGATTATAGTAGTAAATACAAAGGCTAGAGTAAAATCTCCGCCCATATATACACAGCAAAATGAAAAATAAACTATTCTATTCCCTCACGCCGCATCCTAAGTGGGGTAAGCAGAGAGAACGGAACGCTACATAGATCTGTCCTAACATACTTCTTTTGCATATATATATATATATATATATATATATATATATATATATATATATATATATATATATATACCTCATTGCTCTTTCTATACCATTAATTTGTATAACATACTACATATGTGTAACATAAACCATCATAGCACAACATTTTCATGGGTTTTGTGAAGTTATTATAAACATGTACATTATGATAAAATTGTGTAAAATTAATTTAAAATGTTGGTTGATTATTGTCGCTCAGTGTATGTACAAGTATATGGTATTTTTTTATGATTCAGAAAAAGATCCCATTAAGGAAGCCTCCGAAGCGCAGGTTATTGTCTGGAATTGTGAGTACCTACAAGATAAGCAGTTGAGAGTTTGGCGCCGGTAGCTAAGTGTTCAATACCTCAATACAATACAATGTAATTCCAGCAGTTGACAGGGTGGGTGTGGGTTCGTTCATCACTTCACCTGTGCAACATGTCTTCAACCTACCACAGCATATATCCAACAAGAATATTACTACTCTGCTAAATCCTTTGATTCTCGATTCTCCAAGAAAGGTCATGTTGAGCAAAACCATTCTTTGTTAACATTTAAAAGGCTCATGCTGTGTATGATTTTAAATAAATTTATAAATAAAATACTTGTATTGCACAATTATTTTTTTATTATATGTACATATATTACCAATTTAAAGAAAATAATATATTATATCGTCATAGCATATTCAAAAAGAGACATGTGCACACATTTTATTTGGGCATACCCTTTTAAAACTTCATTAAGGCATCATTTACGGCGCCCTTGAGGTCATGTTATGAGTAAACGGCGCTTTACAAATTGTCCATATATATATTAAAATTGTAGTTTGGACTTTCTATTGGCATGTGATATTATTTTTTAAGTATTGAATTTTAATATTTGATACTAAGAATCACTTTATAAAATGGTTATGATGTCATTATGAGCAGTTTATTCTGGAAATGTCAAAACATTTATGAATTCACATGTTCCTTTTTGAATATGCAACAACAATATCGTCGGTAGCCTGGAGGTAGAGTCTCGGCCTTGTGAACAAGGGGTCCAGGGTTCGATCCCAGGTGCCGGCAAACTCCCTTTTCACGACACAAGCTTTTAGCTTACTGTGAAAGGTGTATAAGGGTTTATAACAAAACCCGGATATATCTTTTTTAAAAAAAAATATTATACAGATTCAAAAGCATAGGGTAAGTCTCTATCTTTAGAATTGAATGAACATGATGGCAGCGAGAGATGCTCAAGACCTGCTTATTCGATGTTATATCCTACCTTTTAACACAGATGGAGTAATGATGATGATTTTATTTTTGACACCGTGTAACAGTTCCTATACCGTCTCAAGGGTGTGTAATGGTGTATGAGTAATGGAATAGATAATTTGTTTGTATCATGAAAATTTTATAATTACCATAATTATGTACATTCACTGCCACCTATAATTCAAGCCTGGAAGCACAACTTGGCAACATTGTAATAGCTAATGTTGGGAGTCCTGTTTTGAAAATGAGTCTTGAAGTATGTAGTATGATGAATTTCAGTAAGTGAAAACTTAAGTGACACATGATACTTGCCTATCACTTCAATGAATGTATTAAATAGTATTTTTATGTGACAATCCAATAATAAACAATTCTTTTCAAACTGGGTAAAAGTTTTAAAATAATTTGTTTGACAAGATGTAAAAGAAAAGACAACATTTTTATCTCAAAACATGTTAATTTATTTCAAATACAAAATACATGAATAATATACAATCAACAAGTGTATAAAGGATTAAAAATGAAAAATATATTTAAAATAGAATACACAATGTAATGACAACTAGTGTAAACAGAATTAACTGTGTCACAGTGGATATACTATAAATAATTGTTTTATTCATTATTAAGTCATATTATTTACTATATTTATTATCATTCTGAAATATTTATCTCCACGTTATGTTAATTCTGTTTTCAAAGAATTGTTTTATTTCTAATTAATTCAACATGGATTTCTTCCAAGAACCGTTGGTTGAAAATATCAATATGACAAAAAGTATTGGCACAATGTACACTAAGTAGAGTATAAATATTTCAAATAACTTTTAACTATGAAGATCTTACAAATATTCTATATAATAATGAAAAGAAGCATTGTATGTAGGTATCATTTAAAAGTATCTAATTTTCTCCTAGACGTAAGTCTAGTATTAGAATGAATTTTGTCATTTTGAGTTTTGAAAAGTTATTGAGGATAATATTTGCAAAAGTATTTATAATCAACGAATAAATCTCAATATTTGTCATTCCACATTCACAAGTAGAATCTTAATCTATGTTAAAATTGTCTGACTTTATGCTTATAATAGTTAAGCAGCTGAACAAGTTTTTTTGATTAGGATTTGATTTAAATATTGAAAACAAAGTATCTTAATTTACCATATATGTATTCAAATATGGAACAAATATGTGTGAAGAGAATGCATACTGAACCTGTCGATTCACTGAGACCACCATTTTGAAGCATATCAAAGTAAACATTTGATATTTTGGATCCTTTGCTTTGAATGATCAAAGCTGAACACGATAAACAATTACTTTTAAAAAATCTTTTTTTAATATTGTGTGCTGTAGTAATAACCACTAACATACATAAATTCTCGATGACTCGTCAATGTCAAGTATTTCGAGATAATTACTATTAAATATGCATGCAAATTTCTTAACATCGTCAGAAACCATCAAATCAGTTACATCATCCAGCAACGGGAAATTAATGCTATTTTTAAAAAATTGTCTTATAAAATATTTCTTTTCTGTCTCTATAATCTGGTTGTAGGAAACATTATATGTACATCCAGAAAGTCTCCTATACTGTCCAAATCTGGATTCTAATTGGTCAGTCTGAAACTTACCTGATAATATTAAGTATGTAAGTAATATTAGAATCAAGTTCAAAAGTATACTTAACTAATTGAATAAATGATTATATACTGTGAGTTAAAGCTGTAAAAGTGTCTTTAGATAAAACAGTGCCTTCTGGAAGTTCATTTCGGCGATATAGCCATGCCAATTTTTTTTTCAAACGTACAATTTGACAATCATCACTGGAATAAATTGTCATGCAAAAGTCATTCCTTTTGCTTTGGCCTTTAAACAAACTCTTGACATTAATAATTTCCCACCACAGTCTAATTATTTGTAAGAATAATGCAGTCTCTTTGTGATCATGATGTGAAAATAATGCGGCAATTGTGGATGACTGGAAAATATTTTCTACAAGTAGGTAATACATTCCGCCTTTTAATGTTATTTGGATGTAAGGTCTTATGATTTAATTTATACGCCTCTCTGACAAGGTTTCCAGACTGGAAAACATAAAAATCCCTAAAAGCCTTAAAACTAGCTGTCATGATATTTTTCCCATCAATACTTGGGTACTTGAAAGCTTAATCTAAAGATCTCAAATTGAGCAAGTTATTACAAATATTTTTAAAAATATGAACAAAATCATACAACACAAATATTTGCTTGTTTTCATCTGAAGGATGAGCAAAGAAAGTACTGGAGGATAATTCTTTAAATAGACCCTCATTGGTTCTATTATTGTCTGTAATAATACATGTTACAGTAAAACCACAATCCTGAATCAATTTGACGACGTCCAGCGTGTATGCTTTGAAATCTTTGGCAGTAATTGCATTTACAGGGATAAGTCTAACGACTTCTTTGTACCCTCCAAAGTTAGATAAAATCATGAATACTTGCATAGTTTTGGCAATGTATCCTACATTATTTTCTGCATATCCTGTTAGTCGTTATGATTCAATTAGTAAATTAACATGTTTCTCTCGGCATGACAATTCTGCTTTGAATTTTTTATTGTTCTCCGATGATGGAGATACATTCATAGATGCAGAGATCTCGTAGATGACATTTTATTGGTAATACAAAAAATCTTTAATTAAATCATAAGCTATTGGAGAATGAAAATAAATATTGAATGCAAAAATTAGAGCGGTAACGTCATACCTCTTTCTTTTACAAAATAATAATGTAGTAATGTGCTATTTTGCAGTGTGTCTGAGAACTTTATCCAGTTATTGGCATACATCGGGGAAATCATTGCATCTTCCACCTCAGATATAAAGTGACTGGTCATCCGTTGGATAATTAGATGATTTACAACAACTTTTTGTGATACAAACCAGCGCTAAAAAGCAAAGGGTAGTTAACACCTAAAAGTGAGAACAAAATTGAGAATTATTTTAAAATTAGATATTATTCAACAAAATTATGCACATCCAATTTGAATAACACTTACCTTGATTTTCACCGTGTACATTTTTGTTCCTTTCAACATTGATTAAGTTTGGAGCTCATCACATAAGATGCTAAAGATGTTGAATGTAGTTTTCATTAAAACTTTAGACATTAAATGCACTTAACTGTTTATAGAAATATACACCAACATTATATTATGTTCAACACAAACAACTTATTGATAAACAATTAAATTATATGTCTGTGAAAATTCATACTATTGATTATATTTCAATTTGATTATAATGTTTTTAAATATTAAATTGCTTCAAAACCATATATTTCTATAGCAAACACAAATTTATTTCTCACAATTTTGTAGGATTTACCGCAATGTTTTCTTTTAAATAAAATGTCAATAAATTGATTATGTATCACCATTATTATATTCTAAAACAAAATAAATATATTAATATACATTTCTAATCGAAAATAATTTATGAAATCACCTTTCTACGCCCCGAATTTTTAATAAACGAAATACTTTCTACTTGATTTCTACAACTATTTCTCGTCGTCAGAAAAATGGCGCCGCTGACGAATTTTGCGTCAAGATTTAGCGAAGAATTCGCCAAGCTGTCAAAATTAAACAGAAAAGTCTACCAAACGACGAATTCGTAAGGGGAAATATACGGCGTCGGCGAATTTGTGACGTCATGGAAGCGTTAACGAAATATCGTTTCGAATTATGTGGTTTTGTCTACCAAATTGACACATTGTCGAAAAGTTCGCTTGTAGTCGATCGCCAAATACAAATTGTCTAGGCCTACAGATCATTCTCAAGTCATCGTCATCACACGCAATCTGTATTGGCAGAAAGTGGAAATCTTCTCTCCAGAAAATTCCACCTTTGTCGATTTTTTTCATTCGATATCTTTGAGGGTATCTCAGAGTATATGTGCAGTATTTGTCCGTTCGCAAGGGTTCCGTCGACCCGGGCGTCCCTCTTTCACAATACACCGTTCCTATGTCAACGACATTAGGGCGCAGGGAATGTCGCGGGAAGAGGTGATTGGCACAGAGACGCTCTGAATGGATGAGGCTGGTTTCTGTCCTGTGCTCCCGAGCGTTGAGGGCGATGATGATGATGATTTGTGCTTTCATAAGTCATCAACCAGGGAGTATCGTCAAGAACCTATCACCAAAATTCCTGTCCACATAATGGTATTTTTGGTTGGGTGAAAGATATCACAATATCTAGAGTTACACGATTTCTGTGCAAGAAAGTATGTATATCATAAAATAAAGAGATATTCTTTCTTATACTCATTCAAATAATGAAATGTATTGGCATTCTTTTTATTGTTTTGTTGTTGTTCACTCTGAGTTCGCATGATGATGCGAAACCGGTCGTGCGTATTCATATACTCAATAGTAATACTAATCAATAAAAATAATTATTATGATAAAACAATAATAACAGATAGACAAATACATCATACATAATAGACCCGATTTAGTATTTTTTTTATTTTTTTTATTTATTTATTTCAAACTTAAAGTTACAGCTGATATTACATAATAAACACAACAATAATTGTACAAAATTAAAGCCAATTACAACTTAAGTTAAACTAAAGTACATGATAAACGTAATAAAATAACGTATCTAATAGACATCGCTGTCCCAAATACATATAATATACCTACAAACAACCGTCGCAGAAAAAATACGTAAATATACAGAACTAGCAGGAGAAATAAAAAATATTTGGCATTCTAGGTCTGTTTATATAATACCTTTAGTCATGTCAGCTACAGGGGTAACTCCGAAATCTTTAATAAATAATTTACAAAAATTAGATTTACCGGTTAATTTGTACATTAAAATTCAAAAATCTATTATAATAAACACTTGTAATACCTATTGTAAAAAAGTTTTTGAACACAGATATTTCAGGCACAATGCTGGTATTTTGAACCCGTGTTCTGAGCCTAATCCTTTGATATCATGTATATATTATGTAACTGGATAGGTGAATTTTTCCTGGCATTAAACTGTTAAGTTTTTGTGTGACCATGATTGATCATATAGAGACTTATCTGGTTGTATAATGCTGAGAAGTGTGGATGGCAATTCTGCCGCCGCGTATATATATATATATATACATATATATATCAAACAATTTAAAATGAAGTGTTTCAAAGTTAATGCCGATACAATAAATGAAATTGTATTAGAATTCATTTAAATACCATTAATTCAAATCTCCACTTATTAATTCGACATCGTATCTAAATTCTTTTGATCAAATTATTTCTTCCCTGCATACTACAAAACATTCGATACAAATAATAATTAATTAATTAATATTCCAAGTATTCCAAACCTATTGTAATTAAGTATCTTCACCTCCTTACAAAGCGAGAATTCTAAAGGGCTTTGTGAGAAAATGAATCTCCAAGATATATTTGATTATGTAACACCGCTCGTCTTTAATTCCGTTAAATGACTGCTACTTCTTAAATAAAATTCTTTATTATTTGATTGTATCTCCTAATTTGATCGTATCTTCCCACTCTCATTTCCTCTTTTAAAATTTATGTTTTTAAATATATGTCCAATTGATTTTAATATCACATTCTTACAAAGTGGTTAATTAATTACAATCCTATATCGAAGTTTTGTCGAATGTTTTGAGAGGAATATTTCTGATTAAATAAACAAAATTTCATAAAAATGGAAACTTTATTAATATTACTCAACAGACACCTAATCCGCACAACCAACAGACTGTGCAAACTCCCTTTCGTATGAAACAGGAAAGGTGTCCCGATGCTTACGAATCGGCTTAGGCTGGTTTAAGTGGACTTTACCCATGAGGTATCTGTTGAGTAATATTCATAATATCTTCACTTTCGCAGGTGTGAAAATCTAGCTAAATGCGAAAACTTCGTTTAACAAATGGAAACTTTAATTGTTAAGAATCAAAACCTTTCAATGATTGGGTTAAATTGAACAACATTTGTCATCAAAAGCTACTCCCTCTGAACGCCTACGTAGGTGGACGGAGAATCCGCAAATAGGCGAACCTTTCCTAGCCCAAGAACACCTTGCTGTAGGAGGCGATCTAAACTATAGGACATGGAAAACCCTAAATCGACTGAGATCTGGTGTAGGAAACTGCCGCGACAATAGAGAACGATGGGGCTTCCTACAGGACGAATCCGGAGCATGTGACTGTGGTGCAGCACAGACTATGCCACACTTGTTGGAGTGTCCATTGTGCCCTGTCACTTTCACTATGGAGGATATTTTTGACGCATCTCCACCTGCTGTGCGTTTTGCACAGTACTGGAGATCAGTTTGATTGGTTTTTTTCTGGGTTACGACACGATAAATAATAATAATGAAAAGCTTTGAGGTATTTGTGGAAATATGTTAATAATAAAATACTCCACATAAAATAATAAGCAAGTGATTTGATATCCCCTCTGAAAGAATAAATTTTTTTTAGACTAAAAATTCATATTATTTTCTTATATGTGGACCAAAAAGACATTCTTCTTTTTGCGAATATAATTATTGCACAAATTCTCGATGTCCGCATTTTTTTCAAATGTAGTAAAAAATATTTGGGCTGAATATTAATTAATATAGTACGTAGCTGACTGACTGTTTAATAGAGATTCATATTGCTATAGGATATTATACCGTATACCAGTATAATAATATAACTAAATGACTACACAATATAATATATTATGTATTGTAGGTAGTACCCACAATATTATATGGAGGTGAAATGTTACCAGGTCATGTTGCTACTGATTGATTGCTCTGATTTGCATACATTTGACTACATATACATACCTACAATCATATTATATTGATTATTGTTATATTATTAATGTGAATAATATGCCCAACATTGGTATTATTTTTAATAATGAATTTTCTTTATAAATCAAATTATTTGCATGCAAATGAGTCATAAACGATATCGCAAACTTTTTTTACAAATTTTTAGAAATGTTAATATTTACTGATGTCTATTGTACTTTGCATTTTGAAGTAGTTCAATTAAGTCATAGATATATTATTGAAGATATTTTTCAGGAACGTAGAAGAGTCCAAAAGTCATAATTCACTCGGTATCGGGTGCCTTGCCTCGAGGAAAAAGAAAGAAAGAAAGAAAGAGTCTAAGTATTTGAATTTTATCGTATGCTGGACGATGGTGTTTCTTCTAAAATATGAGTGCCAAAACGAAGTTCATAACTGTTATTTAACATGGCGATTAAGCTTCCAAAAACCCTTTATAAGATTGGTAAGTGGTGTGATTTTTTTGAAATATTGTGAAAAGGTATATATAAGTGTTAAGAATATTTTTTTGTATATTCACCCTTTTAAACTGATTTCAAAAATTATTTCGTGAAAATGTCAAGTTAAGTCGTTAATATATTATTCAACTTAATGTTTAGGAATTAGGCAATTAACGTTTAGAAATTTCTAGAAGTAGGTATACTTACTTATTATTTTATTAATAAACCTTTATTTTATCTATGCATCACCAAGCAACTTTTGTATTTGTATTTATCTAGCCTAATCTCCACCATTATTTGGATTCTGATATTGTCATTTCACTACATTTATTAAAGAGCTCTCATTTGGCAAAAAATATGTACAAATATTATGTCCATCTAAAACATAATTGTTTTCTGTATTTTTGTTTGAAGTTTATCATATTTAAATTGTTAAGTGATTTTCTGATTCATTGATAGAATTAAAAAAAAGCTCTTATGACTCTATTATGCCAAAATTTAAAGCGAATATTATGCCAAATTACCACATTCGAACGGTAGCGAAAGTAAAATTTCGCAAAATTGTTTCGAAAGGTTGTTAATTTGCGTCCTTTCTCCAAGACCCCACAGGTGAGTTATAAAGTATAATAAACCTATAAAGGTATAAGACCCGTAGATATTTAAAATTATGATCTGTTAATCAAAAATGCAAAGAGAATCAACATGTCGGGGTATAAATCAAGGTGTCACATTGTGATGTGAATGTTAATATTAAAAATTGATTTACCGGACACATTCTGTATAAAATCAATTTGTTGGACGTTGCAGGATCGACAGACGATCATTAATTATATTGTTTTCATTATATCACTCATGAGCGCGATGTTAATATGAAACAAATGTAAATTGTTTATAAGATATTGCCTTTATTTATTTAAAAGAATCCTGGTACATTTTTCTTACGCAAATGAGATAGTGTATCGCGCATAAAATTACGTAAATCATCCTTGATTATTAGTAAATAAGGCTGGTAATATGAGCTTTCTTTTTTTTGCTCTTAATACATGATTATTGATAAAAAGAAAGGAAAAAAAAAAGATAAAATTGATCCGGCTTTTTTCATTAATGACGTCTTAGCAGAAGGCTGGCGTAGGGCTTTTTCTTATGCAGCTATTCCTGTCCTCTTCTGAACATAAGCCTCCCCCATACCTATGTCTCTAGGCATCTCTGTTCTGGGCTTTCTGCAACCAGTCACCAACGATTCTTGTAATATCATCAAGTTGTGTAGGAGGTCTTTATTTTCATTAAAATACTCGTAGATATATGTCAAAAATACTAGGTCATATAAAATACAAATAGGTATATTCAAATATTCAACGGTTTTATAATTTGTAAGTCATGCGATAAATAATATGGCATTGCCAAATTTGTAAGACAAATTTATTTTATTGTTAAAATTTTGTTAAAACTAAAAAGTATTGTTTATGTACAAAATATATAACTTCATGTTGTACAAATTGTTATGGTATAAGTTGCTCTTATTCTTTACATTTCATACATATGTAGATATTGTTATTATTAGACAAAATATTTGCTCATGGAACGTGCAGCTATGTCAAATGCCATGAAAGGGTAAATAGGTCAAGCATAGGTTAACCCAACATATTATTATACTAATATATGTAGGTATTATTATAAACACTCGTTGACACGCTTATGTTTCTTTCTTTATGTATTTTTTTTCAAACTTGTGTAACTCCGATAGTAACTAGATTCTGCCTATCTTTTTATTACCACCTCACATATTTTTGTTTTTGGCAACAAAAAATCTCCTTTATGATAAGACGACTTTTTGTATAAGTAAGCAATGGTGTTTATTTTTATGTATGTAATAATTAGTCAACAAATTTTATTCATTCATTTCAGCGCGGAATGTACATATGTATACGTTTTGATAAAATGAAACATAAAATACAATATCAAATATTTCAAAAAAGCATTATCTTTACCTTCTTTGTTGTCGCTCCCTCAGTGCTGAGGATCGTGACCATCATTTGTATAGGTGTGGACAAAATGCTTCCAGCGACTCCGATCCTCCGCTCTTCGCAGCGCCTCGTGTAAGGTCCCCCCTGTTGCCCCCTTCACCTCTATACACATTTAATTTATATATAGTTAATATTATTTACATGTCTATACATATCTTTATTAAAGAATATTTTTTTTAACGATCCGTCTTTCCTTCAAAAATTGAGCAACGTTAGTGCATTGGGAAATTTTTCATATTTAATAAATTCAGTTTATATTTATATTAAATCAAGTATATAGGTATTAAATATTATTCCATATTAAAAAAAAACATCACATAAACCATCAATAACGCCACTATTCAAATAACTTTTAAAATAATTTTAAAAACTTTCACATCGTTGACAAAACTTTACAAATTTGCGTGATAACATATGATAGTGCTACGAAGATTATTGCAAACGTTTGACATTGACATATCTTACGATTAAACAATCACATACACTTTTATGAAATATTAAATCTAAATCTAAAGTTTTATAAATTTATTGATGTACTCATACTTTTTATTTTTAACTACGTAAATATTTGTGGGTTGTGAATTAAAAATTTACAAAATTTATAAAATATACATCTGAGTAATGCTACTTTCGAGTACCTACGGATATTTTTCTCAAATGCAAGTCATTATGAATGAAAACGAACGCGTGATTTGGAGTGTTAAATAAATAGTAAGACATTTTTATATATGAGTATGTTGTATTGGTTTTTGTGTAAGTTCATATATCCAGTATTGTATTATATTGTTGTATTTTCATACATACGTTGTAAAAGACGTGATGTACAGTTGTTATTGATAGGATTTTATGGGTACAAATAGCAAGAAAAACATACAAGTACCATCTCATCAAGCTTTTTTCTTAAAATACTGATTAAATACTTCGATTTGTATAATGTGGCTTCATAATAAATGTTACGTGTTTGAATGAACTCAACATATTATTATGACTATTTGAAAGAAATGTAATAATAATAATAGTATTATTATATCTTGATTAACTTAAAAAATGATGATACAATATTTGTACAGAATAACGACAATACATAAAATTTTCTATTAAATGGTAGACTTGGTGCAGAGCAACGTTTTCCAGTCAAACAATTAAAAGATAAAGAATACTAAAGATGCATAGTTATATATAAATGTGCAGAAGCGCATATCAGTAAACAAAATAGTAATGAAGAAAAATAGTTCAATTAGTAAAGTAAATATGATTACATAATGAATCAATAAATAAAATGTATACATATTAAAATAAAGATTAAATGTCTACATAAATAATAAAATGTATACATAATAAAATCAAGATAAAAAAAATTATATAAAATTTACAGTAAATTGGCATATATTTTAACTGCAAAATCCCATAGTAAGAAGGAGAGGTGAAGAAAAAGGGAAAGGAGAGTACCTGTCTCGACCGGTGAAACTAAACCAAAGAATCTTCAAAGTAAAAATTTATTTCTAAAGACAAAATATGATAAAGATGTGCGGATTTCACAGATGATTATAAAAATGAAATTGTTTGAGAGATCTACATGTAATTTTGTAAAGTGTCGTTTACTCATAACACGACCTCAAGGGCGCCATATCTATATCGTATTAGATTACAAACATAATAAAATCTTGAATAGCTCTTTTAAATTATAAAGATGTCGGAATTATTACGAATCTTTCATTATGATTTTGTGGCGGTCTCACTTTTGTCATTATTTACATTCCGTTTCATCATTATCATATTATAAAACTTTATCAAACAATACGTTATTTAAGTCATTATTCACTATAGAATAATAATAATGCCATATTATAGATCTATTCTAGATCTATGGCGCATTATTAGTAACTATTGTTGACATTCCGAATTCTCTATGAGATGATCAGATAGTTCTAATATCATTAACATTAATAATATCACAATAACATCAGCTACTTTGTACTATCTAGTACCTACTAATCACCATAGAAATGTTGGCACAATAAAATGTTTGTAATAATTTTATAATAGGTAGGTACTTACTTATTTAATATCATATAGGAATTGATCATTTCATAATAGCCATTTGTTGTTATAATATGTTATAAGCTCTGTATTAATAATATGAAGCTTAATTCAAAACTGTAACAATGAGATTCATACGTAAACTTTAAGTCAATATACCTACCTAATTATGTTTAATAGAATGTCAAGTATTGTAAAATCAAAGTATTGCAATCATCTTATATTTAAACACCAGTAGCGGAATAATGAAATCGCTTTAAATATATTTCTCAACTTTAAGTTAGTAAATTTTATACTCATCTTTATACATAATGAAAATAGCTTATTATCCATCTTGTTTCTTCAGGAAAACATTCGAAGTTTTCGTACTAAAAATATTCAAAATAAATATGCAAGAAAGCTGGACCAAATTTTATATACCTAATGCCAACATTCTTCTCATACCATTTATACTATTTGTATAATCAGCATCGCCCTTGCGGACGGAAGAACAGCGCTTATTTTAGCCAAATATCATTGGGTATTCTCAGAGCATGACCCGGCCAGGACCATCGTCTCTGAGATAACTACATCTGCTATCTGCTGGGTACATCAGCGCATAGCATCATTCGTAGCATTATTTTGCAAACCATTTTACATCCAAAATCATCCTAAGACACGTCTCATTTTCAAAGCTTAGTATCTTTCTCTCTTGAGCCTTGGTTAGGTGCCATGACTCAGGCGTATAAAAAAATTGGGACGATACACGCATTGAACAGGCGATATTTAGTCCTGATAGTTCAGACGCCTTCCAAACTATGTTCATGTTATTGAAAACCCCACTTTTATTTATACATTTTTATTAAACTTATTTAATAGTCGGATGATGAAAGTAAGTATTGTGTAAATATAATGAAAAGGAAACAAATACAAATAATAATTGATTATAGAGATAGGAAGGTAGTAAGTTGTGTATGGCGCAGTGTGGTGCAGTAATACCAGAAGTCTTCTCTTTATGGTCATTTTTCTCACGAAGACAATCCATAAATAATTCACACAACATTTGACAGACAGCACAATACTGTATCATAAATATTATTAAATATATTTTATAATACAGCATGTGACAAAAGTAAGGTATTTAAATGAGTACCTACATTTTTTTCTTACTTTATTTCTTCAAAACGTACCTATACATTTTTGTAAAATCATTTATTGCCTGAAAATTGGAGTATTGAAGGTTAACGTATTTCTATTTCGATCTCTGAAAAGGTCTAAATTTGAAAATGACTAACCATTTAATATACTTCGGTACCTATACTTCGTTAAATTAATCGAGTTATTGCTATCGATATTCGAAATTGTACAATTGGTATGTGTTTTTGATTATTAGTACCTAATATAGAACATTAAAATATAGTTTGCTCCAGCTGATACTGATGGGGAAGATTGAAGGGCAGCGTGATCCTGGTAGACGGCAAACGTTTTGGCTGCGCAACATAAGAGACTCGACCGGGATGAGACATGTGGGGGAGCTGTTCTGGGTCGCGCAGTTTAGAGAAGCCTTCGCTAGAGTGATTGCCAACGTTGGGGGGACCTGATACGGCACGAGAAGAAGAAGAAGAATATAGAACATTGGTGTTCATAAAATAAGTCATATAGTTAGTATCGATATACTTGAAAACGAAATTTATTTATTTGTCATCAAAATAATATTCGAAGGTGATATGATATGACTTGTCACCGTTCCAAACTGTGAGAACTTATGTGTGAATTAATAAACATTATTTAAATTCGCATAAAACAATGGGATCTCAATGGAAGTATGCAAATTAAGTGTTTACTTTCTATTTTAACTTGACCCTTTTTGTGGACTCAATACCACATTGTCAATAACAATCAATAGGTATGCGAGTACTTCTAGATAAAGTAAAATAAAATGGAATGACTATAAGACGTGGTGTCGTGAAAATTTACACATAATAACCCGCATAATATAACAATAGCAAATAGGTATACCTACCTATTTCAAGAATGAAAAATCTTCTTCTTCTTGTAGTAGATCATTGATCTGTTGCTTCGGAAGTTGTTCCCTCTTGCGACGCTGAGAACCAGCTATCTTCTCATCTTTTTGCTGGTCTTTCTCCAGCTAGTATCTTTTTTGTAGCAATGTGGGTGATCCTATTTTCAGCCATCCTGTCTACGTGGTCTTTTCAAAATCGTCTCCTCTTCCTGTAAAATCGACTCAAAAATCATTAAATTAGTATAAATTGTACAATACTCCAATACTTGAAATGTTTTTTTTGTGGTACCTGTCTAAAAACTTCAGCATACTGTATAAATTTGCAGTAGGTATCTGACTACTCTGCAGTATAATAATATCATAAGGAACCAGTGCCTACATAATATTATTATCATATTATAATATAATATTCTATAACAATATCCAGATACCTCACACAACAATAATAATATTACGAACTATAATAATCGTATGAAGAAAATCATTATGGGTGTATTCAGTTTAATAGGTAGATGTCTATAATAATATTGCGTTATTAATATTCCCACAGAGAGAGAGAAGACCGGACAGTAAGCAACTTTGATAATTACGCATTGTGAGGAGCAACCGTGTTACAATGGAAATAGAAAATAGTATATTATCTTGGGCAATGCGTTAATATATTAAATTTCTATTATTTACAGAAGAACGTATCAAATGAGAAGTTTCATAATGATAAAAGGTTTTTCTATCATATGGGAATAAACTTTTCATACGACTCTCATAATTTTGCAGCGAATGGTTGTAAAATTGAATAGGTTTAATTATTGTTAAACTTGCGGCTGTATTGAATGTCTTAATTTTTATTGGCATGGAAAGGACATCTTGCGTTTTAGTTACATACAGTTATTCCATTGGCTACCACACGTGTGAGACATGCCGGAAGGTATAGTTAGATAGGTAGTATTTTCTTGAACAAATCGATATTGTTCAACGATTTTGACAAAATATATTATGAATATGAAATAATTATTTCATTATTTTTTGTTTTTATTTTTAAATTTGTCTTTTAATGAATTTATTATATTTGTATTTAAATTTTCATTTTTATTTTTTGACTTTAACTGGAGAATGTTTTGTCTGTTTTTATGTTTTTATATTGTTTTTATATTTTTGTACATGTGTTGAATGATTGTGTGACGTTACTTGTAAAGGCAATTGCCGTATATTGTGTTAAAATAAATAAATAAATAAAATAAATATATTGACGACGATGAAAGAAATATGGTTATATTTACAAATTAATGTTTAAAAAGCTTAAAACTACTTTCAGCCAGAATTTGAGTAGGTAAGTTATTAGAAATACCTACTGCAGACATAAGAGAAAATTCCTCATGACAATATTAATAATGATAATAACAATAACGGAGAGTATTTAAAGCGCCATCTTTGTGCCATAGCACCTCGAGGACGCTGTACATGATAATGTTCTATCTTCAACAAAGTTGTCTGTGTCAAGTCTGTGTCAATGATAATAGAATAGTAAGTTTTCATGTCACCGCTTAATGACCCGCGACCATTTCGAAAAGGCCGTGACTTCTCATGAACACAAGCCTTTTTAATTATACTAGCAAGCGGTAGAAGTTGATTCTGTCTCAGATCTGCTGGCACTCTATTTCATGCAGTATTGGCGCGGTGATTCTATAACTACTCTCTACGAATTTGGAGGTGTTTGCTCTATTGGATCCTACGAGTTTTTTTGACAGCAGTAGAAGCTGAATATAATGGTCATCAAAGGGTCTCGTCAAAATGACAGAACTTAGTGAGGCACATGGGTGCCGTGCCATTTAAGGTTTAATGGACCTTGATATACAATTTGAACTCCATTGTCTATATTATCAACTATATATTATAACACTATAAAAAGATAAAACTGTTTTCATACTAATTCAATAATATCGGTAGGTATTACGTATTTATGACGCATTTTTTTCTTATTAAATCAAAAAATTCTCAGTCGTTTTTTTTAATAATAATAATGTGCATGTGAATGCGAATACTGTCTCGCATAACTCTTTCATTTAGACGCCATATAAGTATGCGGTGAGCCGTAATAATATATTTGTCGACATCAATTTGTAGAGCAAATACATGATAATTACTATTCTATATCAAGTAATAAAACCTTATAAGAGACGTGATACATATTATTACTAATAATATAAATGTGAGCCGTTGGTGGATTTAGATCTAAGAATTTTTAATTAAGTTTGATTTATAATTAATCGGATTTATTCCCATAGTCTACAAACAAGAAAATAATAACGTTTTCTCAAGACACATTTGCACTTACATAGTTAAATACGTAGACTGTGTTGTACATTATTGTCAGCGATTAATTGAAAGACCTCCCACTTCAAACATTATATCTCTTTCTTATTCAAAAGTTTATTTTAGATACTTACTAAAATTTATGAGGGGGCTAGTAGCCTAATGGTAGAGTTTTGAGTTTTTGATCAGGAAATTCCAGATTCGAATCCTCCCGCTTCTAAATAACTTCACTTTCACGACAAAAGCATATTGCTTACTGTGAGGATATTTATTTTATTTGGTTTTACAAATTGTGACTACATAATAAGAAGAGGTAAAAAACTTTAGTCATATACGTATATGGATAAAAATTTGGTTATTCAACCCAGCATCACAATTAACCCATCAGCCGCACAGGATAGTCAAAGTGATATGAATGTTAAAATATAGGTATGTAGGGTGGTTTTGAGTTTATTTTTTATATTTAAAAAAATATTTAATTATTATTAAGTAAAAACAAAGTATATTCCACTAGAACATGTTCTAGTGGTATATACAGTGTTTTTACTTAATAATAATTCAAAATGGATTACCACAAAGTTACACTTAAAACTATCGAAAATATTTAAGATCGATCTGTTCATACGAGTGTCAGTATATTCTCCTGCAAGTGTCAGTACATTTACTGCATGTACATAATTAACACACAGCTGCCATAGAAAAAAGATAATTGGAATGAATGGCATAAAATTGCATATTTTTCAATTAAATCGGTACCTTATCAAAAGTCCATCAAAATAATATTTCATAATACCTTTACTGTTATTTGTGTCATTTAGGAGAACTTAGGAGATACTACACAAACAAAACGTAAAGTCTTGTAACAATAGACTTAAGAATTAACTTGGTGTAGGTATTTATAAATAATAATATTAGTAGAATATTTTATTGTTACCTATTCTCGTGGTCGTAGTGTAGTTTTATGAATCATACGTGAGTTTTAGTGAGCTCCACCTTGACATACAAAGCTTAATACGGAGTATATTATTTATGTATGTATGTATAGTATACACATACAAAACTTGCATACAAATGTTGACAACATAAACAGGTATACACTGTATATTTTAGTATTTTATTTTGCATCACAACTATTGCTCCACGGGGTCCTCGGCAAAAATACGTTTTTCACTCTTTTCTGTAAGTTTTTGAGTATCCTGTAAAATACTAGTTTATGTTAAAATGCTTCATACGTGATTATTCACTCTACACTAGTTACAAGTAATTTAACATAAAAAGACATTCACATTTACCTAACACTAATACAAGAATGATATCGATTTTATCTTAAATTACTTGTAAAGTTTGTTTGTGATGTTTTTAATCGTGCTTATTATAAATAATTAAATGAAATACTATCCCCCCCACTAGAAGAAGTTTTGAATAATATTCTATGATATCACTCTTCATTATAATAAAAACGAATCCTAAGAATAGAAGTGAATATCTATTTCACATAGTTATTTATATAAATAATCTTCTTACTAATTTCTTGGAATACATACAATACTCTCGCTATTCTTAGATCATGTATGAGTGTGTAAGAGACAGATTAGAATATTTTATTACATTAGAAATTTGTTCAATAAATTAATACGATGGATTAATGTACATCAACAGCATCAATCTACAAGTACTCTTAGCATCTTTGAGGTTTAAAACTAATTTATTTAAATAAGGGAGTTTACTTTCGTCGCAGTCTTAATCAATTCCTAGAATTTTATTTAGTTTCATTCTATGGTGCCCACTGATGCAGAATACCTTTGATAAAGATGATATACATAGTGATGGCTAATGACAAGACAATATTTGTCCTAGATGGAATAAAGAATAAAAAATACTGAAATGGTAAGGTTTGAGGTTCGAACTCGTGAGGTAAGTAGGCATTTTTTAGAACTAATGAATTAATCACGAAACTAGACTACACTCTTCATTTAATTGTAAATTTAACCAAGGGTTATTAAAAGTTTGCATGTTTCTTACATGCAGCTGATCTGCTGGCTACCCCACTTGTGGGATATGCCGTGATGGTGTAGTGTAGTGTTATTAAAATTGTCAAACAACCCAGTGTTGCATAGTTAAACCATGTTAGTGATGCTAAACAGTGTATTTTCAAGTGCACCAGTTCAACTAGGTATTTATTTTTATTTTTCATTCGAAACTCAGAAAACCAATCAAACTGATCTCCAGTACTGTACGAAACGCGCAAAACGTAGAGATGCGTCAAATTATCTTCCATAGTGCATGCGATAGGGTACAGTACAACGGACACCCCAAAAAGAGTAACATGGTCTGCGTTGTGCCGCAGTCAAATGCTCCGGATTCGTCCCGTAAGAAGCCCCATCGTTCCCCACTCTCAGGGCAGTTCACCAGTTAAAGTGTATGTTAAACTAACATAGTTAGATACTAGATAAGATTCTAAAAGACTAATAATTATTAATAATAAGACAAGAATATAAGATGTAAGAAGACACGGCATTGGGAGTAGCCCTGCTGGCTTTTTACTTGAAATCTAGGAGTGTAATCAGCATATTATTAATGTAATGCTAATAACATGTATTTAAAGATGTTAATCAAATTAGAGAGTACATAATATAATGTGTATTTTGGGTGCGAATCTTGACTACACAATACAATATAATCTTATGTCAATAAAAATAAACATTTAAGTTGATTATACCTACTGTGTACCAATCCTATTACTTCGTAATACATTTAACTATTATTCTTCATTCCATTAATGAAGTATTGTTAATAGTATATAGACGAAAAACACATTACACACAGAAGCCTAGATTGTGTTCAATATGAATACAATCACGTCTTCATAATAATAGTGAAACTTGTAAGGAAATATTCGTTCTTTGTATAAACATTGTGTAAGTCTTAAACTTATTGAAGTAATAATATAAAGGGATGCTTAAACATATTTTGCAAAGAGACCAATAAAATTATTGTATTTGAGCTTATTGCAGAAACATTGTTTATTTTTCCTGCTGCGGATGTCGATTGCATAGATAGTTTATTTGGTTAATTTTTATTTTTATTATCTGTAGGTACAATGTTTAATGCTTTGTGTATGCAGATCAAATGTGTGTGTGTAACAATGTGCATAAGTCGGTAAATTTAAAATAATGTCATTAATAAAAGCAAATAGTAGAAAGTCTTTATAAATTACCACGTGGAGTCCCCGGTAAAGAAGAGGCCTCTCACTATATTCTGTATGTTTTCGGAAGCCTTGTAAAGGCAGGTGTTCGTAATATTATTTCTCGTATAGCACAATTACATAACATCTACAATTCAGTGATGAAGCATGCTACCCAACATGATTGACTTATTTTCTGATTGGTAAAGGAAGAACAATGTGAACATTTATTACAAGCAGTTAGTCCGCTTGATACGTGTCTAATGGGATATGCCGTAACAAAATAGTAGTATATAAATTTTTATTCCACTATTTGATTGAATTTTTTCTCTAATCCAAATACCTGAAAATCACATCACGTCATTTTGTTTGAAGTAGAAAAGATCGAACGCCAAGCACTTTTTTCTTTGCATACATTTCTCACCTCCGTTAAATTGATAGAATTTTATATTGATACTCTTTTATCTTAAAGTCTTTATTTTAAATGTGATCCAACATGTCCTCGTTTAGATTCTGGTTTTAATTATTTAACCATACTTTTCTAAAGATTTTTAAGCTGTTTGTGAAATTCGATGTGATTTTTCAATCAAAAACATAATATAGTTGATAAGGCTGTTGTTGTAGTAAAGGCTTGTCGTGTTGCTAAATAAGTCCGCAAAGAGACTATGGTATGATTATTGAATGCATTGTTCAGATGTCGCTGTAACATCAGAATTCAACCAATGTTGTTGTACGCCGTACAAATTCCTTACAAGACTCTGCGAATCTTATTAATTTGTAAACACAGGAATGTAAAAATGAGAAACTTATTACGTAATTTAATTTAAATAAACCTTTCATTAAGGATATTCTTCGTACATATTACATAAATTAATCAATCATTCTTTTACATAAAAAGGGAGATAATAAAAGGCTGGAAAACTACAGACCTATAAGTTTGCTTTCACATTTGTATAAACTGTTCACACGTATTATTAATAACAGACTTACGACAAAGCTAGATGGGTACCAGCCAAGGGAACAGGCAGGCTTCCGCAAGGGATTTGGAACAAGTGATCATCTTCAGACCCTAAAGAATGTGATTCAAAAGCACAGCGAGTATAATATGCCACTAACCCTCGCATTTATAGACTTTGAGAAGGCCTTTGATTCCATTGAAATCTGGGCTGTTATGCGAGGACTGAACAATTGTCGAGTCGATCACAGATATTCAAATCTCCTTAAAAACATATATAACAATGCCACCTCCACTATCCAACTCCATGAACCATCTAACAAAATTGATATCAAAAGAGGAATTAGACAAGGAGACACCATTTCCCCGAAGTTGTTCACATTGGCATTGGAGGATGTTTTCCGTAGGCTTGATTGGGATCAGTATGGTATCAATGTCGACGGGGAAAGACTGACAAACCTCAGATTCGCTGATGACATAGTACTCTTTGCCAATACAGAGGAAGAAATCGCTGTAATGTTAACCGATCTTAAAAACGAATGCAGCAAAGTGGGATTAAAAATGAACATGAGTAAGACAAAAATTATGTCCACCTCAGAATTAACCCAACCGATTACAATCGAGGGTCAAAACATTGCAAGAGTTGAGTCCTATGTCTATTTGGGTCACACTGTAAAATTGGGAAGGGATAATATGGAAGCTGAACTGGAAAGACGAAGAGCTTTAGGATGGGCTGCATTCGGCAAGCTATCACATGTCCTAAAATCCCGAAATATTCCCATCCACCTTAAGAAAAGAACATTTGATGCGTGAATACTTCCTGTGCTCACCTATGAATTTGAGACATCCGCTTTAACAAAGAGGATAATACACAAACTCCGAGTGACACAGAGAGCAATGGAGAGAAGGATGCTGAACATCTCGCTCAGAGATCGCAAAACAAATGTTTGGATACGGGAAAGGACCAAGGTAACAGATGTGGCTCAAAGGATCGCGGAGTTAAAGTGGAACTGGGCAGGTCATGTGGCGCGTATGTCTGATGATAGATGGACGAAGAAAGTGCTGGAGGCCTAGAACAGGACGCAGAAGCGTGGGTAGGCCCCAAACAAGATGGTCCGACGATATTAAAAGAGTGGCGGGCCTGCACTGGAGGAGAGTTGCGTCCAACAGAAATTTATGGAAGTCCAAGAGGGAGGCCTTTGTTCAATACTGGACACAAGAAGAAGGCTGAGGTAAGGTAAGGTATTACATAAATACCATTTATTATTGTACCAAACAATACTAAAACAAAACTTATAGATGATAGTTGGTCAAAAAGTGCACAATTCTTGCATTTACAAGGTTTCCGACTCTTTCACAATACACCATTCCGATGACAATTTCATCAAGAAAAGAGGTAAATCGAGAGAAAAGTTTACTCCAATCTGCGTTGTTTGATTGAAACCAACTAAATCCTAGATTCTAGTTTTGAAATAGGTATCTAACTATTCTTCTTCTATTAGTGCCGTATCAGGTCCCCCCGACGTTGGCGATCACTCTTGAGAATGCCTCTCCCATTCGTGTTATTCCGGTCCATTGCCGTATATTCCGTAGACACGACATCTGCCTCCATCCTACTCCACGACGTCCTTTATTCTTGCGTAACTATTTATCCAACTATTCACTTTGAATTTTTTAATTATTCCAACAAAAATGAAAAACCAACCTTTGATTTACATCTCTATTTCCTTCAATATTTGTGAACCAGATATCACTATATGCATCAAACCTTTTACGTCTAATGTTGAATATTGGCCTCCCTCTTATAATTATATTCACTGCTTTCTTCCTTGAACAGACTGCATCCAATCACCACAAGTCCCCACTGCAAATTTATTTATCTCGAGAATAATCTGTATGACATTTTCAAAATGTATAAAAATATGATAAGGTCAAAATTAACTAAGCTAATGCTATCATTATAATAAAAGTGAAAGAATTTTACTTTCAAAAAGAATAACATACCTACTAGTACTTACAGTGCAATCATTTATATTTATTTATATATTTATTGCTTATCTAATTACATAACAACATATTATACATATGTACACGTACATGTAGATAAATAATAAAATTATCTCTCTAGTAGGTGTGTGTGTGTATAGATAATAATACTCGTATATATTTTTCATATGAATTACAGAGTGTTGCTGTGTCATACACATTTCTTCTCTGATGGCACAGAATCTCAATTCTAACTTGCATTTGTTCGAAAAAAAACTTTTTAATGAAATAAGTTTATCTCGATTTCAGTTAAATTCTTATGCGGTACTAAAAATTTAATCGTTTTAAAAACTTGTTGATGTGCAAAACATACGAATTATATTTTCAACTATTTTATGATGTTCTTAAATTGACATTGATAAAAGATTGTAAAGCGGTTATATCTACGTATTAAGTAGATTATATGTACGCTGAATGTATGTTTTTTTTAAGTGTCAAAGCACCTCATGGGCACTGCACAATTTATCATTTGTGATTTTTTTCTGAATTCTGAAAAATACCAAATCCATATATTGTTCGATTTAATATCAAAAGTTCCGTGAAGTACTTGGTAAAGAATAGGTCTTCCACTCTTTTCTGTAACTTTTCGAGTAAACTGTTAAAGGCAGGTGTTCGTAAAACCTCACGTGTAAGACAATTGACATTTTCAATTATGCAATCAAGCATGCACCAATTTTGATTGTTTTATTTTGGTATCGGAATGAAGAGAACAATTTGCATGTGGGTCCGCTGGCTACCCAACTTGGGATAGATATGTTGTAATGGTGGAGAATAGAAATGTATAGTTATATTAAAAAAATTGCATTGTCTAATTTAGTAAATAATTTACTTCAACAAATATATACGCACCGGTAAAAATAAACCGACTTAAATTACAAAGTAAATAAAAACTCTGTCTGAATGAATTAAATATCTGTGCCATTTGTGTTGCGTTGGTATAATCACGAAATGTAGGCAAACACGTTACCCTAAAAGGAATAAATGTGAACCAGGATCGGACACTACATACATAGGTACACACACAAATACACTGTCGTACAATATAATATAATAATAATATTATACTATACATATATTATGTATATTTGTAATATATACATGGTACAAATACACATACAAATAACACGATGCAAATAATACATGTCTACGAATACGTATAATATTGTAGACATATTTACCTATCTATGAATATCTTAATGTGTTTTTTTTATAGGTATCATGAAAATATAAAAGTTTGATTCGTCTTTGTGTAACACCAAAAAAATGAATGCAATGGATTGTAATCTTTTTTTATGATCCATCCTTTCTAAGTAAATAATTAGGTATAAACCATCGCTGAAATTAAATATTTTTGTATGTTTGTGCCAACAATCAGTTGACATATTTAAAGAATTGTTGTACACAAAAATCAGCCAATATAATAATTGACTTTTGGCTAAACTGTTGGAAGGATATTCATTTTAATTATGTGTAATTGTGTGTTTTCTGTATTTTAGTTTTCACCCCGTATCTCTTAAAATTAGACAAAAATTATGGAAAATCGTCTTCTCCAATATTCCATTCCTTTGTCACATTTTAATTAACGATAGAGGATACATCATACAATTTCCTCATAATAGCTGATATCCATATTATATCATTAGACATTTCATGCACTTCTTACGCCTGTTCTCAGATACTACTTTACTCAAATCTTTTTTGTCCATATACCTAGAGTCAAAACACCTGGAAAAATATCCTGAAAACCCTACAAATAATAGAATTAAAATAGATTTAAAATAAAACACTGTATTACTTTCACTATGAACAATATTTATACAATAATATAACAAGGACACTGATGATGGGTGTCTACCCGAAAGGCCTCTGAGAAATTATTGTTCATAGTGAAAGTAATAAAGCAATACAGTGTTTTATTTTAAATCTATTTTAATTCTATTAAAATGAACTTTCACAAAGTTATTCCAATTACTATACAATCATTATCCTACAAAATAATAATACTTATGAAATCTGACGGAGTATCTCATTGTCTATATGGTATTAATCAAAATGTAATATGATCAATTTCGTTCATTAATAAAATCATTTTGATGTTAATATTACAGAAGGTCAACTCAGCTGTTCTTTAATAGCTATCTAGCTAGACAGTAGTAGTAGTAATAGTAGTAATTGTATTGGTGGACTAAAGTTACCAACACTTATTAATTAAACTAACTTGTGATAGTTTGTTACCTCTATTATAATATTAAACCATTAAATAATATAATATTACGTATGATAGAATGTGCAATAATACGATATATCGTTAAGATTAAGTATAGATTTGTAGAGAAATTAATATAGGGGTAATTAATATCAAATATCTTATGTTATTAATCATCAAATCACTCTACATTCTTTATGTGTAGAAATTTAACACCTAACTGTACCCCAAATACCTAATTAAATATATTGCCAATTAACACGAGATTGCGTGTTATCTCTAGTATTAATATTATGTTGTTATTATTTTTAAAACATCTTTCAATAGAATGTTAATCTGAATGCCTAGCAAAGAATCGCTGTGACACATTATTAAAATAGTTAATATTTTGCTGGATATTATAAGTCTATATAATTACAAACATTACTACTTTATAATATATCAATAAAACAAGGTGTAACTAAAGTTATTCCACTGTTGACTTTATTAATTTTGCGAGCCGGCTTTCAAGAGCTAGGTACCGCTCATTTAAAATATTTACTTTTGCCTGACAATGACAGCGGAAGCTCTTGAAAGCCGGCTCGCAAAATTAATAAAGTCAACAGTGGAATATCTATATATCTTGTTTTATTAATATAAAATTCCACCAAGAACCGTTGGTTGATAAATTAAACATTTATATTATATGCTAGGTTTCTTATTTTCTTAAGTTACACAAAAATCTTGAAAGCGAGCATTACCTTATGATTGCAACTTTTTTCACTTTTTATCTTAAAAGTAGTAATTTTATGTACAGTTTTTTTTCAGGTGAGCCCTCCCCGCAAGCTTAAGTTCTTCCTAAAAGAAAAAATATTATGTCACTAAATCTACGTTAACGATATGAAAACTCCGTTCCTGCAACGTCTAAGAAATCTTTAATAATAATAGAATGCTTAAGAACTCATTGTTTGTAAAAATAAAAAGGTCTTGGATCATTTATATTAACCAATTTAAAAAGTAATATTTTGTAGGCTTAATGTTATGGTAATATATTAAATATTACATTATTTAATTTGATGTTGCTATAATATTATGTGCGTGGATATATATTTTTAATGTTTATCTTAATGTTGCCTCAAGGTAGTAAATATATTTAACACATATGTATTAACGAAAATTATGTACGTAGGTACAGTGTAAACCACTGCTGGCTATAATTAGTAGTTGAACAATCGGTAACTCAGTAGCACATGCGTAGTAATATGAAGCAAATATTGAATTAAAAAAAATCAAAGAAAAAATAATTCTTTCTCCAATTCTTTTACGTAAGTTTTGAGTGCCCTATAAAAGGCATGTGTTCGAAAAAATGAAGACATTTTACATCATAAATTCAGCAATGGGGTTTGCCCCCTCATCCTGAATTTATTAATTTTTGCTGGTACGGGGTGGACAGCTTTTATGTTTATTGCATGCAGCTGGTTTGCTGGCGACCCCACATGTGGGATAAGCTATGAAGGCATAGTAGTGTATATAGTATAGTAACAAAACAATTTTATACCAGAATTGAAAGCAATCGTCACATTTCGCAAATTTTGTTACCTTTTCCCTGGTCATTACTAACGCTCTAATGCCTTTGTTAAAAAGATGATGAATTGAGAAAAGGCGGCATTCAGATTATCAGAAACCGTGCAGATAGAAGATATCTGTGGACGAATGGACAGATTATTTCTGGCCATTATTAACCATAACAACTATTAATGAAAATTCCCAAAACGTGACACAGAGACTATGCTTCTTTCCAAAGTACCTACATATTATGTTAGCGCGCAGTGTCATTTCGTGTTTTTATTTTCTGCATAAGAAGTAAAGGTTTAGTTCAAAACTCAAATAGACACACCCCTAAATGATGCAAGACTTGTAGAAATAGAAAGTCTTCTTATGCCACATATGTAGGTAGTTATTTTAGATAGCATTATTATCTTTCAGTCTGCTTTCTGCTTATATGTATATGTTGTAACCTGGTTTCCACCAGCTTGCTCATAATCGGCAGATTACAGAAACTTTCTCAGGGTGTGTCGTTGGGTAAAATGTATGTGGTTGTTTGAAGTGAAAAAACACAAGGATGATGCAGAACGATCAGTTTATTGAAGAAAATAGGTTACACTTTTTATGAATACACAAGACAATTCACATTTTTAATACTGGACTTTTACACAATGCGACACTCACAGTTCATTGAAGAAGAAAAAAGGAAGATTGATTATTATTTTTTTTTGAGTGAGTTCCTCCGTTCTCTATTGTAAGACGAACGGAGGGAGACTGGTGCAAAATGGCTGACTCGCACGGAAGAGGATCAAGAAGGAATCTGTTTTATCTTAGGGTCAAGAAGGAATCTGTTTTATCTTAAGGTCAAGAAGGAATCTGTTTTATCTTAGGGTCAAGAAGGAATCTGTTTTATCTTAAGATCAAAAGGAATTTACGTTATCTCTGGATAGGGGGCCAGTGCTTCCACAGGATTTCGCTAGATGGGCATACAAGTATCAAACTTACAATATTCCCATGACAATGTACCTACATTAGTGGAGTTCCAGATAATATGCCATTCTCTGTTTATCACAATATCTAGTAATGTGATTGGAATCTCGAGGGAAAATGGAATTATACGCTATATTGTCCAAAGATCCATTCTTAAATTCCATCGAGACGCTGTAACAGTAGTGACGAAGACGACAAGCAACATCCAGATACAAGTTTATAATATTCTCTGTACGTGATGTCACTTCACAGTTTTAATATAAAACTTAGAAGTACAAGAAGCTACTATATGTATAATAATGAACGATTGAATAATGCTAATCATTTGAAATATTTTCATGCGGCACCAATATTGTATGTTATAGATACTAGATTAAAGCCCTGATTATTTATTTACGAGTATTTCTTTCATTTACGGCCTTAGCCTTTTACAATAATTAATAAGGTTCGTACATATTTTTTTACAATAATTTATACACAAAAACAAATAACAAAAAGAAAACCTTAATCAATCAATGAAACATTAAAAATATTGGTGCATTTAAATATTAAAATATCTTCAACTTATAGTAAAATCAATACAAAACCACGAAATTTTGCATTATTTACGAATCTATCTTCACTGGTTTGTACTTTAAGCGAAACCCATCAATTTTATATGGAACACATTATCAGTAATGTTTTAGTATAAAATATACAATACAAACTTCTCAAACTATGCTATCACGGAATATTCCATAAGTATGTAGGGTAGCCAGTGAACTTACTGCAAGTAATAAACGTGCACCTAGTCCTCTCCGTGCCAATGATAAAATAAAACATGCTGGATGAGTGAATGCCTCATCGCTGAATTGCAGATATTTATTGTCTTTTACAGAAGGTTTTACGACCATCAGCCTTTTACAAGACACCTGAAAACTTACAGAAAAGAGAGGGAAATCTATTTTTTACTATGGAACTAATGAATTAGCTAAAGCTTATATTATTATAAAACCAATATATATAATTAATCGATTGGCCAGAAAACATAGATCTGATCCTAGTACATTGAGCAGGAAAATATAAATAAGAAACTGTATGCATATTATAAATGCAAAAAGTGTGTGCAAGGAGAGTACTATGTTGTTCTATTCTTTCAACCTACTCCACAAGAGAAGACTGAAAGGATAGAACAACAAGAGTCTAATGGTAAAATAATAAATTCTTTTGGTAAATAAGTATATAGCTGATAAAAAAAATACGTCTACGTATGAACGGACTAAATTATTTATGCAAGAATTATAAAAGTGGTATATTTTTTTCATCTAAGTCTTGTGTAAAACTGGTAGTCGGTTGAATGCTGTAGCCAATATTATTGATATATGATATTCTAGATACTTATAAGTGTTCAATATATTTATAATGATTATATGGGTTTGATATTGTGTTTACTTCATTTTATGTACACACTGTAGGCTAACCAGTAAGGGTTCACACGGTCATAAATATTTACACATTTCATACAGGAATACACAACTTAAGGAAAGCTGAACACTGTAATAAGTTAAGTTTATAATAAAATACTGCTTTTATAATACACTTATAAGGAATATACTCAATAGTCGGTTAAATGATAATTACTTTCGTAATTTATTAATTGATCGAGATATAATTATTTATTGTCATTGGTACTGTATATATTCTTTAATAAAAACTTAGCGCTTTCATTTTGTTCTAATGAAGGAACAAAATATCAAAGGACAGTTATTTTATCCGTGATCTGAGAAATGTCGTTCATTTCTTTAATTAATTATTTATTTGTAATGAATTTCTCATGAGTAAGATTTAATTGTCATCTGTCTCCTGCAAAAACTAAAAAAAAAACTCTGTTCTATTCTATTCTATCTTTAAAGGTCATCCACTCGTCTACGAGTGATCAGGGGAAAAAAGTCAAATAAATCAAATATCAAAGATTTACTTAGGTAAAATTTGGAATTCGGTTAACTTCGCCTATCAGATAACTTGAACTCATTTCACATCTTAAATGTAGTTATTAGTCCAAAAACTCAAATTGAGAGTTTAAAAATCTCACGTAAATCCTTATTTTGTGTTTTGTAGAAATTATTATATTTGTGTGTTTTTTTGTGATACAAAGTGGGCAACTTGTATTTTTATTGCATGCAGAATCAAGATTACTTATAAAGTATGTTTTGCTCGTATCTATGAAATAATGATAATAATTAGGTATGTAGAAAAATCGTTGAGTATCTCTGAATTAAATGTAAAAATCTTGATCTTGTTTAGCAAAAAATAGTGTTGTAGATGTCAGAAATGTGAGAAACTGATAAACATTTTCAGAAATCTGTTGGCCGATTCAACAGTCGCAATGATTTGTAGCGGGGTGTTTTTTGGACCACTGCGACGACAGAAGCGCGCGATCTTCATATTTATTCATATTATTATTATTGAAATAATATCCTCCTTTATATTTTTGTTTTCCGACAGTTTATCATAAATGAATCGTAAAATAAAATATCAATATTTTAAAATATTTTTAAAGAATGGTATTCATGCGTACAATGTTATTCATTTTTATGTGACGAAGAAATCACAAAGTGCTCCAATACGAGTTTGTTGTATTAATTTTACCTCCTATGTAGTAAGTTATTCTCATTTATTTCTATAATATTATATCCTATTTATATGTAAGAACTGATATTAATATTATAAAATCATTACTATGTTATTATTAGTATAGGAAAAGAAGGTCTAAGGCTTCTGGCCAATAAAATAATGAATATTATTACTTATTTAAATTTGATTTGTTCAATTACTATTTTTAGTGTTTAGACAGACTGAATAGCTTACTACAACACAAACATATGTATTTAGGGTAGTTCGTCGGTAGCCTGGAAGTAGAGTCTCGGCCTCGTGAACGTGGGGTCCGTGGTTCGATACCAGGTGCCGGCAAACTCCCCTTTCACGACACAAGCTTTTAGTAGCTTACTGTGAAAGGTGTAAAAGGTGTAAAAGGTTGTATTTGGGTTTATAACAAAACCCAGATATATCTTTTTTTTTTTTTAAATAAAAAAAATGGTAGTCTGGAAAATTTACTTTAATATCAAATTTGCCCCAATTTTTTCATTGTAGGTGAAGAGTTTTACAATTTTTGATCTGGTTTTTATTTTTATCAATTATCTTTTCATTTTACCTTGCCAATTTTGTTGTCAAAGATTTATTAGTATTAGGTATTTTTACTTGCTTCTGTTTTACGTTATATTTTAGTTCAACAACAAGTAATGAATAAAAGAAGTGAAGTTCTAATGAGCTTTGGAATGCATTAGTAACGGTTAATTTATAAAATGATAATAGATAGTTAGGTACGTAATATGATAAAAAGTAATGCAGGTATAGGAGTAATATTATCACAAATGCCGTCCCATAAATTTTAATGTCTCTTATTACGGATTGATATTACTTGGAATACTATTAGACGCGCCGGTTAAATAATAATTGTATATATTAGCAAATATAAACGTGTGAATAACAAGTTAACTTTTTTTTAAACAAAATATCAATAATTATCTGTAATATAATCAATTCATTACTTAATGCTGCCTCTCATTAGAACATCTCTCCTGTAGCTATACAGGTTTAAATTATTGTGCGCGATAAGTTTCTTGTTGAATGTCCATTACTTGGGATCCTTGCTACTTCATTATTGCAGTAAACATTGTGTGATCTGCAATCAGATCAATGCAACCAACAATGTCTCTTGCAGAACTACCTACTACCTCGTATTAATTATTATTGCATTTTATTTTCAGTGACAAAGAACAAGAATAAATGTAATGCACCAATCTCATTATTTCTTGTTGTTCATGATTGGTTTAATGTGGCTGGCGAGTTTGTTCATCAAATTTAATTAAATACTTATTATAAGAAATTTTATTTTTTAAACATGTGCCAGCATTTATAAAAAACTTAGTAACATACATACATAATATATGATATTATTATGTCAAAATCATGATTTATAAGGGTAGTGGAGACTGTATATATTTTTATATTTATATACCTAATCACCTATCTATAATAAATTATATACCGTTAGTATGTAGATAAAAAGATAAGAAAATTTCACGTTTCAGTTATGACAAATTTAATGAATTATAGTATAAAATTAAAATGTAAACTGGACTACAAAATTGCATTAATGAATTTTAACATAGTAATTCATTTCAAATCAAATCAGATAAAACAATGAAATCGAGTAAGTAGATTATAATATGAATGCTATAAAAAGTGAGTCATTTGAATTATTGCTCGAGTTTTCTTAATTCTAATAATAATAGTAGGTACTTAATATGGTTGACTCTTGTAGCAGAATAAATACCATAATTTCGATATAATCAACACTTGGTTTATTATTAATGGGGAGTATTTATTATAAACAACTACTGAATAAGGTTTTGTATTCGCGAATTTAGTGTCTATTTGTAGTAGAAATAATAGTATGAGTCTGTATATATACACCGCAGTTACATAGATCGTAAATTACTCAATGTCAGATAAATATCTCTTCTGACCGGAGTCAATATTACAAGATATTATATTATACATCTACAATAGTAATAGTTTTATATATTTTTATACTAAGTTGCTTTGTGGGTACCTCTTTCTTATAAGGCCGTATTAGTTCAAGCAATAAGTCAATTAATAAAATGTAATATGAACTATCAACAATTTGTCAATTTCTATTTGAAATATTAGCTCATCAGAAGTTTATTGATTTAATATCGAATGCACAATTTAGAAATATAACAGGTCCAAAAGCATGATTATTACAAATATCTACCAACACACTCTAAATAAGGTAAATATTGAGAATCAACTAAATAAATAAAACGAAATACTATACAATTTTAATTCTCAACTAAAAGTGTATGGATAGATCCATGCGTTGATATATATGGCAATATACTACAATCCACGAATTTGTAAAACGTTTCATGATTTACACACCGACATGAGAACTTGATTATTATATTGTTTGTGAAAATCATACAGGTAGTCGTTATATAGCTTTTTTGAGAAGTATTAAAAATAAGAAAAATGAATCATGCTGTTCCTACAAAACCATCGAAACAAGTGGATACAACTTTAAAAAAGTTAATTTGAATTATGGCGTTCGAAAAACAAGCGTGTAATGTATGATTATAAAAGTAAACATAAATGATTTATAGTTCAATTTGTACAACCCTAATGTTGTATTACAATTTATTAACATATTGTTTGTATTGAAATAACAATTAAGAAGTTTAATTATTTGATCGTGTATTAATACTTTCCATCATTTAATCAATAACGCGAAAAAGGTCGTATCATTTACTAATGAGGTTTTATAACTAGATTTTGGGAACTGGTATTTCCCTATGCATTTATTTATTAACCTTATCTAGCTCATCTTAAATAATTATTACTATTTAATATTGTATTATTCATGATATTAGATATAAATGAAGTCAATGAATCCTCTATTATTTCAATGAATACTATGCGATAAAACAACTAGTTTAAACAATGAAAAACTCAAATACTTGCTCGTACTTTATAATTTAAGTTCATTACAGCAACACTTACTACGAGAATTTCAGCAAGTTACAGAACTTTGTAATATGTTGCAAAGGTAAACAAAAACCATGTTCTGTAGTTGAATAAATAAGACGTCGTCATAGATTAATATTACATATAAAAGCAGTGTTTATCATTAGAGCTATGAACTAATTTTGAAAGAATAAAACGTTCCGATTTTTCAGGAATACCGTCAACAATAAGGTCCCTTATTAGTTTTTCAAACATTATTTGATGATTGTTCGGGATTTTTTTACATTTTGAATTATATTCGGGCAAATTTGGATATATCCTTTTTTCTCGACTTAGACCTATACCGTCACGGTGTATCCTTAAAGTGGGGTAGCCAGCAAACTAACCACCCGTAATGAAAATACAGACAGGTCGTTCTAAGTGGGCCACAAAAATGAAGATATATTGACATTTACTACACAATGTAAAGAAGATTATACATTTCACTCTATAAATATACAGTCGCATTATACGTAGGTACCTAACCTGAATCATTTTTTTTCACTAAAATATTTTTTAAATCATGTATACAAATATATCTGGGACTTGAATTTGTTATCACACTAATCAATATTTTTAATGATGTTTCAATAATAACCATGTTCGATGAATAATCATTCAACCATCAATGCACGCATAAAAAATATAACTAGTATAATTAATTCTATTCCTATTAAAGGCATATAAATCAAACTCAACACTAATTAACAACTAAGAAATTACCTTTACTTGTTCAATACATTATTCCTGTTTAATATGCAGTAAGTTGTAACGTTTGTGTCTTACGTGTTGAAGTTTTAATAATGAGTTTAATTATATCATTTCTTATTAATGTCGCATGCGTGCAGTGAGCTTTTACATGAAGATTTTAATAAATAAGTATATCAAGTGAAATTATGCATTTTATCGATAAAGACTTCTATGAACGATCAAATTTTGATCATTACGATATTTCCTATTTAATTCTTGTGGATTCTTTTCATGTAAGTTCTAAAAATACGGATCGTTAATGTCACAAAAAAGACGTTCAAAAAAGATGTTAGTCAGAAAATTGAACGGAAAATACTCCGAATGATTTTTTAAAAAAATGTCTTCTCAGAAATAGCCGAAATCCTTATGAGGAAGTGACAATTAGTCGATAAAAATAATTATTAAGTGAAAAAAATGTTTTTTGAAATATGGAATTTCATCGGAAATATTCGTATACAAAGAAGTCTTATATAACGAAAAAAAAAAATGTCTCATTATTGCCTGCTAGGCGATGTTTCAAAATAAATGTGTTGACTTCTACACATATTTTTCTCAAACGATACAATGTCAGAGTTAGGTCACAATACCACACAATGTAGCATAACTAACTCTTACATATTTCCAATAGATTCATTGATTGCAGAATGGTTCTATATAAAGTTTGCTGTAATTTTATATAACAAAGTTTCTTACACATAGCACAGAAGTTCAGAATAGAAAAGGTATATTTTAAATTTTGAAGGAAAATTATAAAAATACAAGAACTCAAAATTACCGCCAGAGGACACGAAATGAAATGTATTATCCAGTACAACAGCTTTTCTTTTTTTATATATATTTTGTTTTTATTTACACGACAATTATAAATGTTACCAAAAATCACTCGATTTGCGTTTTATTGCTTTAAATTGAGAATGAAGTTCATTTCTATCTTGCTCTCCTTAGAGGAGGGTTAAAGAGTTGTAAAATATTATATTCGGTTCTTCTTTGTCAGACAATATTCAGTCCTCTGTCAGTTAGTCGTTAACGGTAAATTTTTTAACAAAAGTTCATAAAAATCATAAAATTTTGTATGTTTAACTAATATTCTGGTAGTTTACATTATTCCCAGTATGTGAGCTAAGAAAATCAGCATCATCATTTTTATACTATTTTATGTTTGTCGAACTATTGAATATAAAAAGTAAAACTTGACAACTTATTTGATCGTTTCGATGAGTTTTAAAAAGAAATTTAATCATATTGTGATGATATGAATATATACAAGATTGTAAATATTATTTTCGTATACCTAGATGGAATATTTGTAGTAGGTAATTAATTTGGGAATGAGAGAGTGCAATCTCAAGTGGTTGTTGAACACAACTAGCTATGTAGGAGACAGAGACAGGTATATTTCGGTGTGTGTCAGGAAGAGATGGATGTAGTTTTTTTTTGTTGCTTTGGGTCGACATTTTCAGGGTCTGAAGACAGAGTACTTATTACTCTTGGCAGTTTAGTTTTGAGCCTGGGAGAGGTGGGACTCAATCATATTAATCTCAGTGTTTGAATTCGATATATTTTAATATTTATTTACCCACCTTCGTAGTAGTTAGTACATTATTTTTTAGTGATATTTCCACAATTGGGAATATATAAAGATCATCCTAAATTACTTTTAATTAGCATTTAAAATCCGTGATGCTGCCAGCTGTCTAAGATAAGATTTTCTTTTAATATTATTAATTTATTATTTATATCTAGGTGTTAGGATACTCTCAGGATGTCTGTTGTCTACAAGGCAATATTTGTACTCAAGGATTTATTATTTTACGGATTTTGAAAACGAAGGAATTATGTGTTATATGTACATTTATTTTCAGTATTATTGTATGTATGTATGTACCTGTGGCTGATTTTATATAGCGCGGTCCGACACATCTAGAACTAGACTAATAACAGTGGCGCACCGCTCTACCCAATATTATACTTTTATTTAATTTATTTTACCATAACGAAAGATTATGCAGTTTGGAGAGAAGTTGTACGTTGATCAGGATATTATTTGATTATTAATTTAATTACATATTTTATCGTCGAATGTCATTTGTATTCTACGAACTTACTGGATTTTTCTACTTGTTCAACATGCTGTAATTGCTGCGATATCATGGAAGGAACAAATTTGATATTTTGCATGACACTAATCATAAGTAATATTTATGTATTTATTGGTCTTAATATATTTTTATTTGACTTACATGATACCTAAATTCACCTCACCATAAATATGTAGTCTTTTATAGCTAAATCTTGTCGAGATTACCTTATGGATATGGATCCCTTCTGCCTATCGACACTAGACTAGCTACCTTGTGTCTATAGTGTGGGTTTGATCTATTCGTAACCACATATTTATCATTATTATTATACAATTATGCACGAGACGTATTATGTACTTTGTAGAAACATATACTATATACTAACAATTCCAGTCCTAATCCTGCTTCGAAATGTAGGTGTACCGTTAGCAAGCCCTGCTCCTATCTCTTCGATTCAGCTTTTGAGACAAGGGTCAATATGGGTCTTGCCCCGTTTCCCGCCAGGGTCCTAGACAAAGCTTCTTAACATATATTTATAATTATTCTTATTATATATATAGCTGCATGTTCAAATGAGTATACATATTATATATTATTTTATATATTCGGGATGTAGATTAGTGCACACGGGCTCAAAATGCGGCATGGGACAGTTTGAGACGTGAGGGAGCGGAGGCGGCGCTCCTTCAGCATGGACACAGCATGCTTTTCAATGCACTAACATGGTAGTTAGTCTCTGAAAATGATGTCATAGCAATTGTGTTGAAATTTAATTAATATTCAAAAGTAATAAAGTTATGTTTTTGGGTGCGCCACTGTCCTTTACGACGCAACGAATTAGTAGGTATGTTGTAGAACATATGTACATACATCGGCTATAGAAACTATGAAATGGTTATCTTATGTAGGGACATAGATCGGCAACCAGTTACCATACAACATTCTCGTAATGATATAGAATAATATTATTTGAATTTTATGTTATGATGATTGTTATGTTATATTTCGTTATGTTTTATTATGCACTATTTTTATTATGTTATTTTACAGTATCTCAAGGTAAGTGATCTGACGTCAAAGTTGATCTCAGAGTTAATATGTATCAAAATTCATATTTAAATTGTTTTATTGATTTTGTGATTTTGTTGTTCTTTTTGATTATTGAAATGTATATTTCAGGTGACTTATTTTGCGTTTTAAAAATACACAACGTAGGTAAAATTATCGTCAAAACACAACGTACTGGGTCCAAATCTATGAAAATAGTTAATAGATAAATCGAGACGATCACGAAAGGCCAAAATTTGTTAATTAATTCAATTAGGAATGCGATATTTCGTACGTATATTTGCAACAATGCGAAAATTCATACAATTCTTAGCTAGCTGAATAGGGTTGTCACTTCTAGTTTGGGAATCAATTATTACAGTAGGTATAGTTTAGAAGCTAGGATGTTGCAAATTCGGAGCTTAGAATGGTTTAAAATAGGTAGGATCATCACAAATGGTGCCTTGGACCAGAATATTATGTCTGTCATTGCAGACATAAACTGGGTTTTTACGGAGTAGAAGTGGGTTTTGGTTTTGCGATGATAAATAACTAAAATCATGAATATTGGAGGGGGGGAAAGCATAAATGGGTTTTGAGGAGTAGAACTGGGTTATGGACAGAGGAATGTGTTTGGTTTTTGAGGGGAGGAATAAAATTTATACTTGGTAGATGTAGTGAGAAAATTGGTTGATGATTTTTACTTCCAGAACCGCGGGTTGGTTATCCATGGATTATAGTGTTAGTCGAATCAGGCAACATGATATTATATTTGTGTTTGGCTATCTATAGGTATCTACCTAACATTATGCATAAGAATAGTGAACCCTTAAGAGTTCATTAGGAATTATGTCCTTATGAATAGTCTAATAAAGAGCGCTTGTGATTCAGGTATAAAATTGGATAGGTATATATATGTTGAAATCCTGAATAGTTCTTTATTTTATTCAATAATGTATATAGGTACCAAAAATATGTACTTTCATAAGAAGATTGGGTGTTAGAAAAATGGAATATTATATTCCCAAGTAGACTTGTAAACATGGGTATTATGTATGCGAAGTGTATTTTATGTATATGGGTATATGACTAGAGTTTTTAGGATTTTTAGATATTATAGTATTTGGGTAAAATGGATAAATAATAGGTATATAGATTGATGTTAGTTATATGTATCAAGTGGATGTTTGTTAAGGATTAGAATTGTACCTAATTATAATAGGTATTATTATTTCTTGAGGAATATGGTCTTAACATTTACAGTATTTGTAAGTTAAGTGTTTTGTTTTTAAACTTTTAGAATTCTGTCAAGTTAATTATTTGGGGTGTGAAATAAATTTATGATCGAGGCATGAATGGTGAATATATTATTGAGTTTGAAATAATATTAGACCAGATTTTATGAGTATCTGATAACATACATAATACAATATATGAATGAAGCGGATAAGTATATAGGTAATAATCGAATGATGGGTTTTGATAAAATCACGATTTAGGTGATTATTTTTACAGTTATATGTTAAACGGTTAGCTGGAAGAAATAGTGAATATTCATTCTTACAGGCTAAGTGGGGAATGATCGGCTTAGAGGGAAGACAGTCTACACGGAAAGCAGACTCTTTTAAACCAGGAGGGGCATTCCAGGATCTTGAGTTTTAGGAAACGTTGGAACTCTTTGTATACCCTGAAAGGTGGTATCTATCATTTCAAAATTGAGGACAAGAGAATACTCATTTATGGAAATGTTCTAAGGAGAAAAGAGGTTGATGTTTGCCGATATAATACATCGTCTTCCAAATAGAGAAATAAGATGTACCTACAACCTATGAATCCTAGGATATAATAATGATTAAAACGTTATATTATTCTAAACCAAGAACGAGATAGGAAATAATATTATTACTGGAATGACAAAAAAACTATAGTTTTAAATAAAGATGCAAGCAGATAGGTATACGGGATATTATAGTACCTAACGGGATGTATACGATCAGTGGTTGTTAAACTGTATGCCTGATATTGTGATGTTGCTGAATGGAACAAAGAAACCTGAGACAAAGGGTATTAGGAATTATGCGTGCGCTAAAATGAGATAATTATTTCAATTGAATATTTATTGGTAGGATAACAACATGATTTACTTGCAAGAAACTTGGTGGAAAGTTTGGACAGCGATGATAGAAGTTTTATGGAAACCAAAGGACGACTAGATAGGATTGTGTAGCATTGTATCCTCTCTGTTAACACAAAAGAGAGTGGTGTACAATAACATAAATTGCTGGAGAGGACTAATGTAAGAAGAAAGGACAACGCTATGATGTAACAGGTTGAGATTCACTTGCGGATCTATCGATGTTACAAATGGAATAAACTATTTAATGTGTTATAATTTTAAAATTGTGGTGTCAAATATTATAATAATATTATTCAATAGTGTTAGAGTGAAAATGTGAACTATAAAGTGTTTAGTTATTATTATTTTACAAGTGGAACGAATATTATGATATGTACCTTTGTGGTTATAGTTGTGTGTAAATATATTATATTTAGTTGTGTGTGTGATAGTTTGAAATAGATTTTTTTCAGGACTTTTGAAATGAATGAGGACGATTCATTTATAAATACCTAATATGTAGGTATATACATTTGGTTACTGTAATATTGGAGACAAGGGGAATTCTACGTACCTATTATAGAATAACATATTGGGATGTATTATGTAGATATTGTCAATGCAACTCGTTTAAATATTGTGTTATGTATCTTATATGCGTGAATGTGCGTAAACACATTGAGGGAGGGGTTCCCACCACTTACCCCTGGATGTTCAAGAACATAGTACGTTATCTTCCTCTTAATTATTTGTGGCTTTATTATGGGTGATTTATTTTAGGTACGTAATTATAGGTATTTTGAGTTAGCTGTTCGCGTTTGATGTTATTTAGGCACATTGTCAACACATTATCACGAATTTTGTTGGTTAGCTGGAGGATGTTGCTCAACTTGCAGAATTATGTGACTTGATCACGTGGATCAAATTCTTATGGACGGCTGCGTGTTGACTAGGAGAAATCGGGTTGCATTCTGTGAGAAATTGTATGACAGTAGTGGAAACGAAGGATGTAGGCCAGGATGGAGGGATTTGTCAATCGTTTCTCTCTGCCTACCCCATCTGAGACGCAGCGTGATGGTGCTGAGAGATGAATGGTTATTTAGGATGGGTTGCCGGTGGAGAGTTGGTCTCCCACTTTTTCCGTGAGTTTTCGGGTGCCCTGTGGGAGGACGGGTGTTTTAGGAAGTTAAGACATTTAGCATCTTGGATACGATGAGGTTTGCCGCCGTTTTTGAATGTCTTGAATTTGTGTCGGTACGGAGAGGACGATTTGCGTATCAGTTGTGTGCTGCAGGACTACTGGTTGCATCAGCAAAGGAATCATGGATGTGAGACATCTGGCTAGTAGTACAGGATTGGTGTTACCAGCGAATTGGATCACCCTGAAGAATGCATATATGGACTATAAAGAACCACAACGACTATGAATAATTATAATGATGTGTGATTACATGAAAAGGAATTTTAACAAAATGCAACTTGGATATTAAAGTATAAGAACAATCTTGTTATTATTATATTTATGTTCTGTAGATGTGACGACATAAAATAATAACGAAACACAAAATAATAAAATAAATAGTATGTTATGTTAGGGCAATAATATTGAGCGAGTATTTCTCAAGTGGATGCATTGGGGTTGTACTATTATTATTGATGACATGAATAGAGGAACACAGTTGACGAGGTACCTATGACCTATCGGAATAAACAGGGACGGACTCGAAAGTTGGAATTAAATAATTATGAAAAATAATTAGAAAATAAATAATTGTTTGTGAGATAATGCCTCATCCATTTTGTCTTCAGCATGATCCCAAGGGGGGGATGTGATGATATGAATATATACAAGATTGTAAATATTATTTTCGTATACCTAGATGGAATATTTGTAGTAGGTAATTAATTTGGGAATGAGAGAGTGCAATCTCAAGTGGTTGTTGAACACAACTAGCTATGTAGGAGACAGAGACAGGTATATTTCGGTGTGTGTCAGGAAGAGATGGATGTAGTTTTTTTTTGTTGCTTTGGGTCGACATTTTCAGGGTCTGAAGACAGAGTACTTATTACTCTTGGCAGTTTAGTTTTGAGCCTGGGAGAGGTGGGACTCAATCATATTAATCTCAGTGTTTGAATTCGATATATTTTAATATTTATTTACCCACCTTCGTAGTAGTTAGTACATTATTTTTTAGTGATATTTCCACAATTGGGAATATATAAAGATCATCCTAAATTACTTTTAATTAGCATTTAAAATCCGTGATGCTGCCAGCTGTCTAAGATAAGATTTTCTTTTAATATTATTAATTTATTATTTATATCTAGGTGTTAGGATACTCTCAGGATGTCTGTTGTCTACAAGGCAATATTTGTACTCAAGGATTTATTATTTTACGGATTTTGAAAACGAAGGAATTATGTGTTATATGTACATTTATTTTCAGTATTATTGTATGTATGTATGTACCTGTGGCTGATTTTATATAGCGCGGTCCGACACATCTAGAACTAGACTAATAACAGTGGCGCACCGCTCTACCCAATATTATACTTTTATTTAATTTATTTTACCATAACGAAAGATTATGCAGTTTGGAGAGAAGTTGTACGTTGATCAGGATATTATTTGATTATTAATTTAATTACATATTTTATCGTCGAATGTCATTTGTATTCTACGAACTTACTGGATTTTTCTACTTGTTCAACATGCTGTAATTGCTGCGATATCATGGAAGGAACAAATTTGATATTTTGCATGACACTAATCATAAGTAATATTTATGTATTTATTGGTCTTAATATATTTTTATTTGACTTACATGATACCTAAATTCACCTCACCATAAATATGTAGTCTTTTATAGCTAAATCTTGTCGAGATTACCTTATGGATATGGATCCCTTCTGCCTATCGACACTAGACTAGCTACCTTGTGTCTATAGTGTGGGTTTGATCTATTCGTAACCACATATTTATCATTATTATTATACAATTATGCACGAGACGTATTATGTACTTTGTAGAAACATATACTATATACTAACAATTCCAGTCCTAATCCTGCTTCGAAATGTAGGTGTACCGTTAGCAAGCCCTGCTCCTATCTCTTCGATTCAGCTTTTGAGACAAGGGTCAATATGGGTCTTGCCCCGTTTCCCGCCAGGGTCCTAGACAAAGCTTCTTAACATATATTTATAGTTATTCTTATTATATATATAGCTGCATGTTCAAATGAGTATACATATTATATATTATTTTATATATTCGGGATGTAGATTAGTGCACACGGGCTCAAAATGCGGCATGGGACAGTTTGAGACGTGAGGGAGCGGAGGCGGCGCTCCTTCAGCATGGACACAGCATGCTTTTCAATGCACTAACATGGTAGTTAGTCTCTGAAAATGATGTCATAGCAATTGTGTTGAAATTTAATTAATATTCAAAAGTAATAAAGTTATGTTTTTGGGTGCGCCACTGTCCTTTACGACGCAACGAATTAGTAGGTATGTTGTAGAACATATGTACATACATCGGCTATAGAAACTATGAAATGGTTATCTTATGTAGGGACATAGATCGGCAACCAGTTACCATACAACATTCTCGTAATGATATAGAATAATATTATTTGAATTTTATGTTATGATGATTGTTATGTTATATTTCGTTATGTTTTATTATGCACTATTTTTATTATGTTATTTTACAGTATCTCAAGGTAAGTGATCTGACGTCAAAGTTGATCTCAGAGTTAATATGTATCAAAATTCATATTTAAATTGTTTTATTGATTTTGTGATTTTGTTGTTCTTTTTGATTATTGAAATGTATATTTCAGGTGACTTATTTTGCGTTTTAAAAATACACAACGTAGGTAAAATTATCGTCAAAACACAACGTACTGGGTCCAAATCTATGAAAATAGTTAATAGATAAATCGAGACGATCACGAAAGGCCAAAATTTGTTAATTAATTCAATTAGGAATGCGATATTTCGTACGTATATTTGCAACAATGCGAAAATTCATACAATTCTTAGCTAGCTGAATAGGGTTGTCACTTCTAGTTTGGGAATCAATTATTACAGTAGGTATAGTTTAGAAGCTAGGATGTTGCAAATTCGGAGCTTAGAATGGTTTAAAATAGGTAGGATCATCACAATATGAATCGCAGAAGAATATACTGATGAAGTTATCTTCTGCTCATTATTATTTCATTCAGATTAGTCACCCGTTATTCATTGAAACGTTCACCAACTATTTTTGTAAATATTTGAAGACTCGCTCAAAGAATTCAGTTGCATACTTTTGAGTGATGAAAAACTGTTATGTGTATGTAGAACAATGAAGATGTCAAATATTTTAATTGGTTTTTTTTTATCACTTTAACTACATACCTACTTTTTTATGTCAGCTGAGTCAATATCATCTGAGTGTAAAACCTCTATTTACCTACCATTAGCTTCGATTATATTATGAACCTTCTCTATTTAGGCCAATCGAGTTATTCCTTTTTTTGTATAAAGGCCAAGAGACATTGAATCCCTTGTGTCACTAAGACCATAATAGATCTATTATGAGATCCTTCTGTGTCATATCTCGCTCTCAAGATCTACGTGGGTCATGTAAATAACGGTTTATCTTGGTGCGAGAAGCCTCACCTTCTCGGAGCCCAGAGTGTTCATTCAAGGATGTAACTCCGATTGCAAGCAAGTGCGTCACAATAACAGGGAGTGTTGATAGGTGTTTCGCTATCCTTTGCACATAATGTGTAGACTGGGGTATCTGACAGTCCATTTTTTGACATGTGCTTCCGAAGTCTGCAGTGTCGCGTCAAGGTCCTGATTAGAATCTTTAAGACAGCGGTGTACAGACAAATTGGTTTGCTCAATTTAATGTTAACAAAACGTGTAGACTGGGGTGTCTGACAGTCCAATTTTCGACATGTGCTTCCGAAGTCTGCAGTGTCGCGTCAAGGTCCTGATTAGAATCTTTAAGACAGCGGTGTACAGACAAATTGGTTTGCTCAATTTAGGCTGAACGCCAAAGACTCCAGACTCTTCTCTTTCTAAAATGTTCCTTACACTTTATATCACTTTATATTGTTAATGTAGAATATTGTTTTGCAAAAGAAGATCACAAAATTATAGTATGATTTGCCAGAGGTGCCTAGCTAACAAAATAACATTCGAATTCAATCACAATCATAGTTGGTTGATAAACGTGAAATTTCACATGTATTTACAGAAATGAATTGAAATTTATATATCTGTTGCTAAAAAATTCTTTAGATTAATAAATAACTTAAGTTTTGAAAAAAAAAGTTGATGGGGAACAATCCGGTTATCGCATTATTAAGTGTCCAGTCGTCAAACTTATCAATCACAATATCATAGGAATACCGATAACTAGGCGGACATATTAATATATAAGACATATATGTGCCTACTCCCTGTATGTATCTGTAGTAGAGTTCTATACCCTTATGTGAATATATATCTGTGTATTAATATTATCTATGACTATTTATAGGAACAAATTCCTTTATACCTGATCACTGGATATATTGTCCTCTTCTAAACAAATTACGTACACATTCATACGGCGATTCTTTGGTCTTCGAAACTGTTAATATCATGTAATTAAAAGATTCTCCATCTATGTCAATAGTTTCTTTTTTTTATCACAGAAGTGGTCCTGCTAATTCTATTATATAAAATATGACCAAGAGAATCTTACATTCAACTTTCCTGTCTGAAAATTAGGGCGGATACAAGTTTCCTCTCTTCAGAACGCTCGTTGAGTAGAAAGTTTACAGCCCATCCAAAACTTTGTCATACCCAGTGTATGCTTGTTTCAAAGAATTTATGATGAGAAAAAGACGGGTAAATTCGAGATCCATCCATCCTGTATTTCATCCACAATTTAAAAATATTAAGTAAAGAATAAAAAAGCAATCAAAATCTTATCAAAACAGTTATGAAATAAAGTAAAAGAATGATCCTGTTTGTAAGAAATAAGCTTATGAATGTAGATTTATAAGTGAAAAAAATGTTTAAATATATTTTATAAAACACAAAATAATTGATGAAAGTTTGAGAAAAACCTTATCTATAGCGGTTTCAACTCGTCTTGTTAAAGAAGTGATATAAAAAATGGTATGAAATCGCTTATAATTCAAGTCTATTAGTGTCCATTAGACGGGCAGGTCTAATGCACGGCATCCTCTGAGATCGCTATACAACAAGCACAGGTATACGATTGTAATATGTACAATGTACATGTGTGGATATAGAGGGCGGCACCTGATCATACTTCATCCATAGACAAGAATATAAATTCTCCATCAATTCAATAACCATTATTAATTATGTTTTATTATAAGGTATACGCACTCACTTGACACACTTGATCTTATTCTCCATACACAAAAACATATTAAAAATGGTTAAGACTCATTTCAATTTTTATTGACTCTAACAATTTGTTCATGTTCTTGCGACATACGACAATAATTAATTTATTTTAATAATGTGACAAGATTGTAATTGATAAATTCTTAATCACACTAAATTTGTTTTAACGAGTATGTTATGTTAACTATTAGTTTTGAAACATTACGTCATGTTGTATCACGTACCTACTAACTATCTACGTACCTAATACAGAAGTCAAGTATAAAATTCATTGAAATATGCCTATAATATATATAAAACCCATTGCATATTACTTGTATTATATCTCCTTAAACATACGATAAATATAAAGCTTAATTAAGTTTACTTTCAAGTTTATATATGTATACCTACATACTATCTATATAAAATGTATAAATAAACACACAAGTTGTACTTTCCATGCCAATAAAGAAATTAGTCATCCAGGATAGGTCGCTTACCTCACCGCTTAATTGAAGATCTGAAATGTTCCATAAGTAATGCTTTATTTTATTTTTTATTTTATTCACAATATTTACAGAATCAACCAGTAAATAACAGAATATGTTAACAAAATATACATTCAATATATATTATAATACTATACTATACTATACCATCACGGCATATCCCACAAGTGGGGTAGCCAGCAGATCAGCTGCATGTAAGAAACATGCAAACTGTCCTCTTTGTGCCAATATAAAATCAAGACATTCAGGATGGGTGGCATACCTCATCACTTAATTTAAGATGAAAAATGTCTTAATTTTTTCGAACACCTGCCTTTTACAGGACACTCGAAAACTTACGCAGAAGAGTGGGAGACCAATTCTTTACCGGGTGCTCCACGGGATATATTATATATTATAAACTTATATATATTATAAACCAGCAAAGATCCTTGATTTACCGTATTTTAACGAATATCTATCTTTTATATGACACGATAGCTTTCGAAAAGAGAAGGTTATTTATATATTTTATATTCATTATTACATCAAGTGTTTGTGTTATAACATATACATAGTTAGCCCACTGGTTAACCCTCTATGGTTGACGATACATGATAATAACACATCTCTTTATATTTTTATTTTTACCTTTTGTTTTCTATTTGTCACATTCTTAACTTGTAATGAAGCTTCACTTCACTTTTGCCTGACGATGAGAGCGGGAGCTCTTGAAAGCCGGCTCGCAAAAATAAATAAAGTCAATAGTGGAATAACTTTATATCGTGTTTCATTTTTATTTATTTTTAATATGAACTTCCATCAAGAACCGTCGGTCGATAAATTAAACTTTACCACTTGTGGGAGATGCCGTGATGGTACTCGTAAATATGCAATGTCATTGCAAATTGTTTTTTTTTTCTTTTCCAATAGGTAGGAGGTAGATTCTTCCCCATCATTGATGAGGAGTGATAGATAGTTGATAGTAATGTATTCCGCCACACCCGCTTCCTTCTCATGTATATCTAACGCTACACATGTAGACACACTAATTGGTAGCTTACTAAATCAGCTGCTATGATGAGGTGAGTATTACGGAGAACATAACAAGAGTCGTGATTCGCTTTTAATCAATAATCCTCACATAAATGTTTAGTCCGTTCGCATGTGTGCACTTATGTTTATATTTTCTTCTAATAACCCAATCTTTAGGCAAGAAAGATGAGAATAAATAATCTTATCTCTGTTATTACTTTGGTCACCTATGTTCAAAGCTCTACAATCTTTGTAGAGCATTTCTCTCATAAACAATGAATATCCAATCCTTTCAATCTTGGGCAATAGATTTCCAGCCGTCTTTAGCACCTACTCAAAATATCAGTCAATTTTATGCAATACCTAATCTTGAAATTGTTCTGCCTAACGGTTTTCTTTCCTTGTATTCTGATATTTATGTATTGCGTAGGAAAAGTTTCACTCTACAATATTTACTATATCATAATTGTAATCTTAGTACTTTGTTAAAAAAATGTGGTTATATCTTTATCGTATTGAATTGCCAATTTATGAATATTTCCTAAACATTGCCAGATATAAAGCTAGTATCTACATATTGGTAATATTAAAGTACAAATAGATATCTAATACACACTTCTACCTATACAGAGGAAAGCTGAAGATAAAATATGTACTTAATATTCTTACTAATAATCTTATGTACTTTTAACTGGCAACTTTTTTGTATTTGAGTGAACCTACCTACCTATCTACCCACCATCAAATTACAGTAATTTTTGTTCATGCAAATCAAACTGGATAAATAATATATTATTTAATAATGCTCATTACCTACCGATTTATCGCAATGTTTACGCTGCCTTATATGGTAGGCGAATAGGTACCTATATGAAGGAGTGACTACAAATACCAAATTATGTATTAAATATATTTGAGAGATTAAATTCAATTAAAGTATATCTCGTAGAGTCTCCGGTGAAGTAAAAAGCCTTCCACTCTTCTCTGTAAGTTTTCGAGTATCCTAAACTTCCTGCAGAAATTATTCTGAATTGCACCAGACTTCTCTTTGGTAATAACCAACGTCGGGGGACTTGATTCTGCAAACTTAGAAGAAGAAATGAACTCCCTAAAAAGGTAAAGGAATCTAAATCACAGAGTATGTTCAAAGTCAAATTAAGAAGACATGATTATAAAGAAGGAAAATGAATTATTCTCCTCTTATACCAGTGCTACTTGAGGATATTTGTGAATTATAAATGAATTGAACATACCAAATATTTGTGTATTTTTTTTGTATGAATAAATTAAAATTTAATTTCGAAAATAAAAAACTGTTGTTTCAATAAAATGAAATTTCCTACAAAAGTGTTTCGTTTAACAAAATTCCCTATAAAAGTCAGTTGGATCAATCAACAATCAGACGTTCTTAAGAATACCAATTTGATAGTAATTCTAAGAGTGTAGATTAATACTTGTATTCAACATTTACGACAGTAGTTTCCCTTGCATTCTGAAACAAATTCGTTAACTTTGCAATAGCATATAAAGTAGGTACTTATAGTAAATTTGTTTGGATGATTGAATTATTTTAAGACTCGTTTATGAAATACACGGATTGATTGGTGTAAGAATGTTTGTTTATTTGTATTACAAAATAATTTTTAATTCATTATTTTATGAATAGTTTTCTGCTAGAAATACCATGTTTTTTTTTTTTAAAAAATACTCGTTAAAAATATAAATTAAATCAAATAATGTTAGTTATTTATGATTTTCATATAGATAGAAGAAGGTTTTTATAATTTATAATGATCTGTATATATGAAAGAGGAGCCACAAAATTTTAAATAAATAACGAATAAAAAATCAACCTTGTTCCAAATTTTAGATAATATCGTGTATCAGATCTTAAATATAATAATATAATTTTATTAAAATATTATATACTACACCTGTTTTTAGTGTATATATATAGCTATTAGGTAAACTTAATATGCACATACTACCTATGTGTAATAACGTAATATATAATTTTCTCGTGTTTACAGATACTTACACAACCCAAAGGTAGTAATTATGCCACGAAAGATTTTAATCAATTAAAATTTTTAGATAGTATACAGGGTTCATCTGAACATTTATACTTGATTACTCTCCATATCCGGCTTGATTCTTTTCACTATAATAGGTGGCTATAGACATTACCTTATAATTTTCCAGAATTTGGTCTTTAGAACCACAACCTTCCTCCAACAATGAAAAATGTAAATTATTTTTCATAAATATGAAATATTTCAAAACAACGTTATCTAGACTACACATTGTGACTATGTTACATACACACTTTAGCACACCTCCGCCGCGAAATAGCGAATGCGAAACCGCTGAGCGGAGTCGTAGTAGCGAAACCGCTTTTAGCTAGTACATTTGCGCGGAACGCGAACAGCGAAATCGTGATACCGAATAAACACTATTACGTACGCAGTAGTGTGAAATTAGTGGAACTAAATTGCATATTCCATAGTAACTATCTGATTTTGGCCGAATAGTAAATATTGAACTATAATCTATCTATACCAACACGGCTTTCCCACAAGTTTATTACATGCAGTTGATCTACTGACTATCCCACTTTATCTATCTATACCATCACGGCTTTCCCACAAGTTTATTACATACAGTTGGTCTACTGACTTGTGGGAAAGCCGTGATGGTATAGATAGATAAAGTGGGATAGTCAGTATACCAACTGCATGTAATAAACTTGTGGGAAAGCCGTGATGGTATAGATAGATAAAGTGGGATAGTCAGTAGACCACTGCATGTAATAAACTTGTGGGAAAGCCGTGATGGTAAAGATAGATAATGTGGGATAGTCAGTAGACCAACTGCATGTAATAAACTTGTGGGAAAGCCGTAATGGTATAGATAGATAAAGTGGGATAGTCAGTAGACCAACTGCATGTAATAAACTTGAGGGAAAGCCGTGATGGTATAGATAGATAAAGTGGGGTAGTTAGTATACCAACTGCATGTAATAAACTTGTGGGAAAGCCGTGATGGTATAGATAGATAAAGTGGGATAGTCAGTAGACCAACTGCATGTAATAAACTTGTGGGAAAGCCGTGATGGTATAGATAGATAAAGTGGGATAGTCAGTATACCAACTGCATGTAATAAACTTGTGGGAAAGCCGTGATGGTATAGATAGATAAAGTGGGATAGTCAGTAGACCAACTGCATGTAATAAACTTGTGGGAAAGCCGTGATGGTATAGATAGATAAAGTGGGATAGTCAGTAGACCAACTGCATATAATAAACTTGTGGGAAAGCCGTGATGGTATAGATAGATAAAGTGGGATAGTCAGTAGACCAACTGCATGTAATAAACTTGTGGGAAAGCCGTGATGGTATAGATAGATAAAGTGGGATAATCAGTAGACCAACTGCATGTTATAAACTTGTGAGAGATGCCGTGATGGTATAGATAGTGTAGTAATCAGTAGAATAACGTCATGTGCATATTGGCACGGAGAGGACGACTATTATGTTTATTAGTGACTGTCCCATATGTGGGAAATTTCATGATGATATAGATAGAGAGAATCTTACTTCACTTAACCGCAGACCCACGCTATTTCGACGTTTGGTCATGGTTTCGCTCCAAAAATCTGTCGAATGGGCCACTTGCAGTCGTGGGGGATTTTAATAAAAATGATCGAATTCAGTAAATTTGAGGTCGGAAAACACAAATATGTCAGTTAAATTTTTTTAAATATCTAAATTATGGAGAATTTCCAAAAACAAAACCCAAAATTTTTGACGTTTGTTAAAACACTCTAAACAGCTGATGACGTCACGGAGTCCCGTGAATCATAGTAACTTTCGCAACCACAGATTATAATCTCATACAAACATGGGACTCCGTGACGTCACAGCGCCGCCATATCGTTTTTGATCATTCCGAGAAAATCCAATTTTTAAAAGCTAATAACTAAGAAAATAGTGCAAGAAAAAATAAAATAAATTGTGGTTGTGTTTCTTTCATACTAATTTACAATTTTATGTAATAAAAAAAAAATCTGCAAGTGGCCCATTGTACAAATACAAAAGCGGCACAAAGGCGAAACATCAGAGACTGCGAAAAAACAGGCGGAGATGTGAATGGATATTTCGTAATCTATGGCGAAACGGTGCTAGAAAGAGATAGATGTATAGAAAACAGTATGTATTTGAACATGCCATCTCGCTCTTGCGTACGACGCACACGAACTGACAGATTTAAGCGGAGCCGCTTTCTCGATTCCGCCGCGGAGGTGTGCTAACGGCAACATCCGTATATAACATCGCGTCGCTTCTCTCGCGGGTGTCGTAGTTAAAAATTCATGTCAAAATAAAATTATAGAATCTCCGTACAAGGTACAATAGTTACTAGTTTACTGTTAAATAATCGCCACTTTGTCGCAACAATGCAAGTGTTGCATTGTTACGAAACAACTTCCTACGGGGATTATCACCCTTTTAAGGCGGGCGCAGTTATGTTGCTTACCTGTGCCATTCTGCCTAGCTGCCTACTAATTTTTCATTCTTCGGACAGCCCTCTCTCCGTGCACTGTCTCCCGACAGTTGCACCGGGCCGATAATATTCCACGCTCATCTTCTAGAGTGTTCAAAAAAGACAATTAAAACCGTTTGATCTTAATATCAATAAGTGACAAAAATAGACTTTGTAAACTGATTATTTAAGTATAACCTCATGTGTAATAATAAGTTGTTCTTGTAAAAATGTAAATACATGTGATCGTGTCTGAACCAGGCATTGTAATAAATAAAACAATAAACGTCTCTTTTGATTAAACTTAAATTGTGTTTGTATTTGGTGAAACCAATCAATGTGACTCTACGATAAGCCCTGTCTGAGATTCAAGCTCTGCAGACTGATCTAGCTGGACATTAAAGGATAGTTACACCCAAGGAAAGATTTGACTTGACTCGAAGATAGGATTGAGAAAGGGTTTGATGGTTACACGGGGTAGACAAAAAGGATCGAGCACCACATACTCATGTCTTTCCAAACATTTTTTTCTTTCATCACATTCATGTGATCCCTCATGCGCACTCTCCTATTCGTTGTACTCATAACGTGTCCATCCTTTAGGATCTGATCTACATAGTCTAGTCTAGTTTTTAGTTTAAATACATAATACATGTGTGTCTTTTGTAGGAACACTCTGTATGAGACACAGCTACCGATGAATATTCAATATTCATATAATGATAATGTATAATCCCCGTGAAATTTCATACATAAAATTGAAAAAATAATTGTTGGCCGAAGCTAATCGATTGAACACTCTACCAGCATGCAACCGTCTTTGCTTCTTTAATGCTGTTCCCGTATAATTTATTTATTTTATATGTAAATCAGCGACGTAGACGAAATCATAAACTTCATCGTGACGTGCTACGTAAATTATCTTATTAACTTTAATAATTTATACATCAATATGTTTCTTCGTCTTCCCATATCAAATCCAGATTAACAAGAACACATCCTTTGTCAGTATATTTGCCATAAATTTTGTTTTATGAAATATTCAGATATTCAACCTTTTCATATGGGAGTTAGAAATCAAAATCTATATCAGCTTTTTCATAACAAATTTTGAGTTTCACTAGTAACTCTATTATACTGACCTAGGTTTCAACACACGATGTCATTTTGAAACTCTTTTAAACAACACCTCATGTCAATACCTAGGTTACTAAAATAATGTAAGTAGTAAAAATCAAAATATATTTTTTTTAGATTTGGAATAAAATACCGATAAAATACTAGGTATATATCAACCGATTTTAGGCATAAACAAGTTGATATTAGTGAATAAATCATTTATAATATAATTGTAATGTTTTGGTGTTTACACTGTAAAAATTCATTATTAATTTTTTAATAAATTAATTACAAAAAAACACTGTTTCATTTTCAATAAAAAAAATTTCCTCGAACCTTTTCGTCTACACTAAAAGACATTATCAAGCGGGCTCGAAATTTTTTAAGTGAAAATGAAACAGTGCTTTTTGCATATATATTAAAATAGACACGAAGATATCGAGGTGGATAGCAGAACATCCTATTTTAAAAAAGGAAAACTCCAAAGAATATGAAAACAGATTTAAGAATAAGAATATCAAAGGAATTATTCTATCCATTTTAATTTCTATGAATTTCTTAATGTTCAGTGAAGAATTTTTTTTCTTGTCATTAACCAAAGGCGTTCGTGAAAATTTTTTTTTCAGAATCACTGGAAATATTTTGTTTATAAATATTTATAACGTTTATAACTATACAAATGATGATTTGAAGGAACGAAAAAGGAAAAGAGACATATTATATGGCGAAAAGCTCCATAGCTCTTCATGAATCCAAATATCTAAATTTTAATTTGTTAAACTCAAAGATTAAATACAAAACATCATAGTATACAATATATAGGCTTCACCGGATAGATATCGCCAGTGTTTTAATAAATTACTTTTATGAGAAGCATAACGTTGCAGACAGGTGAGCTATTAATTTTTTCTATCAATCATAAAATGTTTACATAATTATACAGCTTCACCGATATTATTCAGTAGAAAAAAAATCACATAGTAAGATCTCAGATATATGTACATAATATGGCTTACCCTTACATGTTGTATGTAATAATGGGCTAAACGAATTGAGTTATAAATTAAAACACACTAATGAGTATTGCTTTCGACTATAATTTGATATAATTGATAGTAGGTATAAAAGTGATGAGAATATATACCTTCACATATCATATGTTTATTTTATATGTATACACATATACGTCTAGGTATTTCTTCTATTATTTATTGTATACTTATTTTTTTGAAAAAGATGAATCTGGATTCGAAATACATCTAAATAAACTCTCACAATAAGCAACATGCATGTGAAGGCCAATCCGGGATTTCTCGATTAAAAGACTCATTTCATAATATTGTCCGCCATTTTACTAACATTATTTTTAATGTTGCAGAAAAGTGTCAATGCATATTTTTAAAAACAATGTATACGCACTAACTAAAGCATTAAAAAATCATTGAGAGGAGTTTAAAACTCCAAAGTGTTTTACTTATAAATTTTTAATTGAGAGGAGTATCAGATTTTCTTTTCCCTGTAGAATCATCAATTCATTCATGTTTTATCACCTTCTTAGTAACTTTTGTAAGAATAAACTTTTAAGAAGAATGACTTTTTTATCTCATTGTTTTATAGAATATTACGGAGATATTAAGAGATGCTTACATATATTTCTTTCTTTCTTGCTGTAACATTAATTTACGCCCAAACAAGTAGTGTAAACTTGCATTGTTTGTTTTATTGATAAATTGATAAATCAATAATTGCTTTCCATGTTGTTGCATAAGGAACATATTTAAAATAAAGTTTTGCATATTTGTTAAGCAGTAGGTACCTAATGCATCACAAAAATGACAATTATGACATTTACACAGTGGGCGAAGATTATCGGGACTAAATATTATATTTATCAGCTTAAACATTTCAGTAGGAGTCCACGTAATATATATAACAGAACCTTCAGTTATAACCTTTTAGATGCAATAATGATTTAATTTATAATAATATATTTAATATAATAGTAATAATAATATGAAACTTTACTCGGCCGATCGTGGATGCATTTTATAATTTGCAACTTTCACACGGACATTGATAAATTAATACTCTGTTTAATTATCAAGATGTGTAATTCACTCTTGTACTAAGTAACAACAGTATTATCATACGTGTAAATAAATTTTAATTAACATTTTTTCATGGAACAGTCTTCTCTTTTACCCAAGTAGGTATCTGCTTGCCTGCCCACTCTGTGCAGGACAAGAATGAAATTAAAAATAATAATTGCCGAATAAATTAATTATGGAATTAATGAGTGCATGGGTGATCAGAAACAACTTTGATTTGTAATGTCAACCTTTCACAGACATTTCAAAAACACAAAATTTTTGAAAATGTCTAGTAGGTACTTACGCAAAAAACATTTTGATATGATACATTGTAATGCATAAGCTTAATATTTATCTGTAATTTTTTTACTACGCATAAGGAACCATATACCTAGCGTAAAAAAGTTTAATTATAAGATTGTAAAAAATATACCTTATCTGATATTATAACGACTTTTTATCACTTCTTAAAAGCTATTGGTCGAGATACCTAATAATATTTGCAATCTTATCGGAAGAGGCGTAAGGCAAATAAAATAAAATATTACACAGAAAGCTTCAAATTTGATATTTATTGTATTTAGTATAAGACAACCTACCTCAATTAATTACAATCATGTAGCATGTGACATTATACAAAAGAGTAGCGATAAATGATTGATAACATATGGAAAGCGTTCCATACTTAAAATAATCTAATCTGTACATACAAAGCATCCACAATCAAAATGACTTTAATTTATCAATGTATAGAAATACAATAAAGTATGGAGTAGTTTTAAATGAGAGTAAGTAACAAAAAGAAATGCACGTCAGACATTTTGATTATTAATTAGTATAGAAACCAGCAAATATAAAACGCATGTTAAAATATTTAATCACTAAATACCGACACATTACCATTTCGGTAAGAGACGATAATCAATCTTAGATAATCGATCAACGTTCATTAACACTTTTCAGTTTGTTATTTCTTACAACATAAATCATATGGGTGCGCTACTGAAATGGTTAAATGTGATTTATAGCGTAGATTGACGGCTCGCCTATTCATTTCACCAATTTAACTAATCGATTTCAAGCGTATGTATTGGCAGTTTGTTATTAAAGACAAATATTTAGAACCCCGATAAAGGTATGTAATTTATAGTCATATGTGATTAGTTCTTTTACATGACTGAATACCTACTGTTGAGAAATAGAACAGTCTTCATCTACCGCGCAGAAATCAAAATGTATATTAAACATTTTGTATGTAAATTTTATGTGTTGTTTTATAGTTTATGAGACCATTTAATAGATGTTACACGTGAAATGTTTATTAACTAAAAAGAGTGTGAAGGTACAAGTACTCAAACAAACTTTATATTCATTTGAAATATAATTAATAGGCTATAAATACGATGAAATCTTTATTGATCTCCGTTCACCTGTTAGACGTTGTTGTTTTTATTATATTTTTGTAGTGAATTGCGTTAGTGCTACCCATTCCATAACTAAATAAAAATTTATGTACCTTCTGCTACGTAACGCATCGAATTAACAGTAAAAAATATTTCATTACAAGTGTCTATAGCCTATCTATAACATAGTTTGATTATAAACCAGTAGCAAATTAGCACATTGTAGTAAGATCAATGAATTGGTGTTTATTATTATTTATTAGTAGTCGTTACATGGCTTAAATTTAATCATGATACTAATATATTTATTATGTAATGTATAGTCTATCATTTTATTATGCCTCTAAGGGATATTCAGCAGGAAGAAAGAAAACAAATTTAAATATAAGATCACTATTCAAATGAATAATATTATCTTATTTTGCCGATACGGTACCTAATAGGTCAAATATTTTTAGGATGAGTTTCGATTTTATTTTAATGTGCTTAGCTGAACTTAAATGAAATTATTTTCTAAGCTTTTCGTTATTTGTTGTGGAAACTTTAGAATGAAATATTACGTTACAGTCTTATTGTTAAATAGTTCGCATATCTTAATTTAAACTTAAAACATACCTATGAGAATATTTAAAAATATATCCGCTGTTACAGTACTACATCTACTTACTAATATTTACGCTTACATCTTGCTACGCATTAAATAATCGCTGCGGAAAAGTTCATACTGGCTAATGTTCCTACAGTCATTTGTTGTCTGTGAGTCTTCCGTAATAATAATAATAATTGTACGTTACAAGGAACACGTGACTGGCTGATGCTTCGATCTGCACACGGCACCACATCGTATGATTCTCATTCCCTTGAAGAATAACCGTTAAACGTGCCTGTTCCTCCTCGCGTCGCTTGCAAGCAAAATGAGTTACCCGCAAACCATGGCATAGGTTGGACGAAAGAAGGGTTTGTCCCTTCCCGCCTTAGTCGCGAATAGCGATGTGCGTAACTCCGACACAATAATAATACTAACAATAATTATGTAATAGTACTTAACTTCGTAATGTGATAAACAAGTGTGTTGCCCTCTGTTGTACGTAAAACAATTCTTATTGTGTGTCGTTAATAATGTACTTTAAATATCTGTGTTAGTTTTACGTGCGCGACCAATCTTACCGCCAATATCAAGGAACAATAGTAACGATTAATAATTAATAGTAATTAATAAATTGAATAATGTTATGGACAAGCTTATATTCTCTTTGAGTTATATATACATGGCGATTCATGTGGTGATAATGATAATAATTGGAAGTTTTGAGTATAATAACAATATATGTTGGTTTTGGGCGTGGTTTCGTTGTGTTCCCGCCAATATTCATAACCGTGTGAAATAAGATAATCCATTGTTTCTGAACAACTATTCCATGTTAGGAATCATACAAACCACTTAAACAATTCTTTATACTTGCTCAGTGATGTAAATTTAACATTATGAATGTGTTCATAAGTCTGCAACGTGTACCGCTTCATCTCGGGTAGCCTGCGCATTGCTTATCGGTGATTTACCGATGTAACTCTCATTCCAATGTGAATTTGAAAGGACTATTGAAATAGTGACGCCTTCTTCCTTTGACACTGAGAATAGTGTTGTAACGTATAATATTGCTCTTATCACTTGAGAAGTAGTGATCTCTTCGTCCTGAGGACAGGATCTATCTGATTCTGACACCACCACACCCCTGTACGTCTTTGAGTATAACCAGCGACCGCCATAGTAGCATCAGAGTATGTTTCTTTCACGATCCTGCCATCTTCCGTCTATGAGTGCAGAATACGTTAACAATAACATACTTGTCTTTGTGTTATTCTTATCCTGATCGCCAGTCTATCTGTAAGTGACTATATTACTACTGTATATGATGTATATATATTGATAATTTTTTCATAACTAAGTTCATATAATCGTTGAACTATCTATATATTAATTTCCTTTGTGTAATAATTTAAGATTTTGAGTTTGAATGAAGAATGAATGATTCCAATTAAATATTTATAAATCACTTGATAAACCAGGTATTGATTTATATTGTAATACCAAGGATGGTGTATTTGATAATTGCCCTTGTTTGTTTTATTGTCTCCGTCCGAATATGGTATAACTTTCATAACTTTGTATATTGAACGGAATGTTATTCCCTACAAATTTACTTTGAAAATAACTGTCTTGTTATGTAATATATGTTTGCACAATAAACGTGAATCACTTACCATAAGTTATCTTTCTGTTGAAATCCATTTATTATACCTACAAGTACCTTCTGTGCTTCTATTCTGTTTAAAGTGCATTTCTTAGCCTCTTTGTAAGTGGAATTCAGATAACCTAGTTTATACTTGGAGTAGTTATGTCACAAAGGTTCAATTCCTTGATCAACCGATGGATGAAAGACCCTATTATTTTACTATGAAAGCAACAAAGAGTTAAAGGAATGGCTCCACTGATGGAAATAATATATCCACTTTCTTGGAAAGGTCTGATGTACTTATGATAATCTTTGTTCCACTTGATATAATTTTTTATTGTTTACTTGGAGATATATATCTATAATTTTACTCAAGAAAAGATATAAGTAGAATCTTTGCAATATAAAGTATACTAACAGAAGAAACATTATTGCTGAAATTACCTATGTATTCTATAATGATATGATGACCATAAGAAAATGATGAAACCGAAGGATAAAGAATTCTCTGAACTTTACGTAAGTATAATATGTATAATTGAAGTATGTAACTGACACCCACACACAATGCATTCCTCTTGCACAGACTAAGTAGAATCATCCCTAGACGAACTTGAGCCAATATTAATCTGTTTTACTTGCAAATATCTTTATATACTTTCTCTATAATATAATTAATTTTCTATGTGTTTCGCTTATGTACATTGCAAAATGTATGTAGCGAAGCTGGGGGTTACGAGCCAATTTATATACTTATCTTCTTATGTATAATGTATAAATAATGTAAATTCATTTCTTTAAATATTTTGTATAATTTCTCTTTTGATAATTTTGTATAATGATATGATGCTTTCGTCCAAGTGGACGAAATCGTAGCATTTTGTGGGCTATGTCCGTGATTTAACAATTCGTATAATTGTTGGCCCGGAATTTTAAATGTATTGTGTGGTGAGGGTGTATAATTGTAAGGTTCAGAGTTCTTATCTTTAATGTGTAATAATGTGTATTGATATTAATTGAAAATGTAATAATTTTAATGTGTGTATGTATATGAAAACAATTTTAAAAATGAAACAGGAATCGTAAAGTAAATAATTTAAATGTCCGTAATTAAAAAATAAATGTGTTGTTGTATAGCGCAAACGGATGTCGCGAGTATTGTTATAATGTGGAGTAAAAAATCGATGCTGCATAGAAAGAATTGTATCGTGAAAGTATTCCGTCGAATTGTTTCGTTATAGGCCGCGAACAAAACATCGTGAGCCGACCTACATAATAATAACGAAGATATAGTGTGTATCTATAATATCGAACGCCGTACGGATAAATAATAATATTATACCGTAGTTGTGCGTCGCGAGAAACGAGCGGTGTGCGAAAGGTGGTATACATAACTATGCAGCGTATAGTATGTACCTATACGTCGCAAGAGAAAAAGAGACATCATACAACCTACCTCAACATTGTAATAGAAATATTCACGCGCGAAACGGGAACTCCAAAATACTGGTAAAATGTATAGTTGAAAATAATAATATTGGAATGAAACGAAATATGTACCTACCTATGCTGTGGTATGTATAGTAAACCATTTTGTACAAGTAAATTTGTTTTGCTGGTAAACAGAATTTTGTTGTAATGTTATTTTGATAGTAAATTCATTTTCGAACTGAGAATAAAAATCGATATTAAATTGAATTAAATTTTTTGAAACAGTAAAATGTTGTATTTGGAATAAATATCCTTATTGAACTCTTGGAGAAATAATATTAAATGATCGTTGTTGTGTAAAATTATGCGTAGTAGAGTTTTGATAAGAATATAAATGTGCGTACGTAGTGATGTGACGAAATAATAATGATGAATAATATTAAATAAATATTTTTGTTTTGAGAAAATTAAAATTAAAAAATAAATCGAAATGAATAATGTTAAACCTTCACGACCGTTCACGAAATTTGAAATATAAATACACTTAACCCTTAGTGAAACATGACCGAATTTGTTAACCCTTTGTAAATAATAATTGAATTTTTTTTAATGTCAATTTGTGAACTGTAACTGAATTTTTGAATTTAGTTAAGAAACAGTTAACCCTTTGATGACCATCGTTGAAAATTTTGACATTAACGTAAATAGTAGAATGATGTTTTGTAAATTTTTTTTTGAAATTAAATGAGTAACCATGTAACAATGTAGAATTTTTGCTGTTGAATATTAACCCTTTGTGTTCGGAATTTGTTATCTTTGTGAAGTAATTAATTTTCTTGAAATGTAATAATGTGACTTTTGCGGCTTATTATCAGCGTGACATATTGAAGTAACCTATGCCTTGTTTATTTGAGAACTGAGTCCGTTTAGTGAATTATCCCGTTAAGGTAAACTAACGAACGCTCTTTGATAAAAAATGAGTTATGTTTATGTAATATGTAAAGCCGTGATAGGAGAGATGTGTTTAAATACTTTTTTGTGTGACTTTTGTGTAATCAATATAGAGACGATGTTATCTGGATGTGTGAAAGATAAATCGTAATGCTCTTTTTGATGAATGTAGACAATGTGATTGCTAATCGTTCATGCCTATTATTTTGAAGTTTGAGTTTATATGACGTTTAATTCCGTGTAGGACACGTAGTAATCTCTTATGAATTGTAATTGGAAATGTTTGAATATGGTATATCCTTGTTGAATAAAATACTTTTGTGACTTTGTGAAAAGTTTGTTTATGTTGCTTGAATACATTGGAAAATGTGATAGAACATTTTGACATTGAACGGTAATGGCTTTTGAAGGACACAGAATAAAACCTGTAGTGGAATGTTGGCTACAGATATTCAATGGGATAATTTTAATTAATTGTATGTTAGTAAATAAAGATGATGTATGAATCTGTTTATGAAAGGTGGGCCCTGAATGAAGAAGTTAATGTTGAATTTGAATAATGATGTATGTAAAGAATTTATTGAACTTGTAACTTGTATATTGTGTAGCAAAGATCGAAAGTTGTTCAATGTATTTGTCATGTATTAAGCCTGTATGAGGATGACGATCCTCTGAGATTATCTCTGTGTGAGAAATCTGTCTCTGTGTGAGAACTGTGTCTATGTAATATGCGTAGAAGGATTTGACGCCAATAATGAATATCGGTTACTGTAAATGTGATTGCAGTCGTCGTGATGTACCATTATGTCATGTCTGCGTGTAAATTGTTTTTCTAATATGTATATATGTCCTTATTATGTATGATTTCTTTCTGTGCTTTGCCAATATCTTTGTATGGTACATGGTACATGAAATCACTTGTATATGAGTGCTATTAAGCTTAATGGGTAAAATGAAGCGTAAATGTAGTATCTCTAATTCCACCTATACAAAACTGTTTATATTTATTTAGATCCCTTTATGTTACTTTTCCCTTGTCGGATACATGTAACTGGAATCGAGAATGATGTAAACCAACTTCTTAAGTATGTAACTTTTGTTTTATATGTTTGTCATGTTTAAAATATTAACTTGTCGTCGATCGTAGTAAAAGAATCCAGCAATGAAACGTACGTATATTGATAAATTGAAGAGAATAATTTTTATCACCAATGTAGAACGAACCGTATATTGTAACGTAATAACGATCCTGAGTTTCTATAAAATTGTATTGTGAAATGTTTAAAGTTGTTGTTTTCATAACCTGTGTTTTTCATATACATGCACATATGCACCTGTCTATATATATATACACACCTCTATGTACTATTATATTGTTATGATTGTAGCTCTCAAACTTTTGTTAGGAGCCCCGTACTAAAACAACCAATGTGAATTTTGTGTTATTATTAAGAAGTGTAAGTCAAAATATGAAAACAGTTCGCATCAATTTTGACTATGGGCAATTTACCGCGAGTGTTTAATAATAATTGAACGGGCTATAGGATGTAAGAAACATTGTAATAGTATATAAGCTACCATTTTTTGAATTGTTTGTCTGTAATTGGGTACCTATATAGTTGCTTATGTATCCAATGGTTCTCAACTTTTATGTAACCAGTGGTACTCAACTTTTTTATGTGACCAGTGGTATTCAATCTTTTCATGTAACCAGTGGTTCTCAACAATTTTTGTAGTGGTTCTCAACTTTTTTTTGTATAATTGAGGAACTTGAAAATTTGTCGCTTCTCTTCAAATTTTCAAGAGGGGCCGAAAGGGAGAATGCTACGCATTAAATAATCGCTGCGGAAAAGTTCATACTGGCTAATGTTCCTACAGTCATTTGTTGTCTGTGAGTCTTCCGTAATAATAATAATAATTGTACGTTACAAGGAACACGTGACTGGCTGATGCTTCGATCTGCACACGGCACCACATCGTATGATTCTCATTCCCTTGAAGAATAACCGTTAAACGTGCCTGTTCCTCCTCGCGTCGCTTGCAAGCAAAATGAGTTACCCGCAAACCATGGCATAGGTTGGACGAAAGAAGGGTTTGTCCCTTCCCGCCTTAGTCGCGAATAGCGATGTGCGTAACTCCGACACAATAATAATACTAACAATAATTATGTAATAGTACTTAACTTCGTAATGTGATAAACAAGTGTGTTGCCCTCTGTTGTACGTAAAACAATTCTTATTGTGTGTCGTTAATAATGTACTTTAAATATCTGTGTTAGTTTTACGTGCGCGACCAATCTTACCGCCAATATCAAGGAACAATAGTAACGATTAATAATTAATAGTAATTAATAAATTGAATAATGTTATGGACAAGCTTATATTCTCTTTGAGTTATATATACATGGCGATTCATGTGGTGATAATGATAATAATTGGAAGTTTTGAGTATAATAACAATATATGTTGGTTTTGGGCGTGGTTTCGTTGTGTTCCCGCCAATATTCATAACCGTGTGAAATAAGATAATCCATTGTTTCTGAACAACTATTCCATGTTAGGAATCATACAAACCACTTAAACAATTCTTTATACTTGCTCAGTGATGTAAATTTAACATTATGAATGTGTTCATAAGTCTGCAACGTGTACCGCTTCATCTCGGGTAGCCTGCGCATTGCTTATCGGTGATTTACCGATGTAACTCTCATTCCAATGTGAATTTGAAAGGACTATTGAAATAGTGACGCCTTCTTCCTTTGACACTGAGAATAGTGTTGTAACGTATAATATTGCTCTTATCACTTGAGAAGTAGTGATCTCTTCGTCCTGAGGACAGGATCTATCTGATTCTGACACCACCACACCCCTGTACGTCTTTGAGTATAACCAGCGACCGCCATAGTAGCATCAGAGTATGTTTCTTTCACGATCCTGCCATCTTCCGTCTATGAGTGCAGAATACGTTAACAATAACATACTTGTCTTTGTGTTATTCTTATCCTGATCGCCAGTCTATCTGTAAGTGACTATATTACTACTGTATATGATGTATATATATTGATAATTTTTTCATAACTAAGTTCATATAATCGTTGAACTATCTATATATTAATTTCCTTTGTGTAATAATTTAAGATTTTGAGTTTGAATGAAGAATGAATGATTCCAATTAAATATTTATAAATCACTTGATAAACCAGGTATTGATTTATATTGTAATACCAAGGATGGTGTATTTGATAATTGCCCTTGTTTGTTTTATTGTCTCCGTCCGAATATGGTATAACTTTCATAACTTTGTATATTGAACGGAATGTTATTCCCTACAAATTTACTTTGAAAATAACTGTCTTGTTATGTAATATATGTTTGCACAATAAACGTGAATCACTTACCATAAGTTATCTTTCTGTTGAAATCCATTTATTATACCTACAAGTACCTTCTGTGCTTCTATTCTGTTTAAAGTGCATTTCTTAGCCTCTTTGTAAGTGGAATTCAGATAACCTAGTTTATACTTGGAGTAGTTATGTCACAAAGGTTCAATTCCTTGATCAACCGATGGATGAAAGACCCTATTATTTTACTATGAAAGCAACAAAGAGTTAAAGGAATGGCTCCACTGATGGAAATAATATATCCACTTTCTTGGAAAGGTCTGATGTACTTATGATAATCTTTGTTCCACTTGATATAATTTTTTATTGTTTACTTGGAGATATATATCTATAATTTTACTCAAGAAAAGATATAAGTAGAATCTTTGCAATATAAAGTATACTAACAGAAGAAACATTATTGCTGAAATTACCTATGTATTCTATAATGATATGATGACCATAAGAAAATGATGAAACCGAAGGATAAAGAATTCTCTGAACTTTACGTAAGTATAATATGTATAATTGAAGTATGTAACTGACACCCACACACAATGCATTCCTCTTGCACAGACTAAGTAGAATCATCCCTAGACGAACTTGAGCCAATATTAATCTGTTTTACTTGCAAATATCTTTATATACTTTCTCTATAATATAATTAATTTTCTATGTGTTTCGCTTATGTACATTGCAAAATGTATGTAGCGAAGCTGGGGGTTACGAGCCAATTTATATACTTATCTTCTTATGTATAATGTATAAATAATGTAAATTCATTTCTTTAAATATTTTGTATAATTTCTCTTTTGATAATTTTGTATAATGATATGATGCTTTCGTCCAAGTGGACGAAATCGTAGCAATCTTTGTAAAATGTATATAAAGACCAGTCTCTTTGGTGCTTGTTTCGCTCAATGAAGATCCATATATTTCGTAATTTACCTTAAAATCATTTACTTTTTCATTAGTAATATCTTGACCATTCAAATTAAAAAAAAATCTTTATACTGTAGATTTATTTAGGTTTGAAATTCAAAAATATCATTTGAACATCGATATTTGTTTTACACTGACCCCTATCCCTAAGGGTAACGGGTCATTTTAGCAACACTGTGAGTATGTATATATAAAATATGATCAAAAGATAAGTCAATATTTTTTTTATGAAAGACCAACATTGTCCCCCGATCAGCAACACTTGAAGAGTGGCAGCACAAGACTGAGAATCTCCATGGGTGGGCTGACAGGGGTGTCATTAGTCTCGACAGATACAAGATAATGTTATCCGGACTTACTAAGGTACAACATTCGAGAAACAACACTTTGTTGCTAGTCGTATTCATGTTAAATCCGAACAAAACATGGAAATGCGTAATCATAAATGAATATTTTTTCTATTATTGTCAATGGTATTTTCTAGTGGGTACACTATAACGGATACAAAAAAGTGTTATAAAATTCAATGTACCTACATATTCGTACATAGATATTCATGTAACATGTCATGTAGGTATGACGATGACTATTGGGTTTCGTGTCTTGGGTTGATATCATTGTCGAACAGGTATATGAATAATTTATGAATTTAAAAGATAAAAGTCTTTGCTCATACCATCTCCAATAACATACCGGCATGGATGTAAATAGGAAATACAAATGCGCAGGTAGATGGATACACACAATAGCAAATTGAAAATAACCTTTTTATACTAGCAAAATAAGTACTATTATAAAATTTTTAGTCATAAATTTTAAAACGTGCGAATAAATTCGTGAGAAAGAGACTGGTAACACAGTTTTTTTTTGTATCGGTATGGTTGAAACTAAAAATTAAAGTTTTTCTTAACAATGAGTTCCTATATAGCGATAGAAAATATCTATCTACGAGTAAAATTATTTTTTTATATTTTGTTTCACACTATGTCTCTCTTACACATCGTTCAGTCCCCGAAAACAAAAAGATACCTATCTCATTTGTAAGTTTCCAGATTTTTGTAAAAGGAAGGTATTATTTAACACTTTCAATTCAGTAATAACGTATCTGAGTCAAATATAGCCCTTGAGAATGACAGGATACCTGTTGAAACCTTAATCGCGCGAAGAATATTTTTTTAGTCCACTGGCCACCTCACTTTGGAAGAATTCGTGATAGTATTCTATTACTAGTAGTATTTTCTTATTACAATCACACCAGAAACAGCCTTTGTGCATTTCGTATACAAAATTTATTGTTCACACTGATGCATCTTATTATCAAGTAATTTTGTTTCTGTAGTCCGCTTCTTACATTTTGTACCTAACAGTACTTACCATACGGAACATTATGGGCTACGAATGCACCGCTCACTATTTATACTCAGTATAAACACAATACCTGGCTGTCAACTAAATATCTTGACGCGTGTTAAAGGAAATTAATTATTTTTGTTTAATTAACCATTTGTTATTTTTAATGGATGCAAACACACACACTTACATATATAAGAATAAAGTAACATATCATTGATGCTATGAAACTATTGATAATTATTATTTCTTGATTTATTATTTATTTATTATAAATCCATCAACACCATTACAAAAAAAAAACCTACTGAATCAATGTTAAACTTTGCATCTTGTTAACACTTTATCTGTTTTATTATTCAGATTTGAAAGTAAAAAGATGTTTCGGAACAATAAATATACCTATTTCGTATAAAGAAATGCAGACAAAGAAGTCTTGATAAAAAAGTTTATAACGTATTTTATTTTTATTCTAATTTCCTTAAAATTATGTGGAGTATCAAGAAAACAATTGTTCTCCACTCATTTTCTCAAGTTTTCGAGTATTTCGGAAAATGAAGGTGTTCAAAAAATGAAAACATTTTACATCTTATTTCGTCCGTCTCTAGAGTCTCGGCCTCGTGAACAAGGGGTCCGTGGTTCGATCCCAGATGCCGGTAAATTCCCCTTTCACGACACAAGCTTTTAGCTTACTGTGAAAGGTGTATAAGGTTGCATTTGGGTTTATTACAAAACCCAGATATATCTTTTTTTTTTTAAAAAAAACTTAAATTCAGCGATGAGGTTTATCACCCATCCTAAATTCCTTAATTTTTTGCTGGCACGGAGAGGATGGCTTGCAATTTATAACATGCACCTGGTCTGTTGGCTACCCCATTTGTGAGATATACCGTGGTGGTGTAGTAGTATTTCCATCAAATTCTTTACCATCACGTAAGCAGCCCACTCTGTGCCAATAATGTCTGATATGTTGCTTGTCTGTCTGTGATGTTTGTATGAATTTCAATAAATGACATTCAGGGTGGATTACATACCTCATCACTGAATTAAAGAAGTAATATTTCTTTGTGATATTTTACAAATACCTGTCTTTTTCTGAAAACTCGAAAAAGTGGGTGATTTTATCTTTGCCCAAGACTCCACGAACTTTGTTAGGTTTAATAAAAGCTGTTATATAATAGGTACTACAAATTGTGCATTAAGATTAGGTTATATTAGTTAAAATTAATAGTTAAATATACGAACACGTCTCTTATTAAAGAGATATAACATACAAAGCAATCAGTTAGGTAGAGGACCACCATGAATAAGATTGTAAATGGTGACCAATCAATATTAAACTCCCTTAAGGAATTTTCTAAATTGAGTTATTTAATCTAATGAATAGTTCTAACATGTTAACACTGATTCTTGTTATGTTCGGCGACTACTGTCCTAGATTATGAATACATTATGTATATATAATAAAAGCTCGATAATTTTCCATAATATTATAAAGACGTAATATAGATTTTATTCCAAGCTTTGATATGCTTCGCCGTATAATATAGTGTTCAATTTAACAAAAGATATTGCTACCTTAAAACTACTTGATTTTAAATTAAATATTAAAATTTTAGATACAACCTTAGTACTCGTACTACACATTGTGTGAATAAATAATGATTTAAATTATATGATATTTTTTAAAACATATTTTGTTAAAAAAATAAACACAATTGATGATCTTATGTCGATTTTTAGGTTTAAGTTTTCCGTTTTGCGGTAATAACGCGATTTGATTCCTATACGGTAAAACTAATCTTTAATTACTTCTACTACTACTATACCATTACGGCTAATCTCACTACTAGTGTAGCCAGCAGACCAGCTAGGTACTTCTAATAAACATTTGCGTGCCAACAAAAGAATAATACTTTCAGTATAGGTGGCAAACCTCATCACTAAATTTAAGAAGTAAAATGTCGTTATTTTTTTCGAACAACTGCAACAAGACACTCGAAAACTCACGGAAAATAGTGGGAGAGAATTTTTTTGCTGGGTATTTCAAAGAAAATATTTTTTTTCAAATTTAGGAGACAGATCACGATATTATTGTTTTCTAAATTCGAAAAGACCCGCTAATTAAGTCACATTTTAAATGAAACTAAACGGATGTCTTTTTTTGAATTATCTATGATGAATTAGAAGATATTACCATTTTTATTTTATTTTTCAGTGAATTATTATACTGAATATAATATTTTGTAAACATATTTTTCAATTTATTGAAATTTATAAGATAAAAAAATTATAAATTTATTTTTTAAGCCCTTACGTCAGATTGAGACATTAAATCTACATTGAAAATAAATTAATCATATTTTATGCATTCGGCGTTCAATATAAATAAATTATTAATAATACATATTCCCTTAATTAAATTACCTATGTAGGTTTTTTAAAGATAGGTAAATAAATCATATTTTGAAACAATTAATGTTATAGATTAAAGCGTAGGACGAAAATAAATAAACAAAAATAATAAAAATATAGCTTGTGGCGATATTAGTACAATAATAGTGAACAACAAAGTTTCATAGAAAACTCCTACGCCTATTTGAACTAATTATAGCATGTAGCATTATTTAGTTAATGTGGCTTTTTCCTTATAAAATAGTGCCATCGTTTTTATTTTACTTCCTAGGATAAATGTATACTTATTCAACTTTTATCGAATCTGTAAGAGTATACCAAATTCTTAGCTTGTCACCTTGAGAAGATATAGGTATACACTTTGGGAAGATTGTATGATGATCAAAATAACTGTAAGGTAGGCCATGACAAAGGCTCTTGTAAACGTTAATTAAATCTGGACAATCTAAATTTCCAACACAAGAAAGTTTGTAAGGTTTGAAGATCCATTGTTTGTCAGTTCGGCTAGTGGATCATCATACCAAGATTAAGCACATAAATATCTTTAATGATTAGACTCGGGTTCAGTTCCACGCACTGCCAATCTATTGCACCTTTATGACACAAGCATTTTGCTTAGTATGATAGTATCTAAGTAGTAGTGTCTTGGTGTATTTGAGTTTATCTCAAATCAAGATTTATCTTTAAGAAATAATATCGACTCATGCACAGAAATAAAAACTCGTCTTCAGTTAAAAGAATTGTCATGAATTAAGAAACCTATAACGAAATATTTCCTCATCCTAAGAAGATTTTCATATTCATGAAAGAATGAGAAACCTCAAATCAAAAAAGTATTTCTCAATTTACAAGAATTAAAACTCTCAAAACATGGAAACAATCTACATTGAAGAAATTAAAATTCTATCTTATTGGAGAGAACCTGTGATCTTTACTGTGGAACAAATATTGCAAAAATGGTAGATATATATAAGTACGAATCAACCCTATTGATATTTAAAGTGTTAAATGGACTTGTGAAGATAAAAATGAATTTCACTACATGTGACACAACACATTCTTACAATACTAGGTGTTGTTCAAATTTTGTCATAAACAATGTGAGGACAAACTATGGAAAACGGAATTTGGACTTCCAAGGAATGCAATTGTACAACGCATTACCTGAAGAAATAAGATCCATAAAGAGTTTAAGAAAGTTCAAAAGATCACTAAAACTTTTTTACTGCACACAATCTTCAGGATCAACAGCTCATGGATGATGATGTTATTATTTCCAACGTAATTAAAATTAATGTGTTTTCTGCAATGTTATATTCTTGATATACACCTAAATTTTTTATTTGTTTTATATTATTATGTCTTATCTTGTATTTTGTAGTCTCTAAGCGAATTTATAATTCTTGGAGACAAATAAAGAAATTTAAAAAAAAAAAAAACGATTTTCTTAATTCATGGAAATATTCTTAACTCAATACAATATTCTCTTGAAATGTTTGAGATAATAAAAATTCTTAAATTGAGAGGATAAAATCGATCCGTTTTTTTCTGTATGGGTACTCATGTCATGTGTAGTATTGTAATAGATACGAGTAGTCGTAAATATTATATAGGACGAGTAGAGGGGTGAATTCCTTCGTAAAGCGGAAGCTTTTACAAATTATCATCAAAGTTGCCCAGGGCGCATTTTCATGCTATAAAAATTTGACTCCGTTCGTATGTATGTACATATTTGTTTTTCAAATACTATGAAATAGAAAAAGTAATAGGTATATTCTACACAGTTCAATAAAAATTTATCTAAAATGTCCTAGAATATGAGCCCAAGAAATAAAACCAGTAGGATTGTAAAACTAACATTCCGATGGAGGAATGAACTTAGTTCGTCTCTTAGAGTCTCGGCCTCATGAACTTGAGGTTCGCGGTTCGATCCCAGGTGCCGGAAAACTCCCCTTTCATGACACAAGCTTTTAGCTTACTGTGAAAGGTGTATTAGATTGCATTTGGGTTTATATAAAAAAACCCAGATACATCTTATATTAAAAAAAAACTACTCGAGTCATATTGGTTTCAATTGGTGATGTATACAGTCCAGAATCAGTAGACGTGATGAAAAATTGATGAATGGAGGAGACTTTCTTCCAAGAGTGGAATGAGAAGGGGAAAGAAGGAATGTCGTACTCACGGTTAATCACTATATTATTATGGTTCATTATTGTGGAAATAATTTGCAATATGTAGTGAAGATTTTGATAATTTGATGATTATATCCCGAGTGAAGCCAGGTTTAAAGCAAGTTGGAAATAGTATCAGGTAGGTATATATTAAATTTCGACACACAATAGCCACGTAATTAAACATTATAATATTTATTTAGTCTTGTTAATTTTACTACAATACGCTGTGTTTTAGTTTTATGATGGCACGAGTGACGCTTCATTAGTTTTAGAAACCGGTAGGGTAACATCCATTTAATTTATATTTATTGACTATTATTAGTCTTTCTTATTTATAATATTAACGAGTAGGTATATTTTGTAATACTTATAAAAAAGACAATTCAAATCCATATCATTTATCTACACAATGGTTACTGGATATAATAAAAATATTCGCATCCAGAGCAAAAGATAAATATTTCTTAGATTTAGAAACGAGTTTTCACAAATAATGTCAATAGTCATTACAATGACATTAGCAGTTGCAATTTTAAAGTATATCAAAATTACGAAAATAAAGAAATATCATCGCAAAGAAAATTCATAAATATGGACATGAAAATAAAAAAGACCAAAAATTGCAATGGAAGGATGGCGTCTCAAAAATGCAATAAGCCAATCTTTTGATGCAATACCAGCTTCATTCCAACCGTTGAGATAGGTTAACTTATTCAGTAGGGCATACTATAATACCAATTTACGAAGCTCCTTTGTGGATGCTCCATAATAAAGTTTCGCTGCTAGTTCACAGTAATCAGCCAGTTCTTTTTCCAAATGATCCGAAAACACTCTGTTATGGGCTCTATATCCAAAAGGTGGAGTGGAATTGCCATTTTTGTGTATCATATATCTATGGAGAGATATATATGACATATCTCAAAATGTTAAGCCACCTTTTTGACGGAAACAATTTCATTTTTTACAAAGTCAATAGCTTTTCAAAAATTTCTTTTGATGTCGTTCCCCTACTCGTTTTTCTTTCCCTAGGCTTGACCATTTTAAACCTAGAATAACAAAAAACTTGCTTAAAATATTATATGATTGTGTAACAAATAATTCTTTCGAAGGTGTCGGTTGTAACATGTTACAATCGACACCATTCGTGGTGTTACAATTGCGACCACGCGTCACATTCACCTAATATTAGGTTATGTTTTAAAATATCAAAAAAGACGCAAAAATACACACATATCATATAAAAAGACAGTATTATGTATACTTACGAATATTCACTCACTTATAAACACGTACGATTACACTGATATCAATGTAAAACTCTTGGATGATTTTTTTACTTCACAATGCTAAAATAAGCAATCGCCCGTTGTGCCGATGTCAAACTGATCGAAAAACAAAATGGCTTCCTTGATAAATTTCGATCCTGTCTATCAGATGGCGCTGCTTGTATCAACGATCGATGAATACTTAAAAAATTAAGACGACTGTTACAATCGACACCACCTTCCCCTACTACTCTTTTCTATAAACTTTAAAAACGACTTCAATAGTAATTCCTGGTCATTCAAGTTCTTATATCATATCTACCTATTAGATAAACAGAACTAAACTGTACAACATATTTGTTGATTAAACGCAGTGCGCGTAAATTTGCATATTTGTGTTTTATAGTTGAATATGTCTGCATGAGTAATTAAATAATTACATGTGTATTCTAAAGATTTACAAGGCTTTATGATTACTAATTTGCTTTCATAGATAAAGTGATTTATAAACTTTGTGAATTGATTGGCCTCTAGAAAGATTATGATTTATGCGTTTGCTCCATAGGTTCCGCAGTTCGAATTCCGATGGCGACCTACTCCATCTTTTTGTTAGAAGAATATTTGGATAGATTAAGTTAAATATATATCATTAAAAATCATCCCGTGGAGCACCCGGTAAAGAATTGGTCTCCCACTCTTCTGCGTAAGTTTTCGAGTGTCCTGTAAAAGGCAGGTGTTCGAAATAATTAAGACATTATACATCTTAAATTCAGCGATGAGGTTTGCCACCCATCCTGAATGTCTTGATTTTATATTGGCACGAAGAGGACAGTTTGCATGTTTCTTACATGCAGCTGATCTGCTGGCTGCCCCACTTGTGGGATATGCCGTGATGGTATAGTAAGTAAGTAAGTAGTAGTAAAAATTAAAAAAAATACATCAAATAATTATCAAAAAGATGAAAGTGTTAGATTGACTTATGATGAGACAGTATTTTAAGAGTGTTATCCTAAATTAATTTATGGTCATGTTGAAAAATTTTAACTAAATATTTTTTCCCTAAATGTAACAACATTGTACAAAATAATATTTGTCAAAATATCAGACTAAGTTCTACTGGTTTTCAATATAAATTTTATTACCGTATCCAGTCATTATCATTAACTTAATATAAACCAATAAATAACATATCCAATAAAAGACTCCTGTTGAGTTCTCGTTGTGTGATATCTGGGCTTCTACACTTGACTTAACGCCATTAGACCTCAATAAATTATATTAACATTCATTCAACATTCGTAGACTACAGTTTTAGTCTAGACGACTTTAGAAAATGGTGGAAAAATTATAGTTTTAAAATCTACCTTGTAAACTTAGATAAAATAAAGCAAACAGCACAAATATATTGAAAATGGATAAAATAATATAATAGGATATTGCAAAATTGTGGTTTTCTATTACCGTACCGTAAGGGACACAAAGTAAACTTATATCTATTTTTAATCAACTTTTGACACAAACAAATAAAGTTATCGAGTGTCCAGTAGCTCATATCTACGCCCACATTCACCGGACGAACGAACAAACAAATAGTCGTTAACTTTTTTTATTAACTTAAAAATGTAGAAAACGATGGAAAAAAAATATTCGTTCGTTCAATAAGATTGAACTCTACGTATTAAAAACCCCAGTTTTAAAGTTGTAAAATAAATCGTCTCATGAAACCACTGCAATAAATTACCATTACCACAAACTATCATAATAAGCTTCTCTTTCTACACATCAACTGCGGCGTCGCGTTGTATCTACTATGTACGTCTTGGTAATGATATGAATACAGAAACTATTGATAGTAAACTATGTAATACTCGTAAATATTGTAGTGGTTTATGAATATTATACAAACAAATTATTATTATGAAATATTACGTAATGAAGCAACATCAAACGCAACACCGAACAGTCAAAGACTACTGAACACGAATAATGACTTGTGATATGTGTAAGAATACTCATGGGTTTAATATTTATTCTTCATCTTCCCTTATGGACTCAAATTCAACTGTTATGAAGGTCAAACATATTTTGAACTACCTACTACAAATTAATCATTCCAACTGATCACACTCATCCATAGTCAACCTATTTGAATAGGTATTAACTAGGTAGTTAGGTGTTATGAAGGTAAAAAGGATATCAATATTTCTAATCCAGTAGATGCAGATGCATATATTTTTGAAGATACGAATTAATTCAACAAAAATATACATACGTATATTGCTAAACTACATAGTAAAATATTGAATTGATAGAACAATCAATAGTATCACAAGATAAAATCAATAAATTTGGAAATAATCCCAACATTAGAACCCATTTTAACGGCTGAAGAAGGTTTGAGTTTCATAATTCACTCGTTGTCGGGTGCCTTGCCGGAAAAAAAGAAGAAGGTTTGAATTACTTACGTAAATTTATACGAAGTCATACAGAAACTCTTAGTTTTTTATTTTAAAAAGTATATTTTTGTCGTAAATGATCTGCCGTGAGGACAACTTAAGTTAGAAATATCCGGGTGGAGATGGGTCTCTCTTTAATGTTAAAGTAAAAAAATGCCTTTGCTCATCAAAATATTTTTGAGGAAATTACACATAAGGTTGATATGGGGGGGGGGTGAGAGAGATGGTGATAGAATGGTTTTGGTTGAGGATAAAATAAATTAAAATATTATGCCAAAAATGCCAGCGGCTGAGACTCTACTGGGCTACTCACAGCACTCCAGGAGTTAAAACAATAAAAAAAATAAAATGGTCTCAATTAAATATATAGTGAGGCTATATAAATAAGAGACGACAAGTTATTTGTAAATAGATGAGCGAATGTATAAAAGGCAAATTTAAATTTCAAACATTTAATGAAAATAAAAATTGCTTACCACTATTACAGACACACAAAAACAAGGCTAGACAATACTACGACTTACTCACTACCCCCTATTGTCTGTGCACACGTAATTATCCCAATTAAAAATAATTAACACACTTGATAACTAGTTCAATTAAGAAACGAAGCACTTTCAAAATAAATTAATTTTCACTTTACGCTGACGAGCAAACGGATCCCACGTTGAGGGGGCCTCAAGCATGAAAATGCTTAAAGGCAAAACAAGTTGAAGAAGGCGCCCCTGGGCGCAGTGCTGGTAGGGCGAAGCCCTACGTCCGAGGCTTCTGGAGGCAATTAACAGCCTACACAGGTACGAAGTTGGCACGTCATGGCTTCAGGAGGAGAATATCTCAACTCAACTGAAGCCCAATGACTAGAGACACTTGTCTCTCTGAAGGTCAGCTGATGAGTGATGGCAGGAGCGATCCTTATACCAAGGACGCCTGTTTACGACTCGCTGATGATAACTGACTACTGATCACTACCGATGACTGGAGGAGACTGACTGATCTTTCAAGGACATTTCTCCGCTGTTCCTTGAGTGGTGTAGAGAGGGGTTGGTCATATACCCCTCCTACGCTGTGATGCATCTCTGTGCAGCGCCGTGATTGGCTAATTGAATACCAATACACGCTCCCCGCAAGTTCCATTGTATTGCGAGTACACCTGCACCCTTGTCTGCATTCCAGGAATTATGTACATGATGAAATAAATATTTACAAATAAATTTTAAATTGTATAGCGTACAATGCACTGATTTTAATTATTAATTAATTCACATATAAATTAATTTAAGTGTCTCTTTCACTGATATTAATTTCGAAACAATATTTCTAGTGTCCATTATCACAGTTTATTATTATAGCGTCTTTTCGCACAGCACAAATAACACACATCTTATTCTATTACATAGCAACACAATACAACCCTTTAGGTAGATAATTAAGTAGGTATTCAAAATATGTATGTTACAATAAAATTATAATTCATACCTAAAGAGTCGTGTACAATAATTTCAAACATGTCACCGATATCGACACTCAATATCTCGAAGCGTAGGTATAAAAAAAAATCCAACCAAGCAGATACTAAATAATAACAATAATACAAACGCATTCTAGAATATTCATTTTAAAAAACAATTAGCCGAAGTATGTACACAATGAATGCGCCTTAATCCTTTGAGTTATTATTATTTTATTACCCCTGTTGCTATGTAGGTACAAATTTAAATAAACAATAATATTTTTGAATGCAGGTACGAAGATTAGTAAACAATAACATTATTAATGTAGGTACCTTTTAAGTGCAGCGATATATTTAATGTCGGGATTTTCATATTTCTCATGAACTGCATTGTTTTATATTGAAATCCCGTACAACTTTCTAAAAACCAATTATTATTTTAATGATAACTTTTCGGCACAATACCTACTATACCGGGCATAACAAATCGCCACCCATTCCTTGTCGAAAAGTTATCTATTCTTTAAAATACACATCTCACAATTGATTTCTCAAATTCAAAACAAATTAATGAGACTGTCAATGAAATTCAAGACAATTAGCAAGTAGGTAGGTGCACACACATTTTAATTTAAAACAATACAAATATTTAACGCATTCCTTCTTACTTTACATCTTTTAAAGCCAGCTAAATTCGAATTACAAAAATACATTGTCAAACATACATCTCGTATGTGACCAAAATAAAACAATGTAGATGTGACTCATCATATCAAACGAATATTGTACTCCTTCATACTTCTGCACTCCTCAAGCATGCTTTGCGACAGCAGACTGGGGGACTGGTTCTCTCAGTCGCACATTTATCTCTCTTCACAAACATCGGACCTCACTGTCCCTCATAAACTCAATACAAATGGACCTCACTGTCCACGACGAAATATACTTGGGAGATCAGCTGGACGGAACACTCATCGCCTCTGTGCTTATCCCATAATAATAAAAAACATACCCTTCATACACGCAGAATTACAACTCAATACACGCAGCATTACTTTCTCCTCTTACAAATAACTCCCAGTGTCAACTGAGAATCCCTCACACATCTCTGTCATACAAAGCATCTCTCACCTCTGTCACAATTTTAATATTCAGAAAAACAACATTATATTCACATATTCCACACATCCAACATCCACATAAATTATCTTCACACGTTACACTCGCTGGTTACTTCAAACAAATTCTATTTTCCTCTTTCAAAAATTATTAAAACATTTTACAACGATTAAAAAAATAATGCACACGTAAGCATAAACAAAAGTTGCACCTACCTACCCACGTAATTAATACATTTTAAACATGAAAACTACCTATCTAGTCATCCTAATTTATACTGGGCGCCAGAGATATTTTTACGGAAAATATTCAAACCATTTAAAAATATAACAAAATGCATTATTCCTATAACAATCCTAAGTCAATCCTAATCCAATATAACACACATATGTGACTATCTGGCTTGATTGAATTTTCTCCTCGACTTCAGGCATCGGGAATCCATATCGATGAACAAATTATAAAAATAATCATCGATGGCAAAACATTCATAGTTGATTCGATTGATGGATGCATATTTTATCTTTTTGAACAATATCAACGCTGTTCTACGGCGACGCGATATTTTTCTATTCACGAATCTAATAATAATTATAGCTGTACATATAAGCAAACGTATGCAGCTTTCCGCGATCAATCCCGCGACGATCAGCATTGCCAACACTGATTTCAACACCCACGCGAAAGACTTAACCCATTCGTGAATAGAGGGAGGTGTGAGTACCTCCCGTTCGGTGTCCTCATCTATCTCTTCCTCCGAGAGGGTAACCCCATCCTCTACGGGTACAATTTCCTCCCTAGCGTCCTGGCTAGGTACATACCGAACCTCATCGCGAACAGATGCTATGTCTGGAAGATTATCTAACACAACCTGATAATTCTCTGTGATCACCTCAGGTTCAGATTGTCCCTCCGGAGTGTATTCTGGAAAGTCCAGGCGCCATACCAACTCTTGCAAATGTTCCAGATTAACTAACTCCCGACCATTAATCCTCGTCCTATACCAGGATGTCATTTGCTTCCATACGCTCATTGCTGGTCCTTCATCTTTAAATAATACATGGCCATACCCTTTTAAACGATTGTTTATCCTGACCTTCCAGTCAACAAAATCACTCCCCAGTTCATCCCGACCTTGACACACTGTCAACAGGTCATTATAGATCGCATTTATCTGCCCTTCCACACCAAACCTTCGCAAAATTACTTCTTTGAATACACCCCATCGACAATACCGAAACCCCAGAGACTTCCAGTACCGCTTTGCGTCGCCGCGCAAGCAATACACAGCCTCCCTTGGCAATTCATCTTCCCACTCAAGCTTCCAGAATTCCTCGCATTCTTTGAGGAACCGTTCGGGGCCTTCATCAGTCCAGCCTCCGAACGAAAGCGAAAATTCGCGCTCATAGCATCTGATAACCGACACCTTATCCATCGATCGAATCATACCGTAATACACAATAAACACATGTCAATTAAACAAAGCCAAATGTCAAAACAATACACATTCGCCATACAGATAACTTGTCAGTTCATTTTAAAAAAAATATACACCCTCCTCCGATATCACAAAAAAAATTAATTACAAAATCTCAGGGATAGATTCGTTGTAGCGATTATACACAGATGTGTATTTTTTCGCTACGAGCCACACGTTCAGGGGGCCAATATGATATGGGGGGGGGGGTGAGAGAGATGGTGATAGAATGGTTTTGGTTGAGGATAAAATAAATTAAAATATTATGCCAAAAATGCCAGCGGCTGAGACTCTACTGGGCTACTCACAGCACTCCAGGAGTTAAAACAATAAAAAAAATAAAATGGTCTCAATTAAATATATAGTGAGGCTATATAAATAAGAGACGACAAGTTATTTGTAAATAGATGAGCGAATGTATAAAAGGCAAATTTAAATTTCAAACATTTAATGAAAATAAAAATTGCTTACCACTATTACAGACACACAAAAACAAGGCTAGACAATACTACGACTTACTCACTACCCCCTATTGTCTGTGCACACGTAATTATCCCAATTAAAAATAATTAACACACTTGATAACTAGTTCAATTAAGAAACGAAGCACTTTCAAAATAAATTAATTTTCACTTTACGCTGACGAGCAAACGGATCCCACGTTGAGGGGGCCTCAAGCATGAAAATGCTTAAAGGCAAAACAAGTTGAAGAAGGCGCCCCTGGGCGCAGTGCTGGTAGGGCGAAGCCCTACGTCCGAGGCTTCTGGAGGCAATTAACAGCCTACACAGGTACGAAGTTGGCACGTCATGGCTTCAGGAGGAGAATATCTCAACTCAACTGAAGCCCAATGACTAGAGACACTTGTCTCTCTGAAGGTCAGCTGATGAGTGATGGCAGGAGCGATCCTTATACCAAGGACGCCTGTTTACGACTCGCTGATGATAACTGACTACTGATCACTACCGATGACTGGAGGAGACTGACTGATCTTTCAAGGACATTTCTCCGCTGTTCCTTGAGTGGTGTAGAGAGGGGTTGGTCATATACCCCTCCTACGCTGTGATGCATCTCTGTGCAGCGCCGTGATTGGCTAATTGAATACCAATACACGCTCCCCGCAAGTTCCATTGTATTGCGAGTACACCTGCACCCTTGTCTGCATTCCAGGAATTATGTACATGATGAAATAAATATTTACAAATAAATTTTAAATTGTATAGCGTACAATGCACTGATTTTAATTATTAATTAATTCACATATAAATTAATTTAAGTGTCTCTTTCACTGATATTAATTTCGAAACAATATTTCTAGTGTCCATTATCACAGTTTATTATTATAGCGTCTTTTCGCACAGCACAAATAACACACATCTTATTCTATTACATAGCAACACAATACAACCCTTTAGGTAGATAATTAAGTAGGTATTCAAAATATGTATGTTACAATAAAATTATAATTCATACCTAAAGAGTCGTGTACAATAATTTCAAACATGTCACCGATATCGACACTCAATATCTCGAAGCGTAGGTATAAAAAAAAATCCAACCAAGCAGATACTAAATAATAACAATAATACAAACGCATTCTAGAATATTCATTTTAAAAAACAATTAGCCGAAGTATGTACACAATGAATGCGCCTTAATCCTTTGAGTTATTATTATTTTATTACCCCTGTTGCTATGTAGGTACAAATTTAAATAAACAATAATATTTTTGAATGCAGGTACGAAGATTAGTAAACAATAACATTATTAATGTAGGTACCTTTTAAGTGCAGCGATATATTTAATGTCGGGATTTTCATATTTCTCATGAACTGCATTGTTTTATATTGAAATCCCGTACAACTTTCTAAAAACCAATTATTATTTTAATGATAACTTTTCGGCACAATACCTACTATACCGGGCATAACAAGGTTTTATTCTAATTTTTAGTTGTTGTGATTTGCAAGTAAAGATCCAATCACTATATTATCAAAAGAACCGTAATACGTAATCAATACAAACTTATTGATTTGGATACCTTTATAAATATGTAAATACGAGAATGTGTACCGATACATGATCTCAATATACTATACACATTGTATATAAATTGTAAGAATATAAATAAAGGGATTAATGTATTCAAATCATGTAGGTAGGTATGTGATGTATGTTGTTACACATAATGCATAAGTAAGTAAAATAATTTGTCAACATTTAGAGTAGTAGACCCTCCGCACGCTACAGGGCTCGTAGCACCAAATGTAAGCCTCACGTACATTCATCAATATTTCACATTGCATCAAGGTTCGTTCATAGAGTAATATAAATATATACAAATCAAAATGAAACTATTTTCGAGTATGTATATTTGGTAAGTTTGTTTGTTTGTTTGTTCGCAAAAATGCTGATGAACAATACAATAATAATATGTTTTAGGTAGCAGGCTTGTAAATAAGTTGAGATTGTTAAGACATGTGAAGCGAATGGATGATGAAAGGATGACGAAGAGGATGTTTCTATCTGAAAGAAGGGGGTGTAAGAAAACGCGGACATCCGAGAACTACGTGGCTTGATCACATCGATCAAATTCATACGACATCCGCGTGTTACGTTAGAAAAATCGGTGTGTTTGATAAATTTAATGAATTTGGTAGAAGCAAGAGAATAATGTATTGATAAGACGTGAGGGTAAAACCTTTCTATGATTATGGTTGGGAAGTTCGACCCAACCGATAGTTATGTAATATGTGCATTCCATAATTGGACTAACAATTATGTTACATTAGTTACCTTTTGAATGCTAAAGGCAACTGGCATTCCATTGCTCATGATAGAAAGGCTTGCAGATCTATTGTTTTGGAGGCAAAGGTCCTACAAGGGCTTTTCATAGGAAATAGAAAATTATTGATTTAAAATAATAATAATATGAATAATAAACGTATCTTTCTGAACGTTCACATAAGGAAAGTATTAAAGTTCAAGAAAGTGATGTACTGTGATAATTCCTTATTCTAACATCACAGGTGTGGTCCTCACTGCTCTATATATTACTTATCCATCCTCAAGATGTAATGTAGACCTCTGTGACCTCCTTCAAATATAAATCGATCAGATTATGCTGATGACAATTCTTTTGATCCCTGTTTATTGTCATGGAACATTCGGAGTAATAACATTGTATACGAAAACATTATTTATGTTCAGGTTTTTTATATTATTTTTTATATACATAGGCATCTACCCAATAAGTCCCCAAAATAATATAAGTTTCTAAGTTTTTTGGTAAATTTTCTAGTATTCTGTTATAGGCGAGATCATAATTCGAAAAATATCACTATTTATATAATATACCTATTCAGTGATTTTAGACATGCCACCCTTTCTGGATACCTACATACATACATACATACCATCACACCGCTTCCCTCGAGGGGTAGGCAGAAAGGATCGAGCGCCACTTCCTTCTATCCTTGCATACATCTTTCGCTTCCGTCACTGTCATACAATTCCTCATGCATGCTCTCCTGTTCAATGTGCTCAACACGTGACCGTCCTGTAGGATTTGATTTAAATGATCTTGCCATTTAATCCTCGGACGTCCACATCTCCGAGCACCATTCCTCTCAGCCACATATATATTCTTAGTCATTCTGTCCTCATTGATTCTTTCCACGTACCCAAACCATCTTAACTTATTTACATTCATCTGGATACCTACCTATCTTATTTTGTCACGGAGAGGTTGACATGTATGCTCATTATGTGTAGTTATTCCATTAACTGTGTTGGTGCTTAGATAATAGAACTCCATAATGTATTATGTTATTTATTGAGAGAGACATCTTCCGTCTTATAAGAAAATTGTCAACCTTGACAATGTCTTTTTTAAATTTTATGTAGTTATTGTAAATTTGCAGAATGCTCAGAATTCCCTGGACAGACATGGTAACCAATACCGAAGTCCAAGTCCTGAGGCGGGCTAGAGCTGACAGAGAGCTGTTGTCAACTATCAAGGTTCGGAAGGTTTCACATCTGGGTAATGTGCTGCGTGGGGAGAAATACTATCTTCTCCAATTGATTTTGAAGGGGAAAATTGAGGGACGCCGAGGACCCGGTAGGAGACAGATATCCTGGCTGCGAAACATAAGGGAGTGGACCGGCATCCGAAGTGTGGAGTAGCTGTTGCGAGCGGCGCAGGACAGGGTCAGGTTCGCCGAGGTGATCGCCAACGTTGGGAGGACCCGACAGGGCACTTAAAGAAGAAGAGGATTATAGATTTCAAAAATATTTCTTATGTATATTTTTCTATTATACAATAAAAAATGTGTCTTGTCATTGTACTATATACATATGAACAATATTCTAAAATTGTGTGTATGTAAGTTTGTAGGCATATATGTGTTAGGTATATTGTATGTTTATTTCATTCGAATGTTAGAACATGTTTAATAGGTAATCAAAATATTTCACTTGTAATAATCTGACACATGTAAGCAGGCAGGTACCTACCTGATTTTACCATAACTTTGTTTTTATCAATGAAGTTTTTAATGCGCAAATAGTACTAGCAATAGGTATGTAGTATATACATACAAAATATTTCAACATACCTACAATATAGCAGTACACTGTAGGGACTCACTTATATAATGAAACTAATATCTCATCGTGACTCTGATAAACATGCAATCAATCGGTTATCAATATTTAAACCGAATATCTATATATTGTAAACGCAAAATGGGATCGGCAGCAAAACCATATTTCCATGAACAGTTGAAGTTATAAAGTAGGTTCACCTATACAATACTTTCCTATTGTAAAATATGGGTGGTGACTGATCAGATTTGTAATGATTATCTATGGTTGACGTCATATTGAGATACAACTGAAATCGCAACGTAAATATGAGACTAAAGATTTCGCGTTAAATTATCTATATCTGTACTAAGATGTTGCGTTAAATTATCTATCACTGTTTATTCCACAAATAAGGTAGCCAGCGGACTAAGCTTAAAGTTTCATCAATTTAATAATAAGGGATTTATTTTGTATATATTCTGCGGACGTATCCGATATAAATTTCTAAATGTGCGAGCGGTTTAGCTTATATAAAGATATCAAACATTGACAGGTCGAATCATATTATAGATAGGTAGGTACTTAGATATTTTTTTTAATTAATAAAAGAAACTACTTAATGAACTACATAATATGTACTAGGTATAGTAGGTATATATTATATCCATTATTCTGAGAAGTGGAAGAATAATGAGATATTTCTCATTCCGTTTCTAGCTCGCATACTACAAAGGAAGTATTTGTCAAGATTGACATAATTGTAACAGTAATCAAATAAATCTTAATTTCAGCGTCTAAATCTTATTAGTTGCGAAAGAGATTTTTTTAATTGATGAAATAAAAAATATTACTTGATAACATTGATAACACTATCATGTTTCATAATTATGGTAGGTAAACTAGCTGGTTATCCGCTTATTACGGTGGAAAATAAAAAAATACAACACAACTTACCAAAAAGCTACATTGATTAAAATCTTTAAATATTGATAAACCTAAATCTCATTTTCTCAATTTGATTTACCATTAGATACAATGAAAGTAGAGTTGAGGCTTATAAACAAATCTATAAATTGTTATTAATAATTTATTTATTAAAACATTAAACGTCATTGAGCATAGATACGTGACAAAAGATACTCAATCATAAATATAAGCATAATTATTTACATTACAAATTAGGTTACACCATAAGAAATTTATTTTGTAAAACTCCTTATAAGTTGATGTAAAAGAAACAAAAATGGCTTATGTTTTATTGCGGTGATCTGGTTTCGACTTACAAAATCATTATCAACAATTTCACAACAGACGCCTAGTCAACTTATTGGTTGATTATCCCGTGGAGCACCCGGTAACAAGATTATCCCGTGGAGCACCCGGTAAAGAATTGGTCTCCCACTCTTCAACGTAAGTTTTCGAGTGTCCTGTAAAAGGCAGGTGTTCGAAAAAATTAAGACATTTTACATCTTAAATTCAGCGATGAGGTTTGCCACCCATCCTGAATGTCTTAATTTTATATTGGCACGAAGAGGACAGTTTGCATGTTTCTTACATGCAGCTGATCTGCTGGCTACCCCACTTGTGGGATATGCCGTGATGGTATAGTATAGTATAGTATAGCACTCATTTAAAACATATTTGATATCAATAAAACACTGTTTACTTTTCACTATTGATTTATTAATACTCAAGCGCTTTCGTCAAGTTAGCTTGACATTTTCAAGATAACCAATTACAAGAAATTTTTTCCTTAAAGTCACATCCAACAACAATATTTTTTATATGTAGGTACCTAAAAACAGAAAAGAAGGGGTAAGGAAGTAGGAGGAGTTATAATTTGGAATAATTTTCTGTTTTAGGCATTGTTGATTGAAAAAGATATTTAGGGAACACATTTTGACTTTAAACTTTAACTTCTTATAATAACATACTAATTTAGTCAAACTGACACTATTCAAATGATCTAGAGTTTGTGTGTTCACATTGTGAAAAGACATTTTAAACATATTTGATATCAATAAAACAATGTTTACTTTTCACTATTGATTTATTAGTACTCAAGCGCTTTCGTCAAGTTAGCTTGACATTTTCAAGTGAACCAATTACAAGAAATTTTTTTCTTAAAGTCACATGCAACAACAATATTTTTTATATGTAGGTACCTAAAAACAGAAAAGAAGTTTAGTCACTCATTTATTAAAAAGTAGTCAAGTATAAACCATTTGTATTTTTTTCATACATAGACTAACTCAATTGAAAATGTCATTATTGTTATGCGTTATATAATTTCTAAACTTTAAATTTTGTTGCATTATAATTTTCACTTACATATTGTGTAAATAATACCTAATGCATTTTTTTTAATAAGATGTATTTTGCTTACGATGTGTTTTGCAATTTTTTTTTTATAATAGAAGTTTCTGGATTTTTGCTATAAAACCCATATACAACTTTATACACATTTCACAACAAACTAGAAGCTTTTATCGTGAAAAAGTGGTTTTCTGGCACCTGGAATCAAACCGCGCACCTATGAGTGATATATAAATATATAAGTATATAACAGTTTATTATTTTTATATAATAATTTAATAAATTTTTATTTCGTGATTACAGTTGCAGCATTAACGTAGGATTACTTTGGTCGTATTAATTTTGAATTATAGTAGAATCAGATTTTTTCTCTTTACTAACACAATATTATACTTATATTTCTTTTTGAGACCTTGTTAAATAATAATTCTCTATAAGAGACGAATTAAAATACCAAAGCATTTGAATTCTGTTACTGTCTGCATAACGAAGATATCCGTTTTAACTTCGATACTTATTATTTCATAACTATGATTATTATAATTATTTCAGATTAGAAAGAGTCATGAGTTATAATGCAACATTTATTTATTGAATGCATAATTAAATATGTAATGACAGTTACAACGGAATATTTAAAAAATAAAAATAGTATGTTTATTTAACCGACTGGAAAAGTTAATCTATAATCCTCCCTGCAAAAAAATTATTAATAAAAATAATGATGACTCTATTTTCATGTAATAGATAAAAATCAAGCAAGCACCAATACTGTTTGGCACACATTAATTACATTTTATTTCACAGATGGGTGGTTTTTTTTTAATAACGCTGTGACCAAACGCATCGACAAAGTTTACTTATAATCTTTGTACTACAAAAGAGAGGATGGTTCTGGTTGAACATGTTTTGAGAGTGTACAATAATAGTTGGCCAAAAAGAGGACTGTTCTTCCATCCAGTTCAAGTTTCGGTCAGGTTTCGATGATCTGGACGTTCCTCTTTCACAAATTCAAATAAGAAGTATAAATAAGAAGAGGTGACTCAATTTGCTCAAATACAGAAGGAAATTTCTGTCCTGTGCTCGCACATAATTCCTTGAATGGCGGGTGAGGAAGTGAATGAGTTTTTTTTTTCAAAAATAATCATCTAAGTACACGACTGTATGTGTATGCGAGCGTGACAAGTGTGTGCTATTTTATGTGTTTCAACTCAAAATAATTTGAATTAATTGTAACGCACGAATACCTACATAGGTATGTATAAATATTGTGTGTTTTTAAATTTAAATAAATAAAAAGTACCTATCTTGAGTTTATATTTTTCTTTACTGTGATACTGAGTTACATTTTCAAAAAGTGATCCTAACAGCAAACAATAATGATAGATTTACATGATTATACAGAAGAATAATACCATTTAATACTAAAGCAAAGCAGCTGAAGAACTTTGAACTTGCCTCAAGGCAAAGAAATAACGTTATGCTGTTATTATTCAACGATAATTATTACAAGATAGAGTAGGTTGTGTCTAAGTATTACAATATTACATTTGTATATATTATTATATAATATATATTATATTTAAAGATTAACTTCTTAGGATAGTAGTTAAAGTAGAAAAGGGAAATTATAGGGATACTAAGTCCCGATATTTCAGTGTATTCTTAAAGTCATCCTTATATCCAAGTCCACCCTATATCTACATATCAATTTGGTTTTTATTCAAAAATCTTCAATTTTTCGCAACTATGTATATTGCACCGAAATGTAAGGGAAAAATCAGTTACATCTAATAGCCCTTATGACTAAAGGTATTGAATACATAATAACATCTATCTGTCATTTCTTAGGCTTTTACTGGCATGGAAGGTATAACTTGTATGTTTATTACATACAGTTAGTCTGCTGCGTACCTCATGTATTGTAATATCTCTTGATGATTCTTTCGTTATCCCAGCTAGCCAGTCTTGGTAGAGTCTTGAGGCAACTCAGAGATTCGTTAAGTAATGGTTGGTTGTTTCAATGAGAACACAGATGTATTAGAAAATCTTCATTTATTGTTTCATTGCACAGGTTACAGATATTATACACATTTACACATTTTATTCTACTATAAATCTAAAAGGCACAATTTATTGTATCAAATGATTTAAATAACTCGTAGCCACTCAGTTTTGGTTGCCAGCGCCACACTGAAGCGGGCGTTTGGGGCGGAGTCCGAGGCAAAGTGGAGTGACATGAAGTTGTCGCAAATGGCTTTGCAGGTAAGAAATGGAAGAATATGCGACACACTATTATAATTACGGGATTATAATTGTACAAAAAACTAAGTTTCAATTTTAACTACGACATTATGGAATATGCCGTTTTGATAAAGATATATTTTACAAAGCTAGGTAACATTAAGGGTTAATCTAAGTTTTAGTTACATTTCGGTGTAAATCATTAAAAAAGTTGAAGTTAATCGGATAAACAGACATTAATAATTTAGGGCTACCCTCACAAAAAAGGTCACACACATTGAAATATCGGGCCTTAGTTCCTCAGCATTGTATGTATCTACAATAAAAACAATAATAATTACATAGGTAACATAAAGCATTGTCGTGGTGCAACTATAAAAGCTCACAGTGACATCCGAGTGGGCGACAGAGTCTTTGAACTTATACATTGAAGCCGACAAAACTATTATTAATATTATTACTTTTACTAACAACACCATCATCCTCATCCAGAATGGACAACACAAAAAATACATTTAAATATTAAAGTAATACATAATTATAAAATTGTATAATGTACGTTTATTCTATATATTACTACGTACCAGAAGTGTCAAAAGATATTTTGTAATTCGTTCTCACGATCATAAATGGTAATATTATGTTCATAATAAAGTTAGATATTTTAAATAATTAGAGTGAAAACAATATTAATATTTTAATTAAACTCGTACTGTAGGATACTTTTAAAAATTTGATTGCCTCTTCGTAATAAATTTTCCTACTAGTTTTATCACGCAAACAAACATTACTCAAAGTACTCACCCACGCTTACACATAATTTTTAAAATCATGTAAAAAATATATATTGAATTTAAATTTTTAGTTAAAAATCAATTTAAACAATATCGTAATTAATTTCTCGGTACTTACTTTGTAATACTCCTTACGTATTTAGGTACGTCAAAATAATCATATGTTTCAAAGATTTACTTGCTACTTAATTAGAGTGACCTAGGTTTCGATTTGCGATGTCCGTTTTAAACTCTTTGAAAGTTTCAAAGAGAGTTTGAAAAAGACATAGCTTGTCAAAATCTACACTGAGAAAAATACTAACGAAATTTCACAACGAATCATTGGTACGTACTATCAGATTAGGACCAGAGATAGTACAAACGATTCATTAGTACGAATCTATAATATTAACTTTTCGCAAACAAATCGTTAGTAAATATACCAAAAAGCGAAAAGTTAATATTATAGATTCGTACTAATGAATTGCGATTCGTACTAAGAAATTACTTTATAGTGATAATCTCGCCACTGCACATCGTCCTAGTTTTTAAAAAATTGTATTATTTTGTTAACACTGTAATGTAATGATGATGTGCAAAAAGAATAAATAAAATAAAAATAAAATAAAATAAATTGTTTGTACTATCTCTGGTCCTAAATTGATAGTATGTAGGTACCAATGATTCGTTGTGAAATTTCGTTAGTATTTTTCTCAGTGTAAGTCACTTTATTAAAGTAACTAGTAAAATATTGAAAGATATTTTAACTTTGTTTTAAAAGAATATCGCAAGTATTTCAAATTGGTTAGTAATAAACATCATTTGCACATTAAGTTTAAAATATCTTTAAATAAGTATTCTATAAATAAGCTCTCATATCAAAAACAATCCCTATTTAAACTTAATGATTTCAGCCCTACTAGAAACTACAAACAGAATGTTGTCGTATTATTGTTTAAGTGCAAGAAATAAAGTTCTTTCATGGCTGTCATTACCATTAAGAAAGATGGCTCAGTAAGCTTTTATTTAAATATACACATTAAGTTTATCATTTCATTATTGTTTGTTTCGCTTTTATAGAGCTTTGCAACTTTATGTTCTTTTATCTTGTATCGATTTACCGACGTTTTTCTACATTGGTTTACGAGTAATTATGTTTTTGTTAGTGAGTCATTAATTTATTCATTAAATTTAAAAGTTCAATTGGATTGATGAAAAACCTAAATCTTTTCTGAAAGTTTTCGAGTGTCATGTAGAACCTCACATATAAGAAAATTATCATCAATAAAGCACCTATCCTAAATATAATTTTTAATGGCACGGACAGAACAATCTTAATTTTTATTACATGTGGTATGACAGTTAGCGAATCCATTTTTTTAAGTGGGAGGGGGCATCTATCATGGACAGCCAGCGGACTACGTAGTACCGGACTTTTACTGGCTAAAATCACTTCCTTTTTCCCACACAGTATTTAGTGTATCTGCCTCTTGGCCTTACCACTATTTGTATTCTAGTTATTGTCTTTTTTGCTATATCTCGTCCTTTTCTTTTGTCTTTATGACCACGTCCTCGAAATCGCTGAGAGCATTCCAAAAGCTAGGGCTTTCCATTATGTGGGATATGCCGTGATGGTATAGTTGTAGTAGTATTAAATTCAATATATACCTACTAAAAAATTAGCTTATTTCAGCTCTTACTGTACGATAAAAAAGCTCATTTATTATTATTAATACCTACTAGTTCCAAGTTGAGATTATTTCTTTATGAAATTCTTTTTTCTTTTTTTTCTTAATTCAAATATTTTTATTTAAACAAAAATTTACAACTTAATAATATTATATACACACCTTATTATTAAAAAACACATTTATTACATATTTGACCCTCAAAATAGAGCAGTGCTCGTGCTTAAGATGACACGTCACAATTGTCATTGAATGTAGTAAAAAGGTTTATTTAGCAATAAATAAAAATAATGTATAATTTTATATTCTACATCCTTCACTCGGTACCTACTTACTACTATAAAATAACTATTATGATTTTTTAGCGTAAATGAAAGCAACGCGTGTACCGATAAGACGCGAAACCTGTCTTCATATTTTTTGTATCTAATTTAACAGGCATATAAGATAAGAATCATTATTGAGATTAAGATCTTATTACCCACATATTATTGTATAAATATAAATGTCTATTAGTAAAATGAGATACCCCACTGTGTATCTCGTATCTAATTACGGATTCTATTATTATTTCATATATTGCTTTGGTTCCAGGTAATTTCTGTAATTGATATGGGCTATGTTTAAATATTATGTGGATAGAAATATCCAGTTTATACATTGCCATATAAACATTATATTTGCAACTAATGTACATTGATAAACACGTTGAGACTTACACGTTTATTTACATGAATACAATTAAAAATACGGTTTTTAGTTTTGCTAGCACATAAACTCAGATGTCTTTGTGAGTTTAAAAAAACTTTGTAGTTACTGTGGTATTATTTAAATGCGTAGTCAAACCATTCGTTATCCTACTTTGAACCGCTTACTACGGAAATACTCTTGTAAAATTCTATGAAAAAACAATCGATATTGCGCAACGTTTTTTAACTTTCTAAGTCAATTTTTTAAAGTCTTGGAGCTGTTAATATAAAAATTATTTCGTAACTAATAAGATAAGAAAGTTTTTGTTATGGAACCAAAAAGAAACTCTCCTAAATTTTTGAGATATGAGCATTGAAAGTTTTTATGAAGTATCACATTTTATGATTTTTATGTTTAATGTAATTTTTTAACTTGAGCTTCAGGCTAATGTTTTAATTTTTTTCTATTTTCTATAATGTTTATTTATTTATCTTTATATCCCAAATTATTTTATTTTGTTTTATTTATTTATATATTATTATTATTTTATAAATTGTTTTTTTTTTGTTTAATGGGTTAGTTGGAAGATATTGCGCTTCAGCGATAAACTCGCTCATTGCGCAAAATTATGTATTCAGTGATAATGTTGTCATGTTCTTTTTTATTCTTTGTATACAAATTTTGTGCAATAAAGATTATTATTATTATTATTTGGCTAAGATTTAAAGGATAAACTACTCCTTTATCCTGTTTTCGCATATTGATTAAACTAATTTTAATACTAAAAAAAGTGTTGTACAGGTGATACACCTCATATTTGAATGTTTTTCGTCTCATTTCCTATTACATATTTATGAATAACATTAAAGAGACAAAAACTTTCGTTCCGCTAGTCGGAATCCTCCAACAATATATTCATCTGAAGGATATATATCTAGGTACAAATCTACCGCTCAAAGTTTATTAAATTTAATGTTTATACCATTTTTTTACAAAGCGTTGTTATATCTCTTACAGTAGCATAATTTTACTGGTCATTTAAATTACGAGCAGTTTGCTGTCAAACTTAAGTACACAGGTGCAAACCGCATTAAACAACCCACGACTCAGATCTTTCAATTAAACTTGTCTATAGTAATAATACATTGATAAGTAGGTACTAAAGTACATCATACCAGCAATAATTCTTTAACTTATTTGTTATGTTCACTCGTTGTCAACTTCATGTCCTTATTAATTAATCATTGTCACTATGTATTGCAATGAAACTGTTGTGGTTACGAAGATATGGCGAATTAAAAAAAGAGTTCGTCGGTAGTCTGGAGGTAGAGACTCGGCCTCGTGAACAGGGGGTCCGTGGTTCGATCCCAGGTGCCGGCAAACTCCCCTTTCACGACACAAGCTTTTAGCTTACTGTGAAAGGTGTATAAGGTTGTATTTGGGTTTATAACAAAACCCAGATAGGTATATCTTATATATAAAAAAAAAATATTATCTTTGTTCGTTTTCCACATACGTATGTTTTTATATCCGATATATCCATTTTAATAGTAAAGAAAGAGAAATAGTAATATTATGCATGTAACTGGATAATACTATATTTTCTTATTATATTATAGTTTAGAGGTAAAAGTCAATACGAGGTTGAAAACCTTCTTTAACACAAACTATTTTGAATTTTTTCCACAAAACGGTAAATTTTAAAATAAATTGTACATGTTATTATTGCACGTCCCTATTTAACCACTTGTTTTCCATGTTCAGCACGAATCTTTCCATTTCAATAAGAGGACTCAAATATCGTCTTCTTATCTCATAGAATTGGGACTTAAAACTACACACTTTCCCTATCAGTGAGCATATTTGTAGGTGGCTATCGTCCTGAACTAAAATTATCAAAAAAATTTAGATGATGCACTGAGAAAAATACTCAAAAGGAATCATTGGTACAGTACTATCAGATTAGGACCAGAGATCGTACAAACGATTCATTGGTATAAATCTATAATATTAACTCTTCGCAAACAAATCATTGGTAAATTTACCAACAACTTGTTTGCGAAGAGTTAATATTATAGATTCGTACTAATGAATTGTTTCTACGATCTCTGGTCCTAATCTGATAGTAGATACTAATGATTCGTTGTGAAATTTCGTTGGTATTTTTCTCAGTGTGGCTTTTTGAAAGATGGCGGGTTTAACAGACTAGTAACTTATCACGTGGGAGTCTGTCAATACTTGCATAGGCGTTATATTAGGCCAGGGAGATGACTTGCCTCATTGCTTCAGCAAGAAGCGTTAATGTGTACACTTAATATTTGCACATCAATTATTAACTATTAATAAAGAGCATAATATTGCCAATTAACTATCTACGGAACGCAGTTTTTTTGCGCATATTGTTTTATTATTGCTTTGGCAAATATTGCAGATCTATTTTTATTGAATCGTCAATTATCACATTTAATTGTTTAAATATAAACATGCATTATTTAATTATATTATTCTAAGTTTTTACGTCTAATTAAACGCAGTTATTTAGGGAAATTAATAGAAATGCTGTATATTTAAGTAGTTAAAAAATATGATGTGTTTTGTTGGGGTTCTTATAATTGTTATTATTTTCCAGCTGTGAAGCAAAAATTACAGACGGAAAAAATTACATTTTTAAATTTAGTGAAATTGAAATACAAACATTGCTAATAACAAAAAAAAATTTTTTTTTTAAAAAAACCCTCAATAAACTTATATAATCAGTTTTAAACCATAATATAAAAAGAAAACAAAAGAGGTTGAAAACGATATTATTCTGGTCAAGCGAGCTTGTGTTGGATTTAATTCACGTTTCATTTTAATAATTATTAAACAAAACGGTGGATTTAATATGTAGAACAGAATATGTAACATAACGAGTAAGGGATTATTATAAATGTCTTTTTAGCAAAGCCACAATAGCATTACAGTACACGAGTATAACCTCATCAAGTTAATACGGTGTACAATATAAATGTGGCTAACTTTAATCTGACGCATAAAAATATTACGGCGAACTGAGCGTTACTGATTTAATTATGTGCACAAATACACAATGTATTCCATATAACAATCATGTCTTTGTCGCCCACTGTGTTAAGTGTGTATTGTGAATTATTTACCTTTTGCAATTTTCCGACTAAACTTTACACCGAATTTAATCAAAGCTAGGATTGAAAACACCAAATTCCTTCATTTTAAGGTGGTCTTTTTCACAACTTTCATACATTTTTTTGTAATTGACTCGATCTTTTCTATTTATATATTCATTCTTTACAGTACATTGATAACAAACAATTCCATAGAAGGTATACATTCAAATTAAATACAATCCATATACAGAAAGTGAGTTTATCGCAAAGGCGCGATTGCTATCCAACTTACCCAATCTATCTCGAAATTTCGTATTCCGATATTACTGTCAACATGTTTACACACGTATTATCTAATGTAAAAAAATACAAACTTTTACTAAATTTAATAATAGGTACAGTAACCTGGTTCAAAAAGAACTCTTTTGGTTTGATAAACTTTGCATGTCGTAACCATAAATTTATGGGAGTTTTACAAAATAGAATGACCAAATATTATATAAATTCATCTAAAATTTCTTTCAAATCAAGCAGACTATCCAATCAGATATAAATTACATATATCTATATCTTTATGCTGTATTATCTCTACTGAGGAAAGACTAAAGAATAATCTACATTGCAAAAAAAAATACAAAATGCGATTCGCGAATTGTGCTTCGGTAAATTCGCGTTATAAACAAAACATCGAGTAATAAGTAACTAGTGAATTAACAAGAATAAAATCTTAAGGTTATATTATTATGTATATCAATGTAAATGCAGTAGTGTAAGTAATTAGCTTTAGTGTTTTAATAAAGCGAATAATGCTTCAGTGGCTCATGTGACGCCTACAAGAACATCAAAAAGGAAATCAATTATTTTACCATAAAATTACGTCACTTGTTAAGATTAACTTATTTATACTGGATATGTCATTCTAGTTATAAGGTGCGTTAAATAGAATAATATGTGCTGCGAATAATTAATTATTATTCTCTCAACACAGAACTATGTAGAACATTATAAAAGTTTTTCTATAAGTGGAACATAAAATGCTATGACACCTATTTCTGAGAATTTTCAATTTGAATATAAATGTATAACCAAAGCGAATAGGCTATGCTATATTAGATTTTTTATACAATTTAAAGAAATAGTTTGGGGATAACAGTAACATTATTTATTTCAAAGTAATAGTTTGGGGATAACAGTAACATTATATTTGCAACATTTTAAATATTTGGAAGAAAAATATTTTCAATAAGTACCTATAAATTGCTGTTTAAAAAAATATTTCTGATCTCAGATATTATTTATCTTATGAGATTAGTTTGAAGACAGATTTTCAAAAAGAGAGTTAAGAGAGTTACGAATGATTGCACTTATTTATTTCTACAAAAAATAATATGACAAATATTTCCTCTCAATTGCTTATCTCGTAACAGGTTTCTAAAATAATTTTATAAATTTATTACATAAATAAATCATAAACATTGAGCAACAATTAATAAGATAAAACAATATCATTCGATTAAGAGCTAGCGGACGAGATATCAATGCTATCAGTTAAAATCAAAACAGGTGATTGATATAAAAGATTACTTTCATTTTCACACATGATTTAATGTACATGCATACTTGCGGCGGACGATCAATGACATACCATCTCTACAATTTACATATCATAATTATAACAAAAACATTGATACGAATTGTATGCCAAATTTGGTACACCCAATTTGCTAACTAATAATTTTGTGAATGAAAGATTGTTTCGTTATTTTTGAATAGTTGTGCACATTCATTAGATATCGAGCATGTCGCAAGATAAAATGAAGATAGAATAGCGATAAAATACTAGTATATGAAACATGGTCCTAACTGGGGTATTTTTTAATAGTATTCAAATCCTTAAAAAATTAAGAAATATTATACTTCATACTATATTTCCGAATAGAAAATTACATACTGAATGATAATTGTGATGAATCTAGAAGATATTACATTTGGAGTAATAAAAACCATATCCATCACCATTTTTATGAAATTCAGACACTTCAAACGTAATTTTTAGGATTGCATAAAGTGACATCTCCAAACTTGGAGATCTTATAGTAGAAATTATAGTTCACTCAATTTCAGGTAGATACTATGAAATCGAGGGAGTTAGAAGGATATTGAACCAGCTTTTTTCCAAATACCATATACATATAATATACATGAATGAGTATAAGTAGATAACATTAAGTACACTCGTATTACTTAAGTGAACAATTTTTACGATGCATCGTGTTTCGAGTAAACACATATGTAGATACATACATAATATTTCAACAGGTGTATTTCCACGGTGGTATTAAAATATCCTATAATCATCTCCAAATCTCAATAATGGAACATAAAGATATCAATACACACGAGTCTATACTCAATAATATAATATGGAATTGTATAAAATAATAGGATGTAAGTACATAATAATAATAATAATCATAATCCAATCAAAAGTCGAGCAATCAATTACAATCTTATTGCAGCGGATCACGGATCGTTACTTCAAACGATTATCAATAAATTTTATTAATAAAATTGGGCACTCGTTATCTTTATGGCTTTTTATATTACCTGACAGAGGAGCTTAAATAACATGAAACAGGGCACATTTCATTCCAAATTTATTTATGAATGCATAACACACTATTACGCACACAAAACTTGTAATCTGAGAATCCAATAAGAAACTTTATTATTAACTTAGCAATGGAGGCTTAACATATTTTTTCTATCAATTTCATTATGGTATTTCCGACAAGTGGAACTTTTTACACAAATTAATAAAACTTTATTAACGAATTAGCGGGAAACATACAACGATGACGAACATATTCAACATGAAAACTAATTGCAAAAATGATTTCTTTCAATTGGTTTCGGTAATTAATATTTAAAAATGCATTTTCATATTGAACTCCATCTATCTACAAACTCGGTAACCGTAAGCATAAACACAAATATTCTCATATATCTAAAATTATCTCTATTATCACAAGCGATTTTCTAAAGTTAGCGACCGCGAAATGAGACTGCGGTTTGTAATCTGTGTTACGCGAGATGATTGTACAAATATAAAATATAAAAGAAACTCTTTTAATTTCTTTACAATACATAATATTTTTAATGCCATGTTCTACATAAAATTTTACTAGATATAAATATTTTTTTGCAAATTGTTGTTAGTACATTAATTTAAGCACTTTAAGTAAGTATGTTCTTTATTATAATATTCCTAAATACCTGCGGCGGTAGCTTTACCCGGTTAATTCTGATTAATAGTTATCGATATCAATGACGTGCTTTCCGTACATGCAGAAAGGAATCGCAAGCCTTACTTAGAGGCGAATGGAGGGGCCTTCAAAAAGAACTTAAAGAGACACCTGTTTACAGGTAATTTCAAGTAATATTTTTCAATGTGACATCTTTGAGGTCGTTTAATGAGTCAAAAGAGCTCGACGAATTGTCTATAACGTGCTTTAAATTGTCTATAACGTGCTTTACGTACATAAAGAGTTGTCACAGCATTCCTATTAAATGAAAAGGTGACAAAAACAAATCGAAGAATAATAGCTGCAAACCAGTGTTGTTTTGGAATGCAGAGGCACATGAAATACACCACTCTTGAAAAACAAAAATTTAGCAATACAAAATACTCATTGGGCCTATGTTTACTTATGTATTGAAAGGTTAGAGAGTGAAGAGAGTAGATATAAAGGTTCTGGAGGCATTTGAAAGGAAAGTTCTTTGCCAAATAGTCTCATTAGCAATTACGAAGAATTGCGTATCAGATAATATAACCAAGCATTGTATGATCTTGATGGAGGTTCCATCATCATACGTGTAATATAAATTTGAAGATTGGGAAGCTAGACGCGTGCAACAAATACCTAAGTTAAGAGAACATTCCAAGAAAGCTTTTGAATAGCACACTCGGAGGTTGAAGAAAGCCAAATAGGCTGGAACAAAAAGGAGGTTGAAGAAAGCGATGGCTGAATGGTGTGAGTATGAATGTACAACTCGTTGGAAGTTGTTGATTTTTTTTTCTTTATGAAATCATGAACAAAATTATTTTTAGTTCCGTCACTGTGTGGTATAGGTATTAGCAGATATTGTTATCAGCGGTCAGTGTTGTATTGGGTGAACGGTCATATCGCAATAGGTCGTGGGTTATTCATACTATATACATTATGATAATCTGCTAATCAATCACCCAAGGGTATAAAAATATTGTCTTGTCCTAAATAAAACATACCTATATATTAGTACCTACCTTAGATTCAATCAATAATGTATCAAGTCACAAAATCGAATATAATAAGCTAGTTTCATAATTCAACAATCATAAAAAATGTTTTCTATCCTGAATGTCTTAAATTTTATTGACACAGAAGGAGAACGATTTGCATGTTTATTATACGCTGTGAGTCCGCTGGCTACATCTCTTGTGGGAAATGCCGAGATGGTGCGAATGAACGAATTTCATATTTCAAATGAAGCTTTGATATTCTTGTTTTGCTGAAATAATTGAGTAGCTTAACTTTACTCAATTTGATAAATCACAACATCAATGCAAGTCATCAATCAATACACAGTATCTATTTTCTCAGTTTATGGTTAACGTAGTTTGATACATTGTTACATAACTTCATCAATAGGTACTCATTTGATTTTTGAATAGCCATCAGTGTAGTTAGCAAAATATATAAGTATACAGGTACATTTATTATTTATAAGTGTATTGTTATACGTGTATGTAAATTTTAATGAAAGTTAGAAACTTTTTTGTAATAGGTATATTTAGTAAGAAAAAGGTTGAATGTTATATAGAAATACTTAAAATGTATAAATAATCGATTGTGTGATGCGTAATGTAAGCTCTAGACTTGCTTCAGTTATAGGACATTAAATTTGATAAAAAAATCTTAAATCCCGTCAAAAAAATAGTTTTTCTATTATTTTCTGTAAGTTTTTCAGTGTCTTGTAAAAACAAGTGTTCGTTTACACATTTGGACAAGACATATATATCTTCAATTCAGCGATTTGGTATGTCACTCGTTCTAAATATCTTATTTTTTAAAGCACAAAAAAGTGACCTGTGTGTTAACTACCTTCATGAAGTTGACCTACCGACTACCTCACTAGAGAAATGTGTCATGATAGTATAAATAGATATACTATAGTCACTTATTCCCGACAATCTCACACCGGAAGATAGCTTTTTTAATACATACATACATACATACATCTTCTTCCCCTTGTCCTAGCTGGGTCGGGGGCCCATTGCGCCTAGGTACCTCCTCCAGAGATCCCTGTCCACCGCTGCTTCCAGGACCTCTGGCCACTCCAAACCAAGTCTTTCATCACACAAGTTTGACACCTGCCCTTGCCAGCTTCTTCTAGGGCGGCCCACCGGTCTTCTGCCCTCTTCCCTCCGCTTTTTTAATAATCAATTAAATCCTTAAACCCAAATACAAACTCAAACACCACCCTCCAGCAACAATATTGTTTCGTTAAGGTAGGGTAAGTTAGTAGCGAGAGGAACCGAATCCAATATTTCTTGATTTTAAGTCCCAGTAAAAACCTTCAGGTTATCAACCATCAACTTCTTTTAACAAAATAAGAAGAGATAATAAAGTCATAATTTTGATAAAAATAAAACCGAATGCATTCATTACTCAAATTAATCTTTCAAAATATCAATTATGTACGTGATTGCAAGTAAGTAGATATTATTATGCACAATTGAGTATTTTGACACAAAATGTATAAGTAATAACCTTGTAAAGATTAAATTTAGAATGCATTTACAACTCCATAAAATCTAGTTACCCCATTACTCTAAAAGCTGTTATCGTATCAATGGAGAAATACTCGTATACATGCCTCAACAACATGTAAATATTTTTGTCTGTTTGTATGAATGTATCTATGTTAGATGTATTATGTACGATAGGTATGGTTTCAATCGCAATATATGTATCACTTGCAGGGTAGAGAAGAGAGTATTAGGTGTCCCGACGCTTACGAATCGGCTTAGGCTGGCTTAAGCGCTTTATACCATGGCAACGTTCACCAATTCCACCTATGTCTCGTATGCTTCTCTCATATCAGTCTTTTTTCAGAGTAGGTGACTGCACTCATCGCTGAAAAGCGACTTCGTTCAGCCAAAATGTATGCTTATATCCACTTAATGATCTTAACAGCTGGGTCATTCTAATGAGATCATTAGGAAAAAAATTAAAATGTCATCCAACATTTCAGTTTTTGATGTTTTTTTTTATAAATATATTGCTAGAATCTTTTTACCAAACAATACAAAACTTTATGTTCTATGTCAACAACTTTCCAAGGTATGGAATTTGTAAACAAAGAAAATTGCATTTTTATTGATCTTGATATCTAATAGGCAAGTAAAATCCAAGCAGTCGATAAAATTTAAGATTTTTCATCGAAAGGTTATAGCATCTTCTAAACTAAAACTTAACAAAATCGGTAACAGTGGGTGGCATGAGCTTGCTGGGTTCACATGATATGAGTGCCATATTTATCCGTAAATGAAGTCACATCACAAAAAGTGTTGTTTTCAGTATAATAAAAATAAATACCTACTCATTACTATATTTACAGTTTTTGTGAGACTATCTGAAATATGCTACTAATATTAAAAATTATATCAAATTGCAATAAATTGCCAATAATAAAGACTAGACCTGGTATTTGTAAAATATTTACCTGCTTTAGTAATAAAATCGGACAGATTTTTAAAATAATCTTTGAAAATGTCAAAATTATTTTGGATTCGAGGTACCTAATTAATACATGTTACAAATGATGCTGTGCGCCGGCGCACCCAGCAGAGACCTGTAATCTCCGTAATATAAGAGAGACGATGGTCCTGGCTGGGACATGTTTTGAGAATACCCAATGATAGTTGGCCAAAAAGAGCACTGTTCTTCCATCCGCAGGGGTTCCGTAGGCCCGGGCGTCCCTCTTTCACAATACACCGTTCCTATGACAACGATATCAGAGCGCAAGGAATGTCGTGGAAAGAGGTGACGCAATTGGCACAGAGACGCTCTGAATGGAGGAGGCTGGTTTCTGCCCTGTGCTCCCGAGAGGAGCGTTGAGGGCGATGATGATGATGATGATGAATTAATACATAAAATTATCATTGTTATTTCTTTATGTGAGTCTAGGACTGGTGTAGTAAAATATGATAGGTATATTTTTGTATTTTTACAACTTGTATCTAAAAGCTAGTATTGATAATAATAATAATAATAACAGTAGAAGTGTAGGCATCTACGGAATTACATGCTACGTTTAATAATATCTAATTATCATTAGAATGCTACGATACCTACTCATAACAACGTGATGAGCGCGGCAAGTTTTATTCACAGGTTCGTGTCTTTACCAACCGTTAATATCAATACTAAGTAATTTTAATGAATACATTCATCTATCTAATTTACACACATTAACGAAATTATCCTACCTAACCAGTGCCTACTTAGTAATATAAAAATAATTTTATATTTGAATCATATACGTATATAGCATATACAACGTTATCATGTTATCATTATCAATATTATTATTCAAAGATCAAAGATATTATATAGATAGATATTATAAAGATATATAGACTTATATAGAGCTAATGCAATTTTCGTCTAAAAAAAGTTTTGTACTTATTTCACTTATTTCGTCACACTGAGAAAAATACTCTAAACGAATCATTGGTACGGTACTATCAGATTAGGACCAGAGATCGTACAAACGATTCATTGGTATAAATCTATAATATTAACTCTTCGCAAACAAATCATTGGTAAATTTACCAACAACTTGTTTGCGAAGAGTTAATATTATAGATTCGTACTAATGAATCGTTTGTACGGTCTCTGGTCCTAATCTGATAGTAGGTACGTACCAATGATTCGTTGTGAAATTTCGTTAGTATTTTTCTCAGTGCACACTGTTTTTTCTGCTTGAATATTTGGCTAAAATAATAATAATAAACTTTATTGTACAAAATATTTGTATTAAAATAATAATATTACAACAAGGTATAAACGAAAATTTTTGTACAATGGGCGAGTTTATAGCAGGGACGCGATTTCTTCCAACTAACCCAAAATGACTTAATTTAAATTATTAGTGTATGTAAATAATTAAAACCGGATTTAATATACATAGCTGCAATAATTAGATATTCATTTGACTATATTATGTAGGTTTAAATTAATATTCTTTTAATTTTTCTTAACCACTGTAACCTTTGAATCATTAAAATTTGTGATCTCCTAATTTTGCTTAACCATAACATAGAGTATGCGATGTATTTAATTTCAAAGGCACTTCAATACATTTATTATTCTTTGATCAATGTTTGATTATATGAAATTTACAACATAGTCTAGAGCAAGAAGAAAAAGAAGTGATGGTCGCAACAACGATGTGAAAACAAAACAATTCGAAAAATGGAACGAGTCTGAATAATTGAATATTTTCTAGTGAAAGTAATGGAAACAAAAAATGTGATGAACCGTAAAACGAGAAGCAAACAGGTAGATTTTATAGACACACTTGTAGGTAGATACATACCTATAATAATATTTATACTTACCTACGCCTGCACATGAACATTTCATCAATTGGGTATTGATTTAATGACCTTATTACTACTTGTAATCGTATTATATTTTGGATGCCGAACAAAAAATATCGGTAAATAAATTATTAATTAACTTTAAATGTATTATTACCTCTTACGCATAAGCTTACATGTAGGTGAAATGTTATATTGCAACAGCACAAAGGGAAAATATCTGACTCTATATTTTACAACATACGTTTTTATTAATTATTCAAACTTGCTATCGCTGATTGGGGGTGCACTGAGAGAAGTTATGAGAGATTATTTTTAAGAATATTATCATAATCTGCTCATTTGATAATTGCAATGTCTTGCTACCCTCAATTTACGCAATCATTAGTTAACTGTTTTTTTTTAACATGAAATATTGTACTTCTATAATTTAATTTTAATATAAAGACTAAACAAGGAAAAAAAAAATTCTATATAAGATATCTTTGTTAATAGCGAAAGGTGACAAGCTTAGCCCGGACGATATTAAGGTACAATAAATTGTAATACGCGCTTAATAGTAGGCTACGGCTTGCCGCTTGGTTTAGGGTTTATTCGATTGAATCTGTGATATACTAGGCCTAAGATACAAAGATACAATTTTCATATCCAAGAGTATGCTCAATAGATTTAAGCTTACATAAAATATTAGTTTCCCGATTACTTTTTCGTTACTATATCTAAATCGCATAGACGAAAAAAGCATGCAATTGATTGACTTTAAATCAGATATTGCGAAGTAGAAGTGGTCTGTCTATGTGAACTTTATATTTAAACTGTAGAAATGAAGCTTTAATCGGACTTGCAACATTGAAAACAGCCTACGTTCTTCTTATTGGAGTTCGCGAATGCAGTTTTTTTTTCAATACAAAATTCAATACGCGCCGTATTCAACCACCTGCCTTTCTTAACAAAACAATAGAAGTTCTTAAGAGTACAAAATGGTGTTATTGATGAATCAATCAATTAGTCCCTTAATTAGATATATGCATTTCTTTTCCTCAGATTCGGAATATTTCAACTTGAAATTCGGTATTTGAAGCATGGCATACAATGAAAACTCGTGAGTGTAATGGTAATGATCAAAATTAAAAGGACTCCCCAAGAAGCTTTTTTTTTAAGTCTAATTGAATATAGATGATAAAAGCTCACCCACTAAGTATCACTGAATGGCCCACCCATTGATGGATTCCATTCGATTTTTAATGGTTTTCTTATGGAGCAAAAAAAATAATTTGGATTGGTAGTATTTTAAACCAAAAGTTTGGTATTTCATGAATCTCAATAATTTCATTGATTTATAGTAATACAGTATTTTCAAGGACCAGTAAAGTTATTTTAATATCTCTTCGCCAATACTAAGAATAAAATAATGTGTTTCCTTAAATAAAATCGTACGATAACGAATTTAATATTCCCTCGAATTCAAAATAATATGTAGGAGAAAATATTGAATAACAAATTATATTTCCGATTATTTTCCAATATTTACTTCGCGATTGCTAAAATAAATAAAGCACCCACTTGAAAAGTTAAGGAGGATATCTTCACAGTGTAAATAATAAGCACCAGAAGCTCTCTTATGTTACGGGATACATAATAAAACCTTACGTAGGCAGATATATGGAGTCAGTCTTCGCTACGAAAGCGAAGTGGACGGTGTTATAGTACGGAGGCGCGTATCACTAGAACGAGTTTAGTTAGAAGGCTTACGTAAAATTACTCGTAACATCGGAGAAAAATATTTTCAGTTTTCAAAGTTGTTTACTATATATGGTACATTTAAATAGACTGTCGGCAATTAATGTATCCAGTAGCTTATTTCGTTAACCGAAGAAAGTTATCCAATGCCTTCATTCTTTCATTGGCAATTTTTAATTAGTTAATTAATAAAACTCGTTATCAAGAGTAACTGTAATTAATTAAGTGATAGTGAAACTATTAAGTGACAGTATTATTTTGACACGTCTATTAGACTAATATTTGATTGCAACTGTTTAGTGATAAGTCAGTAAGATAAGCATTGGATTAAAGCAATAAACCGAAAGGTAAGGTATAATTAAACATCGATAAATTTATAAGATACCACATTGCTGGGTTTACCGGTCAATAGGTTAATTTTAATTGCTTGACAAGGGTCGAAGTTCAATACTCATGTATAGTGTGAAATTGTTCTTTCAATATTATGTTTATATTATAACACATGTGTAAATTATGATTATTCAATTAGCAATTGCAAAACAAATTTCACGTTTGATGGACAGGCGAAGAATTACGAGTGACTATTTTATCTTGTATAACATGCGATACAATCAAATAAATTATATACTATTTCCTCTTTGGAGAAACTCTGTGACAAAAACTAATGTGTTTGCAAAAAAAATTACCTGTACCTACATTAACATTTCATATTATTTATTTAATCACCGCTCTATCTTATGTAAATATAATTTCACTAGTGAAAAATATAATGTAATAAAAATTAACATGGGTAACATATTATGTTCATGTCAAAAATTATCTTTAACCTTCTGAATATCGTATTTCTTTTACTATTCCGAAATTTAGACCACTAAATAAATTATTACCTATTTATATTCTTATTTTTATATTTTACTTTCATTTCGCATACTTAAATTACTAGGGAACACGCCGATTGTGTGAAATCGTTTTTACTTCCCATATTTTTAAAGGAAGTTTCTCTTCTCAAAATAACCATTATTATTATTATTATTATTATTATTTGGATGATTTGTAAAGCGCCGTTTTGTGAAAAAAATCCACCTCAACCATCGTCAAACAAAGATGGTTAAGAATGCCTTAAAAAGTAGAATACACCACATAATACCTCTTCAACAACTCTGGCATCCTAGTTTTTTTAGAACCTTTTTTTGCTGCTATGTCGTCGATAGTTTTTATTTTATTTTTCAGCCCCACAATATTTTTCTTTTGCGCTTTCGCTATTTGGAGAAAGTTTGTGCCGCCGATTTGAACTTTCTTTCTACACAGCATCCTTAATGACCTTTCCACAATTTTTATATTAAACACATTTAAAATCTATTCACCCTATCACGATGTTTACTTTAGTACGTAGAGTAATGAGCTAACTATGATCTTCTTCTTTGAGTCAATTAACCCCAACGCCGGTTTTCCCTCTGGCTGTAACATCTCCTCCATTTTCTTGATAACTTTTTTTGAAGTGTATAATAATATAATGAATCTCAATATGTAATAACGTATTAACTCCGCTTTTGCATTTTTAACAAAAAACATTTTTGTATGAGAAACTGTACTCTTTCTGTAATTTCCTTCTCTTTGTCACCCCGCTAAAGATGATGAGAAGGGACAAAATATAATCAGTATTCCCGAGTTCCGTACTACCTACCATAGCGAATTATATCTTGTATAAATACTATATTATATATATATGGACAATTTATAAAGCGCCGTTTACTCATAACATGACCTCAAGGGCGCCGCATAATGTATCCATCACCCGAAACTCCCAGTAAAAAGGTGCGTCTTCAGCCCTCTCTTCAATCATGACATCATGATATGTCCCATAAGTGGGTTGGCCAGCGGACTAATAGCGAGTAATGATCATGCAGATTATCCTCGCCGTGCCATTAAATAAATAAGACATTCTGGAAGAGTAGCATGCCTCATCTCTGAATTGTGGATTTTGATTATTTTTCTGAAAGAACGTGAGATTTCACGAACACTCGAAATGTAGGTACTTACCTATGTATATTTTTCAAAAAATTCGAATCATTATTTAGAAAAAAGTATCACATCCTCATACAGTCTTAGATGTTATTTGAATAATGAATTATTGATCGAGTTCACACGCAATTTGTTATTTGACACTATCTTAAAGTTTTAAATTACAATATGTGTGTTTTTATTTAAATAGGCGATTGGAAGTGATAAAGATGTCTTTATGTTCTTGTAATATATTGTACGACATGCATATTATTAAATAAATAAATAAACTGTCTTATTTACGCACGAAATTTGATCCAATAACTGAGAATTAATCTAATCTGGTTGTTCCACGTAAACTGATATTTAACCTTATAAATAAATACAAGATAAAACTATGAAATTTATAACAAATATTCTATGTATATACTTTACATACAGTTACATGAAATATTTGATCATCTGTTCTTTTTATTTTATCAAATGGCAAATTACACAATTGAATAATCAGCAGACTCACTACATGCAATGAACACATGGGCTATCCTCTCTGTTCCGTAAAATAAATGCATTTACGAGAATGTTTGAAAAACCTCATTGATATAGAATGATAAATGTCTGAAATAATACGGACACGTGTTTTTTTTAATTTTGTTTAAAAGGTTTATCTAGGTTTTTGTTATTAACCCAAATACAACTATATACGTCACTCACAATAAACTAAAAGCTTGTGTCGTGAAAGGGTAGTTTTTTCGGCACCCGGGATCTAACCGCGCACCTCTAACATAACAAAACGCTTTAAAACTTTCACAAAAATTTTAAACATATATATTTTTGTTCATAAAATTATATTCTGTCAACAAAGATATGTACTTTTTAAAAATAGCAAATTGAAATACATTGAATCTGTAAAAAATCTTAAAATATATATTACACGTAGGTATTTGAAATCGTACAATATCTTAATCTTTAAGTTTTGTGTCGCTTTTTCATTCTATGAAATTTATTTATCGCGTTTATCAATAACACTCAATCAATCGACTGAAAAGCTCTTGTAGCGCTTTAATTTCCAAAATCAAAATACTTGTCTACGCAGAGCATAAGCCTTCCAATTTTACGCAGTAAATTTCTAGTCGTCTGTGGCTGTAATTCTTCCATAATATCCCAGTTAATGTTATTCAAGAGGCACTATCTTGTCCTGTCAATCGCTCAAAATAATGAAACATAAATATTTATGCAAATTAGAATTATGTTGGTATTTTTGTTCATATTACAACCTGACAAGCGCGAAACCCAAATAAACTTATTATTGAAATCATTCGAACGGAAATATATTATACAACAATGTTTACTACTTAAAATACTCTAAATACATTAACATCTTAACATAATATACATGTCAACTCTATATAGCGATTTTAGTACGTTCGTACGTATTTTCTTGTATTGTTTCTAGTTGGGACGGTAACATTTGGTAAGATTTAATAACTCTCTTTGCGAACTGCATTTTCTCTCGCATCGTCCGGAGAAATAAAATTGTGTGTATTATTTGGTAAAAATTATGAAGATACTGCCAGTACCTATTTATAATGGGTTAGTAAAAAAATCAAAATTGATTTTCACAAAACAATAAATTGTGAATTTTTAAAAAAAATGCTATTGATACGAACGAGTATCATCCAAAGTTAGCATATGAATATTACAAACTTAAAAAAAACATGTACAAAAAAAACGTTATTTTTTCTTTGTGGCCTTACGATGGTTTTCTACAACACTTTGCATTTCAAAATAACATACATAGACAATTCACACAGATCGAGCTAGTCCCAAATTAAGATATGAATCTTGTATAATGGGTAGGTACTAACTCTATACATATAACACCCAGACCCAAGACAATTTGAAAAAGGTCATTCTTCATTTTGCCCTGGCCGAGAATCGAACCCGGGACCTTGTGACCCAAAGTTAAGAGCGTTACCTCTGCGCCACACCGGCCGTCAATAGACAAAATAAATTGACAAGATAAGTAATAAAATATAGTAATATTTGGCCGTTTTATAAATAATTTTCATCTTTTCAAGCAGGAACCAAAAATCTACCCGTTATTAACTTGTATATATATTATTATGATCCTACCAAAAGAGATTTTTAATAAAAAATTGATAATTTATTATTATTCCCTGAGTAATATCTCATATAAAGCTAGTATTAAATAATTAAATCCAAATGAAACGAAATAATCATTAAGAGAAAATAATCATTTGTCGTTCATAGTTTGATTGACAGGTAGTCTCTCTATCAATAATGTTTATCAAAGATTATTACAATTTTATTAGATGTGACATAGAGTTATAAAATGATATAGAGTAGGTACATACATAATATGACGTTATGATTAACTGAAGAGGCTATGCGCCTTCCTGTCCGATTACGATTACTATCTCTGATGGTAGTAGTGATTACATTATTGTATTAACCATATAACGGCTCCCGTACGTACATACCTGCTTAATGATTTCACCAATATATTTTTTTATATAATATTGATCTTATCACTATTCGTCAGATTTACATAGTAATAAATCTTGTAGTTTAAATATATACCTAATTTGTTATTACTATACAACTTTAATGTTGTTATATTATATTATATCCTGAATGTGTTCGGTAGCTCTACAGATAGTTCTTTGTATCAGAAAAAAATGTTGATTTGAAATGCTAATCTTCTTACATTCTTATTCATTGCTTACTAAGGAAGTAATTTTAGATGCAACAAAATCATTATACCTAGGTAGGTATATTCAAATTAAAATATATCTAATATATAAAAGGAAGACGTGTGTGTTACAACACTTATAACTCAAGAATGGCTGTACCGATTTGAATGATCTCTGATTTGTTGGATTCTTCTCCGCCCGGATTAAACTATAGGCTATTAAAACATCTTACAAATTCACGGGAAGAAACAATATGAAGAAAATTATTTACGCCATACATTTTTAATTTCAAAAATAAAAACAATATGGAGAGTAATGGCGCTATTAGCGCCCCCACGTCGCCTGTTGCATTGTGCTAAAATAATCCGTAGGTTCTGCTATATTAAGAACCAAATTACTATAACCAATATGAACGAAATGTGTACTAATATTTGTTTACTATAATTCGGTAGTTACATGGCAATAGGTTGTATCTCACTAAAACATAATTTTATAGGAGAGCAAAAACAAAGTTTGCAAAAGAGATATTTCAGCCAAATTTCGAGCATTATATATCAAAATGAAGGTAATTATTATTTCTACAAGATAGATGTAACATTCTCTTAATAATTTCTTCTACAAGATGTATGTAACATTCACTAAATAATTTCTTGCAGTTTAAAAATATTTGAGTTTTTTTGCCATGTTGATGAAAACAATCTTTCTACATGTCAATAAGTTACGTCTTTTCTCTCTTTATTCTGATTATAAAGAGACATATCCTTTTGCCACATCAAATATTACACTACTACTACTATACTACTATACCATCACGGCATATCCCACAAGTGGGGCAGCCAGCAGATCAGCTGCATGTAAGAAACATGCAAACTGTCCTCTTCGTGCCAACACAAAATCAAGACACTCAGGATGGGTGGCAAACCTCATCGCTGAATTTAAGATGTATAATGTCTTAATTTTTTCGAACACCTGCCTTTTACAGGACACTCGAAAACTTACGCAGAAGAGTGGGAGACCAATTCTTTACCGGGTGCTCCACGGGACCAAGTATAACCAAGTAGGACCAAATATTACACTATTTTGAGCATTTTATGGAACAAACTTGAAAACGCAAAAAATGCGAGATACAACCTATTGCCATGTAACTACCGAATTATTCGACTAATATTTATGTATCGATAGATCTTCTGTCACATAAATGTGGACGTGCACAGATTATATTTGAAATTGTATTTTATTTTTGCAGATGGAAAATTATTATTGAACCAAAAATTGTGCTATTAAAGATGAAAATAAGAATGTGTTCATGTAGGAAGTTCTGATGCAAGATTGTGTAGTGAAATTTGCAGACAGAGAAGAAAAATTACGAAGAAAATTATTTACGCCGTACATTTTTAATTTCAATAAAAAATGCAATATGGAGAATTATACAAAATCAACAATGAAGTTTTTTTTATAGATTGGCCTATTTATATGATAATTTTTCTATACATTCTCAAATTAGAATCGTTATCCATACAATTTAACATCTGTAGTTCTGATATTTCAATTTTTAAAAAATCATGGAAAGAATTTTTATAAATTTTAAATGAATAGGTAAAATCTACCTGAAAAAAAAATTAGTACCTACATACATAATTATATTACGTACTGCAGATAATTTATAAACAAATCTGAGTTAAGTATAATTGTTCAACATAAATTGTTCATGTCGGCCGGTGTGGCGCGGAGCTCTTTCCTTTGAGTCACGAGGTCCCGGGTTCGATTCCCGGACAGGGCAAAGGGAAGAATGACCTTTTTCAAATTGTCCTGGGTCTGGGTGTTACATATATATGTATTTGTATATAGTGCATTGTATATGTGTGTATCGTCGCGTTAGTACCTACCCATAATCAAGATTCATCTAAGTTTGGGACTAGCTCGATGTGTGTGAATTGTCTATGTAAAAAAAATGAATGTAACTTTCGCAGTTTAGCGGCCCCACCCGTTATCGAGTACTTTTTTTCCATAGAAAAGGTAATATTTTTGAAACTTGAGGAAATTGTTGCCATATGTAGAATTATTTTAATTTGCCGGCAAAAAAAATCCACTTCGAAAATTAATTTCTTAAAATTCCGTACATATTACTCGACAACGGGTGGGGCCGCTCAAGTTTCATAGTTGCGATTTTTTTTTCCTATAAAAGAATTTTTCAAAAATTTGGTGACAAAAAAATAATTCACCATATGGCAACAATTTCCTCAAGTTTCGAAAATATTACTTTTACATGGAAAAAAGTACTCGACAACGGGTGGGGCCGCTAAACTGCGAAAGTTCCAAATGAATTATATTTTTTTACACTATACCTTCGATGACACACTTTGACAATTACGGGAGTTTGTAAAGAGATTAATAATATTAATCATTCATAAAGTCGGTGGGAGAGGGCAGAAGATAGGGCAGGTGTCGAACATGTGTTGAAAGGCTAGGTTTGGAGTGGCCAGAGGTCCTGGAAGCAGCGGTGGACAGTTATCTCTGGAGGAGATACTTAGGGGCAATGGGTCCCCGACCGAACTAGGACAAGGGGAAGAAGATGTATGTATGAAATCGTTCATTGATTCTTAGGCGGTACGAAGTTCGCCGGGCCAGCTAGTAATGATATATAAAATACGTCATTTTGCTATTTTTCTTCATATTCAACTTTTATGCATAAATGAGGTGATACCAAAAACTGACAATGTTGCTAAAATATTTTACCCCGAATCGTACAAATCTGAAAAAAGATATAAAACAACATTAATAAAACATTCGCTGTATAAATATTTATTTTTCAGAAACAAAAGAGAAAGCGTTATTTTTAAAAAATTGCTTTGCCTATATGTTTACGCTCAGATTCTGAGATTTTGAAATTAATAAATCTAATGTTTTTGTGTTAACACTTTGGAAATTCATTATTAACATATAATTAAATAATTTTTATTTAAAACACTGTATTCTTTCCAAATTAAATTTATTCACCTCAAACGTTTTCACCAAGGCTTCTACTTGGCATCATCAGGAGGACTAATTAGTTAAAGTTCATAAATAGTGAGTCTGCTTTCTATACTAGGGGGGGGGAGCCTGAAGGTGGGGAAGACTGGGTGGAGTTGAGTGTGTTTGAAAAAAGTGAAGGAGATGGGTATATCAACAGGGGAGATGCGTATGGTATTTGGATATTCACCAAATTATTTCTATTTTTGTGAATTTTTGTGGATTTTGAAATTCACTGATAATTTGAATTCCGTCATATTGAATGTAAACTATTCTTCCGTAGTTACATACCCAAGAAAGTATTATGTAATTTTATAATCGTACTCCTAATTTTTTTCATATTATTCTGCATTAAACACTCTATAGTATAATAAAAATATATAAAGAGCGTAACAAAAACTATAATACTTAGTATTTAATAACTATTCAACTATTATACATACTTTGTACGTTATAACTACAAACATTATATGTATATATTGTACAGTTATAATGTTTTAATCGTGATTCTTGTTGACTATATGAGTAATGGTCCCTACACATCATCGGAGATTAACTGAGAGAGTAAATTAATATCCCATTTTATAACAAATAATGCTCACAGTTTATTATTACAATATACATACCTACTTCTATACATAAAATAATAATATACATAGATAATATTGTATCCCCTATAGGTAACTAAACAAAATAGGTACTAATTGATAATGCAGTTAGTGTTGTGGAATTCTCAAGAAATAATTTTTCGAGAAATTTCTCGGTAAATTTCTCGAAGTAGAGAATTTTCGGAGATTTTTTTTTATTTTTTATTTAATAGTATAATAAATACTTTATTCAATCAATCAATAATAATGTACAAATGTTGAGACAATTTATCACCAATATGGCTACAATATTAATTATGGAAACAAAAAATATGTTAGGTACCTACATAGAGAAAAGTGCTAATAACTGATGAAAAATCTTGATGTTTGACGCCCCACATGCCCATATTTAAGTTAAATAAAAATTGCAGGTACGTACAAGGAAAAAAGTGTTAATAACCTCTGATTTGGGCCCCAATCAGCTCCACAAATTTTTGGATCAATCAGGTTGGCTGCGAAGTATACTGGGCGAAAGGTCATAATACCACTAAGAAAATTTATGGAGAGAAATTTCTATTCCATCAGGGGAGAAATTTTGGAGAAATTTCTCGTTCTCGAGAAACTTCTTTGGAGAATTTTCTCTTCTCACATCACTTAATGCAGTCGTGTTTGTCGAATTAGTAAGACACGCTTCATTTTTCATAGTAGGTTTAAACCATGTTTATAAAATTATTATTAACAGAAGATTTTCAATAGTTAAGTAGGTACCTACCTATACTGAATTTACTACTTTATCTTAAAATATAAATATTCATTTATATTTTAATTTAATTTATATTTTAACTTAAAATATTCATATTATGAAAAGAGTTACAAGTTTTGTCGTTTCGTTTCTCTTGACATGATATATTTTTTCCGATTACATATAAGAGATTAGTAGGTACCAAATACGCGTATAACTATCCCCCAATTAGTTTTCCTAATGCTTTTTTCTCTTCTTCTTTCAAAAATATTCTTGCTATACTTTTTACATTATTAGACTTTTATTTTACTTCTTTTTCCCTGAACGTTTCTCATGGAAATGTAAGAAAAATTGCATGGCTTTTGGATCAAATTAAATCTTCTTTTCAGATTTAGTTAAAAGAGATGTATTAATTTTAACAAAACTCAATTACTATAATTTGATCCTCAGTTCAACATATTATATTATTTTAATATTCATAACATTTTTTCAAAACTAATGACCAATGTAGAAAATATTTTATTTTTTAAATAGACCAATTAATCATTATCACTCGCTTTGAGTTTTAATTAACTCATTCCATTACTAATAACAACACATTATGATAATAGGTTAAAAAAAACAGCTTTAAAATTCATTCCAAGTAGACTACAGAATAAACTTAAGAAGTAGATAATATATAAATCTGATATCTATATATATATATATATTGTGTAGGTACTAAGAAATTGTGTTGTAATTGTATTGTACAAAGTATGAATGATGATTTCTACGCCAAGAGATATGACGATAAAGATGATAAGATGTAGGCGGGGCGGAGTCGGAGTCCCAGTCTTAACATAAAGTATGATGTGAGGGCGCCTCCAAGTCCTGCAGTGTTGGATTAGCGCCTATCTGATTATACGGGATGATAGAATATTATGAGACAATGATGATTGTAGTATATGAACATTATAAAACCTACAAACATACTGTATACTGTATAAACCCTTAGGATACTTAGTTTTAACGGGGAAAATACTAAACATAACGGATAGCAAACAGCAGTATATACGAGTATGTATGCAGTACGAACATGTTTATGATTGAGCATTTCAACAATATTGTATTTAACCAAACATATCGGTTGGAGAACCATGTTTACATAATGTAACATTGCATAAAATCTAATCGGAAGAAATGAGAAAAACGTCCATACGCTTACAAATTGGTTCTAGAATGGTGTAAAAATATTAATAATATTTTATCTTCGGTTGAAGATTTTGTGTTACGTTTGAAATTAACCATTTATTTTTATTTATACGTACTACTATCGGGATATCCCACAAGTGTAGTAGCCAGTGGTCTCAATTAAAAAAAAGACATTTAGGATGGTTGGCATGTTACGTGCAACTATATCTACCATAAATATTTTTTTATAGTACAATTTGTAGAGCGGTTTTTCACTGTATATTCGGTTTAACATAAAAAAGTACAAAAAAAAAACATCAGCTACATAATTCTTTGAAATTTATTCCAACTCATCCTAAACTATTGTAGATTACTAGTAGTCTCGTTTCATGGTTTAATCTGTAACATCAATATTATTTTTTAACCTTAATTTAAGGCATATAATAAAAATAATCTTATTCACCTGTATTGCAATGAGCATATTTTTACTTACTTTCAAATTGATTTCCACATAGTTGGATTTCACGTACATTTCCTATGAAAGCGGAGAATATAAGCATTTGATTAGGTACATGAATACAAATAAATAAATGAACAAAAAACGCTTACCTCAAAACTGAATTAGTAACATATCATCATCATCTCGCCCTCAACGCTCTTCTCGGGAGCAGAAACCAGCCTCCTCCTTTCAGAGCGTCTCTGCGCCAATTGCGTCACCTCTTTCCACGACATTCCTTGCGCGCTGATATCGTTGTTATAGGAACGGTGTATTGTGAAAGAGGGACGCCCGGGCCGACGGAACCCTTGCGGACGGAAGAACAATGCACTTTTTGGCCAACTATCATTGGGCATTCTCAAAACATGTCCCAGCCAGGACCATCGTCTCTCCTGTATTACGGAGATTACAGGTCTCTGCTGGGTGCGCCGGCGAACAACATCATTTGTAACATGTTCATACCATTTGACATCCAAAGTCCTTCTAAGACACTTGTTTTCAAAGCTTAGTATCTTCCGCTCTTAGTATCTTCGCGCTTAGTAACATTATGTCCGATAAAAATATCTTGTATTTTTAATCTTGTGAGACGATGAATAACAGCAGGTATGTTCATTACATAAATATGTAGGTATAAAATCGATCGGCTGTTGAATGATGTTGAGGAATAGGCAAAAAATATTTTTCATATGTAGGTATACCTTACGCTTTTAAATTAAAATCTTAATACCTATATTTAATTTTAGATTTATTTAGATACATGTAGTATAAATATGATAAAGGCGTGTATGGGCTGATCCAAGAGAGACACATTTAATACAATTATTATTATCACTGACAACACTAATCATTTAAAAATTATCATAATATAAAAAATACTAGATGTGGCCGATCTTTCCTTTTTTGATACTGGCAAGGCCGTTTGACAGGTTTGTATGATGTAAACACAAGCATATTATTACTGTACCGATGTTGTTAGGTACAATGGTGACTATACAACACTATGTTGTCGAAAATAGGGGGCGCTACTATCGCTTAATCCTAAAATGATATCTTTGCGCGGTAATTTTTGTTGAATTCTTATACCCAGGACAGGATAACAATTTGCAATATGCATGATATCTTATTTCGTATAAATATAACTTATAGCTAACCACTATACAAAGAAATATATTAAAGGTATATTCAAACAAAGATATGGCCCCCTAGTCAAAACACATTTTAGCGTTATGAAGTCGTTCGACTACAAACGAAATTACGACAATCTACCTACATGTACCATATAATTATGCGTTATTGTTGCAATTATAGTCGTAATTTCGTTTGTAGTCGAACGACAAGTGACGCTAAAATGTGTTTTGACTAGGGCTGCTGATCTCAGGATTTCTCTCGATCTTTTTAAAATTTAAAAAAACATGCAAAGTGAGTACTGAGGATGATAACGGAAACTCGTAAGAGCCGGATTGCAAATAAATAAAATAAAATCACATTGATTTTTTTTAAATATGTATTCTGTTTCATTGCTGAATAAAATGAACTTCGCCTAAAAGCGTCGTTTGATAAGATGAACTCTATCATATTACTACACACTGCAATCTTCACTTCAAACGAATTTTCGACAATAACCGCAACAATAACGCATAATCACACGGTACATGTAGGTAGATTGTCGAAAAGTTCACCAGTAGTCGATCGCTAAGTACGGGTTGTCTACGGTTGTTGATAATATATCCAGAGATGTGCAAAATACTTCCAAAAATGTATTTAAATACAAAATACAAATACTTTTGAATTTTTGTATTTCAAATACAAAATACTAAATACTTTTTCAAAATGGTATTTAAATACAAAATACAAAATACGTATTTTCAAAATACTTTTTCAAAATACCTTTTTAAAATACTTTTTACAAATAGTCGAACAAGGTGTAAGACAAAAGTATTTAATATTTAAACCATTGATGAATGAAAAAGAAATTAAAAACTGGACAAAAGTATACATAAGTGGAGAAAGGGTTGACATGATTAGAAACAGTTGCCTTGTCGCTACCATCTATATGCGGACGATTTGCAAATCTATACACATGTTAAACTTCACAATATCTCCTCTGCCATTTATACTACCAATGAGTGTTTGCAACAGATCTCAAACTGGGCTAGTGCTCATGGATTACTCCTCAATGCCTCAAAAACCCAGACAATATTCATTGGTAGCCTTCACTCTATATCTAGGTTGAAAAATATGAATTTACCTCCCACTACTATGAATTCAGTAGCAATACCCTCTTCGGCGACAGTAAAGAATTTGGGCATAATCATGGACCAGAGACTCTCTTGGCAGCATCAATTTAACACTCTAAAGAAAAAGTATTTTTACAAGTTCCACACTCTTAAGATGCTGCAAAAATTCTTGCCCACTAAAGTAAAAATTTTATTGGTCCAATCCTTGCTGTTGCCCATTATCGACTATGCTGATATCATGTATGTGGACATGAATCAGGATCTAATTGACAAACTTGATCGACTTCAGAATGTTGGCATAAGGTTTATTTTTAATCTAAAAAAAACTGACCACATTTCTGAATATCGTAATACCCTGAAATGGCTTACTGTACGACAAAGACGTGAGCTCCATCTACTCACGTCTTTGTCGTACATTTGTCCACAATGCTCTGTACGCAGGATCAACCCCGTACTATATTAAGGAGGCTTTTGAATACTTGGCGAGTCACGGTTTACCTCTGAGGTCGAATAACCAGCGCATCCTGTCAATCCCGGCTCATGGTACAACTTTCATCTCAAAATATTTTGCAGTTCAGGGTGCTTTTTTTTTTTTTTAGAAAAGATGTATCTGGGTTTTGTTTGTTATAAACCCAAATACAGCCTTATACACCTTTCACAGTAAGCTACTAAAAGCTTGTGTCGTGAAAGGGGAGTTTGCTGGCACCTGGTATCGAACCACGGACCTCTTGTTCAAGAGGCCGAGACTCTACCTCCAGGCTACCGACGAACTCGTTGCTGGAATAATCTCCCTTCAAAATTTAGGCTGACTCAAAGTCTGACGTCTTTCAAGCGAGCCGTTAAGGAGAAAATGATTTCCACAAATACAAACACAGCCTCTGAAACCTGAAACCCATCACTCCTAACCCCCCCCTCCTTTTTCCCCCCTTTTCCTTTCCCTTTATGTATGTATTTTTGTATCTTTTTTTTTGCAGTCTCTCCCTTTTTATATATATGTGTGTATGTATGTATGTTTTGTATATACCTATGTTCACTTTGTGAATGTATTTTTTTTTCTCTTTTATTTCTAAAATCCTTTAGATCATTGATTTTATTTTTATCATATGTTTTTAGTTTCTTTTTGAGTTAATACTTTTGGGTTAGTTGGAAGAGATCGCGCCTTTGCGATAAACTCGCCCTCTGTATATTGATTGTATTTAATTTGAATGTATACCTTTTATGTAATTGTTTTTTATCAATGTACAGTAAAGAATGAATAAATAAATAAATAAATAAATTAGATATAGCATTGCTTGCAAACAATTGATGAATACCATTGATGAATGAAAAACTTGACAAGAGTATACATAAATGGAGAAAGGGTTGGCATGATTCGATATATCATTGCTTGCAGACAATGAGGATGAGCCTTAGGAAGAACTGTCAAAATAGAAAAAAAAATAATTAAGTCATGACAAAATGTACCGTTGTTCGAAAAGATAAGCCGAAAATTGTCATAAATGGATTGAGTATCATCAAGCAGGTAAGAGAATTCCTGACTTGGGCTGCAAAATAAATCAGAATGGATAATCCAAATCTGAAATCGTATGGACTACTGTAACATCATATTATATACAGGACTGCTCCAAACTCTTCCTTATCGTCTTCAGATGGTTTTTAATGTTGCCTCCGGATCATTTACAGAGAGAATAAGAGCTGCCACATAACTTCACTACTAAGAAGTCTACACTAACTGTGAGTCCTAGAGATAGTGGTGTTTAAACTGTGTCTCACTGTCCACAAGGCAGCACACCACCCACTGAGCTGTTCCGCTGACAAAAATGTGTGGCGAAGGCTGTGATCAGCTTCTTAAACTCGTTGAACTCAAAAGGGCAAATACCTCTAAATTTGCAGAAAGAAGAAATAGAGTCGCAGCGCCATCTGCCTGGAACAGATTGCCTCCAGACAAAATTGAAAATGCTACCATTCAGGAGAAATCACAGCGCCCTTGAGATGGCCATGAAACATTAAACGGCGTCATGTATAATTTGTTCAATCATCTTTATATGTGTGTATATCTCAAACATGGAGTACTCTAATGGAAACGTTGTATTTGTAATTCAACAAATTGGCAAAAAAAGCTTGCGTACACGCATATCAATTAATGGCAGAATTTTGTTTCAAACAATAAAAAGGTATTTTGTAAAAGTATTTTGTGTAAAATACAAAATACTCAAAAAAAGTATTTCAAATAAAATACAAAATACTTTTTACAAAAAGGTATTTGAAATACAAAATACAAATACGTATTTTGTATTTTGTATTTGTATTTTAAATACTTTTATTTCAAATACGTCACATCTCTGAATATATCTGACGCGACGATCTTATAAATTGTTAAATAAAATTGAAAAGTTTTTTCTTCAGGAATATATTTATATTATTTTTTTGTTTCTAAAAAAACTTCTTTATTATCTAGAAACCGCTAAAAAAATTGTACAAATACGTTTCGACACTTTATATTACGACTATTGTATAAATTTTATTTTGACGATTGACCGTGTGCTAAATAGAATGTACCTATTATTACTTTGCCTTTGCAGACTTGAGATAAATATTGTCGTGCAATGTTTAGTATCAACAAACTCAGAGATAACTGATGTACTCGTCTTTATCCATGTAGGCATTATTTAAAAAAAATATATTCACCTTTTAAGAAAAATCCCTTCATCTATAAACAATACATATTTCAATATAACTTCTGGATAAAAATTTGTCAATTTGATAAAAATTTGTTTTGCTGTCCATTGTCAGCAATGACAATGTGTCGAACATGGCAAAATTGCTAGTGCACAATACCATCCTGGTACCGACACTTATGTATGCAAGCGAAACGTGGACATGGTTGAAGAAGGACGAAAGTGGAATAAATGCTGTAGAGATGAGATCGCTGAGAAGGATGGTTGGTAAAACGTTTCGTGATAGAGTGAGGAATGAGGATATTAGAAGAATGAGTGGATGCAAGAGGAGTGTTGTGGATAGAATGCGTGTAAATAAATTGAGATGGTTTGGTCATGTGGAACGAATGGAAGAGGAAAGAATGACAAAGAGGATATACTTGGCTGAAAGGAGGGGTGTGAGGAAGCGCGGGCGTCCGAGAACTACATGGCTTGAACATGTAGATCAAATTCTCAAGGACGGCCGTGTTTTGAGTAAAAGAAACCGACGTGCGTGCATGAGAAATTGTATGACTGTGGAGGAAGCGAAAGAAGTATGTAAGGACAGATCTAATTGGCGTTCCGTTCTCTTTGCCTACCCCACATGTGATACGGCGTGAGGGAATAGATAGATAAAAATCAATTAGACACTTCATAACAAGAACTTGACAAATTTAGATATAATTATATTATCTACTTATTAAACATTTTATTGATGTGTGTGAATCCACCAATCCTCGTGGATCACATTGCGAATTCTATAATGCAACAGTTGACAATTTCCTTGTGAGACGAACGACTTCTCCCTCAATAAAAACCAAAATAGCAGAAAAACATTTTTTTTATTTCTTTATAATATTTGACATAATTTATAGTTCTTTCAGTTCTGAGAGTCGTAATCATTATTAGTGTAGATGCACATCAATGCCATCCAGCGACATCGGTTTTTCGTCGTCCTTGAGACCTCATGGAAGATCCTCTTTCACCCTCCATCTTGTTGATGCACGTCCTGTCATTCTGCTGCCATCTACAGAATTGTGAATTAACTTTGATTTCTAATAACCAACACTAATAGATTATAAATATGGACGATATGATGACGATTCTGGATAATTTTATTCAGTCCCTAGACCGTCTCAAGGGCGCCGGGGAAGAGTTCAGTTTTCAATTTGCCTCTGAAGCTGGTGACTGTCTAATTATCTCTCAATCTTCAAATGATAGGTACCTAATCTTAAATCTAACATATTTCTATAAATTCGAAAGAAAAAAAAACAGCACTGTGAGAGAATCTTCGTTTAAATGAGTCACAAAGTGTTAATGTGCACAAAGTCAGGGCGAAATAATTTTTTACTTATGGTTAATAGACTTGTAAAAATGCTGTTAGTAAATTTATTATTGATAGTACATAATATGATGTCAAAAAAATGAAAGCAAGCAAATATTATTTTAATATAGATTAATGGATGTTATGATGAATGATTTTATTGACAAGTATGTAGTAGGTACCTACCTTACTTATTTACTTTTTGCAATTTGATATGTTTATTAACGAATGTGAAATTGAGATTTAATACATATATCGTATATATAATTCATAAATAAATAGAAATGTTAATTATTTTGTATACGTCTTACTTAATGGAGATGTTGATTAGACAAGACTGAAGCAATAAAATAAGTAATTGAAGAAATAATTACATGCGAGAGTGTTCACAAGAGTGGTATACGTTTACCGTACATGAAACACTACATAATACACCTATTAATCTATCATAATCATCAATGAACTCGTATTTCTCAGAAACAGTGAACTTATTACATAAAATGAATGTATATCTCGATTACTTCATTCGAGCGTAAAATGATTGAAAAAAGAAAGATATCTCTATCCTTTTTAAAGCATCTCTACAGAACGAATTAAAAAGCGTTTTTTATTGTGTAAACTACGAGTATATTTATCGTGTTGATGCATAATTAGTATAATTCCATAATGTCTTAAATTAAAAACAAGCATTTGTTTTCAATCGAGGTATCCTACTATTGTTTCTCATTTGAACATTGCGATCGAATAACAAACTAACTCGTACTTACTCCATCTTGAAGTAAGAAGTAAAACTATCGATTAACTCAGAAAAAATTCAAAAGACCCAATCTGATCGCCAAAATTGAAAACCAGTTGTACCTAGTAAATAGAGATACGAATTTCATAAAAAAATATGACATTTCTTTTTATAATATTTTTTTAAGAATAACCGAGGTGTTGTTTATTGATATAATTAAAAGACGTTTTAATGGCTTTCCAATTATACTAAAATCAGATACGACACTTTGTGTACAGAACTTATTGATATACGAAGTGGTGCGCTGAGTAGCAGAGTGTATCTCAATATTGCCCATACCAACTGTTTCATCATCAGAAAATAATTACATATCGCGGTGGCTTTATAATATGCACTGAAACGGATGCCGAGTAAGTTTATGTATGGAAATATACGTGCAAAGCTATACCTAATAACAATACATGTGTATGTTGTAATTCTTTCTTATTCAGCTGTGTTACAATGTATCCTTTATTTAAAAATAAAATTGTGGTATTTCCTTCGGTGCAATTTTGTTTTATCATAGGTGTAACCATATTTTTTGATCCAGGATAGAAGTATCCAGTATATTTTAAAAGTAATATACATGTTTGTCTATAAAATGAAAATATACGTAAAAAATACTAAAAACATAAAGCGTACCACAAAATTAAGCAAAAATATACCTGTCTGTGACTACTTTTGACTCGTTTGAATTGATAAGAATCGTTGATGGATTATAAGAAAAAATATAAAACAGTAGTTATGGGTCAAAATGAGTCATTAAATAGGGACTGAAAAACTACTTTATTCAAAATTAAGGCAAAATATAGCAGCTTTATTCGTATGTTTGAAATGTTTGAAACCTTGGTCGCGCGTATAATATTTTTTAGTGGTAGGTATTAGTAAAGTTTTTTGACTCCAAACATTCGTAATTATGTTTAGAAACTACCACAAAGTTACCGCTAAATCAATAAAAAGCTTTATTCGCAGCTAAATATTTCTTCTAGGGGGTTTTGGCATACCAAATACCTACTAAGAGTGCTGAATACAGTCAACTACAAAGTTATGTGCTTAAGGAGTTCGGATAAATAAAAGTTCCGAGACATACGGACGAAAGATGAAAGTATTCACTCCGGTTTATTTAATTTTTTTTTTTTTTGAACACTTATAAATTATGTAGTTACACAAGAAAGTGGTTGGAATATGTAGCTTTTGTAAAGAAATTAATGACAAATGAGTTCACACTTAAAATTGAAACTGACCCTATTTTTAGCCATGCCGGCGGATTTTATTAAATATCTTTAATATGCAGTAACGAGGATTTTCGCACTTATTACAAAATGCAAAATACTGCAACGAAATTAATGATTAAACCCTATAATTGAAAAGGCAGAAAAAGGCCACTAAATTATGGGTTGAATCACTTTAATAAGGTGTAGTACTCGGAGAAAAGTTGTGATATAATATTAGCTCTTTCCGCACTTTGTCTTGTCGGGATATAAATAATATGTTTTAACATATTATTCACTTATTTATACATCATTTTAGATCCACCGCTAAACACGTCATGCCTCCCCTATATTTCTACAGGCGTGATTTAGGGACTTGCAACCAGTCACCTTCAACGTACTTAAATATTGAAATCATTTTATTTATTTTATTACAAGATACGGCATTAGCCTTATATGTACATGTTTAAATATATATGACAGACATATAAAATATAATAAATTAAGATAACTAAGCTAGTGGGAAAATAACTTTTTGTTAAAATATCATTCCTAAAATTCTGCCTCAATGGTGCACATCCAGTAAATCAAGAGAATACTTGGTCTTCAGACTAAGACTTGTTCGAATCCAGTATTGCACTATTTGTGTGGATATGGCAATTTATAAAAAAGGTACAATTTCATCGTTGTTTGAAAATAAGATACAATACTCCCGCTAAATAAACAATAATTGTAATCTTATCATATGATAATTTCATCAGTCGACTGTTTATTGTTTGAATTAATGTTATATTGTATGCATTTCTTTGTAAAAGTGCTAAAATGTTCAAATATTATTCATCAACAAATCCATTGTATCTATTGTCATTCGTCAGAGTAATATTTATTCATGCGGTTTTGTATATATTGGAAATTGTTTTAATAAAAACACGTCTTAAACATACCTCTTATAAGATATTCTCAAATAATAAAACACATATTTTAGTACTTCTTCTTTTTTGTCGCTCCCTCAGTGCTGAGGATCGTGACAATCATTTGTATAGGTGTGGACAAAATGCTTCCAGCGACTCCGATCCTCCGCTGTTCGCAGCGCCTCATGCAAGGTCCCCCCTGTTGCCCCCTTCACCCGCTCACTCAATTTTAGTACTATTATTATTATTATTTGAATGATTTGTAAAGCGCCGTTTTGTGAAAAAAATCCACCTCAAGGGCGCTCTTTGCTAACTAAGGTTGTGCTTGAATTATTCCGTGAGATTTCTTGAATAGATAAGTTTTCAGTTGGTTCTTGAAACGAGATATGTCCTGCGTTTCTCTGATCGTTTGTGGAAGCCTGTTCCAGACTACAGGTGCAGATATTGCAAAAGCACGCTCCACGTACACTGGTTTCGATACTGTACTGGTCACCTCCAATTTAGTTGTTATATCTTGACAAGACCTAAGTGTTGTCTGTCTATGACTTAACGCCTGTCTACCACAGAGTTCCATGATATATTCTGGGGCCATAGCATGAAGTGCCTTAAATACTGTCAAACACACTTTAAATTCAACTCTCTCCGGACATCTGAGCCAGTGAAGAGATTGAAGGGTGGCAGATATGTGTGAAGAGCGATTCAGTTGATAAATGAAACGTGCAGCCGCATTAAAAACGGACTGAATCCTCTGGAGTACTTATTAAAATAAATTTGATACCTTTAAGATATTTCATAAAAAGGACTAATGTACTAATCTGTTTTTACAGTCAATATTGTGTTTTTCAGGTATCTCTTTTATTTTTCAAAACATATAATTATGCGTAAAAATAACTTATTTGAATCAAGACTAACCCTTTTTCATGTAAGTATTCAATTGTATTTAACGTTAAAAGCACATATGTAAGTACAAAGGAAAATAAGTGCTCTTAAAAGATAAAGATTTAGATACGAAGCTTACATCAGGTACTTTGTTAGTTAAGCTATTAGATACTAAACCTACCTACACACTTGTCAGTTCATAATAGTTAGAATTAGACACAGCCCTTCATCATATTAAATTTATTCTATTGCATCTATAATAATACAATACAATAATAATTACTAAATCAACTGCCAATGTATCATAATAATATGTATGTATTACACGCAAGCTCAGGTACTGCATTGTAAATATAATTGATATTTGTGTCTGTTCGTATATATGTTCATATATGTAGGTACTTGACAGACACCGTCATTACCTACATAAGACAGCGAAAATGTAATTACACTCCTTACAAAATTTCATCCTTAGGCAAAAATAATGAGAGATATATCAATGTAATCAAATCTGTATGAGAATTCTGCATGCAAAATACAATATTTTTACATCAATTTACTGAATATTTGTATCAAGGTGGAGAAAAAACACTAAGTTATTATTTTGATACATGATGTTGTAACATTCCTTCCCATAGTCGGCAGATTTCAGTGACTCTCTCAGGGTTTATCGTTGGGTAAATTTATTGTGGTGGTTGTATTAAGTAAACACTAGCATGATGTTGTACGATCAGTTTATTGACGAAGAATATGGTTACACAGTATATTATTACACCAAACAAAACAATACACAGTTTATAATACTGAATTACATTATAAAGCGACACTCACAGTATTTTGAAGAAGAGAAGAGATATTTTTTGAGCGAGTCCCCGCTGTTGTCTGTTGGGAGACGAAACAGCGGGGCGACTGCCAAAATGGCTGACTCCCGGAAGAGGATCAAGAAGAAGGAATCTGTTTTTATGATAATATCAAAAAGGTATTTACGATATCTCTGGATAGGGGGCCAGGGCTTTCACAGGATTTCGATAGATGGCAACACAAGTACCATTTTAACGATACCAAATTATAAGGTTCCCATGACACCATCTCAAGTTGTCTTTTAAAGAAAAAAAATGAATAAAAAAAAAGAAAAGTCTCAAAGTCAGTAATAAGAAGGATTCTACAGAACTAAGAGTGTCAAAGATAAGAAAGATTTTACAATACTGTGAGTGTCAGAGATAAGAAAGGTTTTACAATACTGTGAGTGTCAAAACAAAGATACAAATTTTTCTAACAGACATTAGTAACAAATTCTTAACTAATCCTTACAAATAGACATGTCTCAAGCAAGCAAGGGACCAGGAAGATGCACCGACAGAACAGGTCGCGGATACGGAATCGTAGACAATGTTCTCGCCATACTTCTAGGTAAACCTTTACATGCTTAAGACAAACAAAATTACTAATTTCTTTTACATAATACAATAAAAACCTTCAACAATTTACAAACACTTTTCTTTACTCCAAGAGGAGGTATCCATTACAATTACATCTGATCTACCTCTATTCTAAGGGCGGTAATCCTTTACCCTATAGCATTTTTCTTTTGTGGAAATTTCCACCAATTTCATACAGGCAAATGGTTAATATCAGGTACCAAACCTATCGCGCAGAGCTTCTCTAAGCGACCTGTATGAATTTTCTGTTTGAGCGTCCTCAAACCTCACTTGGACAACAAGCTTGTCGGGCATTGAAAAATTGAAATTAACTATATAAATTTGAGTTAGAACTGATTGTTTTAGGGTAGGACGATTAGTCATATCTCTATATCAGTCTAACCCAGGAGATGTACATGGAAGATGGCGAATCATCCAATGACTCCTTAACATTCATACTAGGCAAATAGAAATTACTGTAAGGGTACGCATTCCATACAGTAAAATTGCCGCAAAATGGCCAGCAGGTTCACACCATGTGAGAAACCTTGCCATATAATTTATTTAGAAAACCATGCACACTAAAGATTGATAACAATAAACTTATTATAATTTGACTGATGCAACCTTGATTCTCAAGTTAAGATTTTACATTAATGGTTTGACAAACTAAGAGAATTAGTGGTAACTTTTCACGCATTTTCATACTTCATCTTTTATCGGCCGTTTTTTCATGTATACTTCATTCTTCCGTACCTTGCATTCATCATCTGTCATAAGTCATTCATCAGTTACCACATAACTCAGTGATTCAAGAGTTCACACAAAATTTAAGGAAAACAACAAAAGAATTCGTATACTTTCGTATACTGGAGGGTCAAAATTACATCAGTTGTACAGTACAAAATTCTTTAAAACTAACATGTTGTATGACCCTTGTCTGCGACAGTGGATGGGTTCAGATTATTGTGAACACGTTGCTACTGAAAGCGGCTAGCATGTGAGATGATAAGGCAACTTCATGCATCCACGGGCGCAAACAAAAGGTGATCAAAACATACAAAAAAAAAATTATTTCAGGGCGCCACAAGATTCGAACAATTCAAATTCTCACAGAAGCGGAATCTTGAAGAGCCTCTATGAGTTTTCTTAACTAAAAGTTTACAATAAGATGGGCTGCAAAAGTTACAAGTACTTGAAGAGTAGAAATACCAAATTTTTGACTATCAACAGTATTATAATTTATTTTGCTTTAAAGAAGAAAGAAAGATAATTCCTTTGACATTACTATGACTGTAAATATAATTTCTTTTGTGAGTCTAACATTGTTATTACATACAAAATTCACTATTAACATTGACCTGTGATGTATAGACATAGTTCTTTTTATTCATTAAAATTGCAGCCCAAGAAAACATTACATTTTTACATAAATTCTTTATACTTTATCAAAATTACAAGTTTACATTGATGGATTTACATTCAGAATGAAATATAACAACAAAATTTTGGAGAAACACATACCTAGGACTCAGAACTTAATGATATCCTTAGCATGATAGTTTCCCATTGTTCCAGTATCTACATCGTATAGCTCGTATACGTTAGGGGATATGATTCGGTGAACCTGAGACTTGATGAAACGAGATGCCAATTTCTTTGAAAAATAATTCGCAGCGTTGCTATGAACGAATGACCTTCTCCAGACAATTTGACCTATGTCCAGACGAAGAGTTTTAAAAATGTTAACAAAAAAAAGTTTGGCAACCTTTGTAACATCAAATCTCAACAGTTGGGAACCATTGGATATTAAAAAAATGTTTGGAAGTCTTGTCCTTTGATAAGACTTGAAAAAAAAAAATTGTTAAAGTTTGGAAACCCCTGGAAAGTTTGACATTCCCTGGAAGTATCGGAGACATAACATTACATACATTACATATTATAAAATTAACAATTCCAGCATATGAGTAAAGAATTATTGGTAATTATTCAAATTTGTTTTGTTAAGCCTCTTCCAGCAATATTGAGGTCTATGATCATTTCACTTCAAACCATACATAAATACATCTACAGCCCGCGTGACACGCACGCTAGGTAGGTACAAGTACAATGAATTTAAATTTGATTTCTTTACTCTTGAGTATATTCAACCAGACATAGAAAAAACTTTACTTGGACCATTTCACAAACTGGACATTTATAAATTTACAACTCTTACTTTGTAGATCCTTCAGTGTAGAATCTTACATCAACAAGCAAATAATTCCGCAAATAATTGTAAAATGATCTTAGCTAGTATCACTTGAATTTATGCAAAATTGAAACTGGAATTTTTACAATCTCTTTGGCACAAAAGGCAAAGCATGGAACAACATATAAAAAACTGTATCTATAGTAGGTATACAAAATATTTCAGTACAAAATGAACAAAAACAACACCAAATTCCTTCATAAAAACCTGTGTAGTAGTTAGATGATTAAGGTTGTCTATTACGAATGAAGGAAGCATTTATTTCATCTTCCTCAAAACCATCAAGCATCAAGGGTTCTCTGTGTAGATAAAGAAGGCCTCGAAGAAACGTCAGATCTAGATGACAAAACATGGGACATCCTTCTATTGGAGGTCAGGAACCGTCAAGGAAGAAAATTCCATCATGGACATCCTTCGTAGTGGTGGTAGCAGGCTTCTTAAGGGATTGTAACGTTGGAGATCTTCATCTCATCAGAAGGAAATTATCTGGACGTCTTGGGAAAGTTTGGAGTATCTGTTCACAATCTTGTCAATTTCTCGTTGTATTTATTTCTTAAATTCTCCATTCATTAACAATATCGGGTCGTACTTGCAATATAGCGGATTTCTTTTTGAAGATCATAAATGTATCTCGCATATATTTATTATTATAATTGTTTTTATTTTAACACTGTTTATAATTCAAATAAATGTACTCGTTCATTTTTTTTTCCTTGTTGGTGTAACGGTTTTTTTTTTCTTCTTTATTATATGAGTTTTTTGAGGGCGCGCAAATGTATCACGCACTTGATTATTTATTAATTAAAATGTGGTTATTATTACACTATTTATCAATTCAAATGTTCATTGAAGCACTAACATAACCTTATTGTCATGTGGTGAAATTTACGAAGTACACTTGTTGTAGTGAGGCGAAAATTCAAAACTCACATATTTAATTATTAAAATGTTCTTATTATTTCACTGATTATTTAACTCAAATATTCACTGAAGTACCATTATAGTCCTTATTGGTCACGCGGTGAAATTTTTTTTGAAGAGCAAAGTTGTACAGTCTTGCTGTGAAGAAGGGAAAATTTCAACTGTTTTTTGATCGAACATTCTAGAGAAGTGTGTGTGTGTTGGTGATACATGGAAACATGGGTGGGTCACGTGATACGTAACGAACTTATCTACGCACTATTTAATGTTATCATTTATGCACTGTTAAATTCACTCAAAACACAACAAAACACCACAATATTTAGGCATCACGTTGGAGCGCCAATCTGTAACATTCCTTCCCATAGTCGGCAGATTTCAGTGACTCTCTCAGGGTTTATCGTTGGGTAAATTTATTGTGGTGGTTGTATTAAGTAAACACTAGCATGATGTTGTACGATCAGTTTATTGACGAAGAATATGGTTACACAGTATATTATTACACCAAACAAAACAATACACAGTTTATAATACTGAATTACATTATAAAGCGACACTCACAGTATTTTGAAGAAGAGAAGAGATATTTTTTGAGCGAGTCCCCGCTGTTGTCTGTTGGGAGACGAAACAGCGGGGCGACTGCCAAAATGGCTGACTCCCGGAAGAGGATCAAGAAGAAGGAATCTGTTTTTATGATAATATCAAAAAGGTATTTACGATATCTCTGGATAGGGGGCCAGGGCTTTCACAGGATTTCGATAGATGGCAACACAAGTACCATTTTAACGATACCAAATTATAAGGTTCCCATGACAATGTCCTGAATTTATGCTAGCACGAAACTTTACATTTGCTTAATGAAAACTAAACTACTTTTCAAAAATATATCATCAATATTTTATACATGAACAAGACAGAATAAGGTTCTTCTTCTTCTCTACGTGTCTTGTCGGGTCCCTGCGACGTTGACGACCACCTGGGAGAAATCCTTCCTGTTCTAGACAGCACGAAACAGCTCCTCCGCACCTCTCATCCCGGTCCACTCTTGAATGTTCTGGAGCCAGGAAAGTCGCCTTCTTCCAACCCCTCTACGGCCCTCAATCTTCACTTCTATGACCAGTTTTCTTCTTCTTCGATGGCCCTACAGCTCATATCGAGCTTTGGCCTCCATCAGCCCTCGCCTCCAACTCCTCCTGTCTGCCGCTGCAGTTTTCCAATTTATGACTTGTAGGAGTTGGTTTGCGTCTTTTCTCACCTCATCCTCCCATCTCAGCCTAGGTCTGCCAACTCTTCTTTTCCCACCCTGATGTCCCTCAAGGATCCTTTTTGGTACCCGTGAAGACGGCATTTTCGGCACATGTCCGACCCATCTTGGCCTGTCAAATTTTGCATATACAGAAAGTCTGGGACCCTTGTAGATGTTATAAAGCTCATCGTTGAATCTTATTCTCCAGGTTTCGCCATCATTCACGGGTCCCAGGATTTTCCTTAGCACTCTCCTCTCAAATCTGTCCAGCTCTTCTTCGGACTTTGCTGTCATTGTCCACGCTTCACACCCATAATTCACTACTGTCCTAATTATAGTTTTGTACAGGGTAATTTTTGTTTTCCTGTGGACACTTTTGGACTTAAGGACTGGTAGAAGGGAAAAAAATGCTTTGTTTCCTTCGTTTAATTTCTACGTGGTCTTCATTTTCTTTGGTTATGGTAGATCGCAGATAGGTAAATTCATTGACTACTTCAAAATTATAACTTTCCTTAAACTGGGCCACATGTAGAGGGTTATTTCTGGGATTTCTGGACTGTTTCATTTTTTTGGTTTTATTTTCATTAATTTCTAGTCCTATCTCCTTGGCTGTTGTTTCCAATGGATCAAATACTTCTTCTATGGCTGTCAGGGATCTTCCTACTATGTTGAGATCATCCGCATATCCAACTATCTGGCTGCTTTGGAAGTATATGTTAGGGCTTGTATTGTTATGATATGTTTTAGGATGGTATATGTTTGTCCTATCTTTATGTGACCAAAATTTGGAACTGAGACGAAGAATGATTAAACATTATATGTGGTCAATTCTACTTTATGGGGTCGAGGCATGGACCGTCAAGGTTAATACCATTAACCGCTTGGAGGCGTTTGAGATGTGGATCCACCGAAGAATGTTAAGAATATCTTGGACTGACATGACAAGTAACGTTGAAGTATTACGTAGAGCAAATGCTCATAGAGAATTGTTCACAACAATCAAGCTCCGTTAAATTTCATATTTTGGTCACATAATGAGAGGAGAATAAGGTTAAAACTATCAAAAATATTTGAATCATAGAATCACTACTATGCGCAAATGTTATATCATTTTCATGTTTATTTCCTTAGCGAAACCGGATAAAACCACGCTAGTAATAAATAATACCGATACGATGACTAATATTACGAGGAGACGCCACATATATTTTCAATTGATCAATTACACTCGAGACATTACCATTTAATACAATGCGTTTCAGTTGGTATATAATATCATACACACGCGCACATGCAATATCTGTTTTTACATATATTAATATATAAGTGATGCTTGTTTGTCCGTAAAATCATCGATCTATCAATATTCAAAAGCAAATACCAATTTATTAAAAATATTTTTCACGTAAAATACAAACGGTGTTTTTAATTATTTTTTATTTTAAAATTGAGCAGAGCTCGTGCTTTTGAGAGATTATAAGACTACTTTTTAATTAGTAAATTCGATTAACGCGATACATTACAATAATAGTACATCTCATTTACCCAATTATTTTACTGCTTTAAACAAACAATACAAAAATAAACCACTCAGTTCTTTCCTTTACAATTAATACCTTCTTCATATTTAATTTGCAAATGCAAAATTTCTCGGAACATTTAAATTATTATTCTTGTATCAAACTATCATACCATCCTAAAGATATGTTTAGTGATGTTGTCCGAATGTTGTTTTTTTTCATACACTTTTATTCGATCTTCTAATCTTGGACACTCACTAAATCTCTATTAGATGAAGTTTCTGAATAAAATACTCTTTACGAATTTGGCGTAATTCTTTCCTTCTGTATAAATTTTCTATGGAAAGAATAGTTGTGATTTAAAATGTAGTAGATGGTGATAGAGTTGTAAACTTTTCTTAAATAATACTTTCCCTTACATCTCAAATTAACAAATTAAACAACACGTCAGGTTGTTCTACAACAATTCTATAGCTTCTTCATGACCAGATTAATATAATTCTTTAAGCACGATCTTGTGTTTTTCTCAATCGTTTGGTTTAACTTCGTGATTTCAGTGAAAAAAATGAGATGATTAATCTTCAGTTATTGCTATGCCTACCATTACTAACAATTAGCACAAATTAGTATTTGAAATACAAATAACTTTACGATTCTTAGTAATATAATTTTAAGTAGTTGAACTAAATGTAAGCATATTATCTTACTGCGTAGGTATACATATTATGTACTCGTATACGCATTGAGATTATATGCTACGCAATGAGTAGTAGTTTTCTTTTAAATAACATTATGAGATATTTAATATCTTCAATTCAGTGATGACGTATGCCACCCATCTTGTTTTTTTATAGAGGCATGGATAGAACAACTTGAATGACTATTACATGTAGTTGGTTTACTTACTACTCCAATTTTAATATATTATGCTGTGATAGTACAGAAAGATAGAAAATCATTAAGAAAAATCATTCGAAAACAACAAGCTTCTATTACCTATATTCTTAATAAATATGTTCCCAAATAGTATCAAACACCCCACTTAGTCGACTTCTGTGGATACATATTTCATTATAAGATTCAACTCTCAGATATCATTTCTATTTCTCAATAACAGCATAATACTCTTAACGATTTAGATCATAGTATTTTTCTTCCACTCTCCGTCTTAAATCATATCTCCCTGACGTTGGCAAACACCATCAAAAAATCCTTTATGCACAACTTGGAACAACTCCTCTACCCGTCGTATTTCGGTTTAGTTCAGAATATTCCGGAGTCATTACTAGCTTTTGGCTTCCGACTTTTGGCCACACCTCGTCGATCATAATCGGCATAATTTGGGACAAATAAGAAAAATAACTTTATTTTTATTTATATAATATTACTCATTCAAATTTGAATAGTATTTTAATTGATATTAAAACTAGAATGTATTTACATCTCTATTATTTTCAGACACTATCATCAATACAGTTTATATCATGTTACAATGACTTAATGATAGTTGTTCTCTTCTCCAATCTAGTACTGAATGAATAATAAATTTATATAATTATTACTAAAGGAAATGAAATTAGTTTTAACCACTCTCTAGGTACCTACCTTCCTAGAATTAAGATTCATTAATAACGATATTGTGATACAATTACAAAGTGTATCTTCGTGTACAAATTCAAAACTTATTGTTAAATTCTCATCATTTAACAATAGACTGTCTCAGTTAAAATTAGACGAACAATGATTTAATCGTATTAGTTAATTGTTAAATATAATATCTAACTTGGAAATAACAAACGTTCAGATTTTTTTTATTTGGGTGAAGAAAATGACGTATATGGAACACAATACAGTTGATCTACTGACTACTCCATTTGTTGGAGATGATATTGGAGTTGATTGATAGATAATAGAACAAGGTTGTAGCGATTTTCTTTCAAAAATTACTCTACTGTAATAAATTGTTTTATCGTCGCATTGTTTCTTTGCTTTTAAGATTTTTGATAGAGATGTAGCTCAATACCTAAAATGCATGTGAACAATCTGATAAAAACACATTTTTTTTTTTTTGTAATAGTATATATTTTGACTAAGCTTTTTTATATTATTAATGATTCTTAAATTAAAGTTATATAATTCGCGTTATTTAGAAGATATAACATTTCATCAATAAATTCACCTTCTGTACTTACATTGTATTGAATAACTGTTTATTTTTGACATTTTGTAGTAATTAAGAATGTTGTCAATATACCTACAGTAAAAAATAAAAAAAATAATAGGGGAATGGATTCTAATGTAGGTACTAACTTTGCGATTCAAGCAAAGAAAATCTCATGTCCATTAACTATTTATATTTAATAGATATGTAGGTACGCATAATAATAATATGTCGTATTTCATAGATATCTCGGACACACTCTAATATAATTTATAGTTCCAACATAGTAAGTAGTATGCGTCTAGTAAGCTGTACGTACAATCATAGTACCTACCTACCTACTAAAACAAACTATTATAAATCGTTAAATTATGTGCGCAGATCTACGTGATAATACTGTCTGATGTTCTGCGCACTTTGTCTTTGATCTTAGATGATTATTTATATAATATTTATCATTACTACTTATTTATTATTTTAATACCGTCGTTATAATAGTAATATTAATAATAATAAGTATATTTTATAAGTACATTTATATCTCGTTATGTTTATGATTTATTGTGTCGTTTCTAAGAAACTTTCAACCCGTCTAAGGACAATATTGTCGTTAACTTAACTAACCTGCAATTGAACATGTTTACATCACGAAATTTAATAAATTTTCATAAGAGAAAGCATTCAAATAGGATTGTATTTGAGAACTAAGACGAGAGTATTTAATTTTTTTCGTGCCAAGTAGTTATAGAAAGACTGAATAATGAAAATTATTTTTTATTTTAAACTAGCTGACCCAGCGAACTTCGTAACGCCTAACAACAAATGAATGATTAATATTTTTAATCTCTTTACAAACTCCTGTAATTGTCCAAGTGTGTCATCGTATAATGTAAAAAAATAAAATTCATTTATGTTGAACAATTATACTTAACTCAGATTTGTTTTCAAATTATCTGATGTACGTAATATATGTAGGTAGGTACTAATTTTTTTTTTTATGTAGACACCTATTCATTTTAAATTATTTAAAAATTCTTATCCAATTTTTTAAAAATTGAAATTTCAGAACCACAGATGTTAGATTTTTTTTATAATTCTCCATATTGTTTTTTTATTGAAATTAAAAATGTATGGCGTAAATAATTTTCTTCGTAATTTTTCTTCCCATGAATTTGTTAGATATTTTTATTGTTAATCGGCTATTGGGGGCGGAGAAGAACCAACAAATCAGAGATCAATCAAATCGGTACAGCCATTCTTGAGTTATAAATGGTGTAACTAACCTGAATTTTCTGAAGATTTATCCATTTCTTTTAAATTCAAGATAAAATGTTCTTATCATGAGTTATTGTTGATTTTTGTTTACATTTCTTTGCGTGTTTATAAATTAAGTTTCAGTTCATTTCATATTCTATTTTATTTTGCCAAATTTACCGCGAACTCTAAAATATTATACGGCATAAACTTTGATTTTCCTGGAATTATTTACCGATACTTAATTTGTAACATATTAGTAATAACATGACAGTCAGACCTACACGAGAGTTACGATAGAAATAGAAGTAAGAGTTATTATTTGTATTCAATAATCAATTGATATACTATGCATTAACTTTATTCCAATGAAAAGAATGCTCATATATGGAGCTATGAGAGCATGATACTAAAATATATCCTATGAATGATGAATACTAATTAACGGTTGTATTGTTAAGAGTAATATTATTTGTCTAGGTTATAATATTATTATTTATTCTCGGTATTGTGTGTTCATAAAAATAGATTACGTGTATTTATTTACATTGATTTGTTGATAAAGAAATGAGATCATTATTGTGAAATGTGAAGGCAATATATATTTCACGATTAAAATTATTGCACGTTGATTTATGTTTATATAATGACCATATTATAAAATAGAGAAGTTTCAATGATATAATATTATTACCCTGCTCATAAATTTTCTGGTTTTTACACTATCAGATATTTGGATTTATGGTTCTGTCTAACATGTTTAGCCCGGTTCGATATCATTTATGATCTTCTTGATCATCTGAATTAAATGATTTTAAGTTTAAACAAATATTTTATGACCGTTTTTAATTTTCCTCTTTTTCTTTCATTTCCAGATGCTGAGGAATGATAATCGAAATGAAGAAACTACCATTTTCTTGATGTCGCAGAATCTGACGAGATAAAAGCGTTTTTTTTCTAATTTAAAATAAGAAATACAATCTAAAATATGGATCATATGATGATGCAATTCAGTTTCAAGGGACAAACCTTGTTCCCTGACGCGAATAATAATGGTAAGAGAGGTTCTAGAGATGGAAGTAAAAATGCAGATAAATATCAATTGAGACCAAGAGGTAGAGCAAGAGAAGCAAGGAACAGTAATAGACAAAAAAACGATGATAAGCAAACTACACCTCGACCTAGACCAGCACCACTTAGTAAATATAGAAGAAAGACTGCCAACGCTAGAGAAAGAAGTCGAATGAGAGAAATCAATCAAGCATTTGAAGCATTGAGACGATGTGTTCCACATTGGGCCGCCACACCATGCACACCACAGGGAGAAAAACTTACTAAGATAACCACTCTGAGACTAGCAATGAGGTACATAGGATCACTCACAGCAGCTTTGAGAGAACCGCCGATGTATCATCACCATCAAGAACTCGATATTTTAGACTCAGATGAAAGCAGAAATACCTGCAGCCCTAATACCATGCGCAGTACAGATTCATCACTGAGTACAGATATGATGCTTCCCGATAGTCCATTCCTATCTTCACCTGAATCATATAGTCCAATGTTGACATCGCCTGACCTGCAAGATCACTGTCTATCACCGTTAGATTTCGACAGCCCGTCTTTACTTCACGAAGCTCTCACGGATTCGTCGCTCAAAGAAACATTTAGTGACTATTTTCTTACGTGAGATTACATCGCAAAATATTCTCCAACATACTATTATGTAACAAAGTTAACGTGTCTAAAATTATTTATTTAAAACACCTTCAAAAGACTTTTGAATATTTCGAGAATGAACATTTTTATTAAGACCTATAAAAAATCGAAGAGAATGAACAACAACAACGTACTATTATTTATAATATTTTTTTTATGTGTAGATATTGTTAATGTAGTTTTAAAGTTTAAATTTTATGATGTGTTATTTTGTTTAAAATGCTTTTACGCTTCCATTGTTTTATGATGCAATATGTAAATAAATATTATTATTATTATAGAAATGGTAATATAAAATCCTATTAAAGATAATATGCCGTATATTATATTTATGCAGTTATTGTACTAGGTATCTACATGTTACCTTCGCAATAATATTCTAGATTTCAAAGAAATTCTAGGTATTCTGTTTTTTTTAATAATTTGATGAAATCATCGAAAATTATTGTGTTAGATACGAAAAATTAACATTATATTAAAAAAATCAAGCTATATGTGAATTAAATACATAATTGTAATTTTATTTTAAAATAATGCAAATACTGACTGTTTTAATCACCATATGAAAGCGGCAATATTTTCTTTTATTTTATAATACAGTTACGAGAATTTTTGTGTAAACATGTAATATAATAATAATAATAATAAAAAGATAATTTATTTGGCGCTGTTTAATGGTCCGTGACCATCTCAAGAGCGCCGTGGCTTTTTAGTTAAGTTGGAAGCATCTTCTAGGTCAAACATGAAGTTCATGTAACGCTGCTGCCACTGCAGAGGACGGTCGGGACTTTGGGTAAACTCATCCCACATAGAACTCCATTCATTCACAGACACCTCTCCATCTTTATTGGCATCAGTTCTCTGCCTCAGGACATCCCATATCTTGGTCATGGTGTCGTACGTCTCTACGTTCTTAGGATGACTCTGGGGCCATCCACGACGAGTGCAGATTTTCTCAATAGCTGACTCGAAGTCCTTCTTTTCGAGCGTTCCACTTTGGTTGACATCAAAGAAAACGTTGGACACATAGAGAAGCTTCTTCTTACGGAGATATGAGATAGGCATCGTGGTAAATTGGAATCGTGAGACAAAGCAGTATTTTTGTCTCTTTCACCCGCTGTGTTGTTGCGAGTAGTCAGTGTTGTTATCCTTTTCTGTTACACTACCGGACATACACTGATACTACACGCTGGCACTTGTGAGACAACAAAGTGATTCCCGGAAGGGGTCGATTTTTTTAACACGTGTTTTGTCAATAGAAGCGGGAATGTAACACAAAATGATGACTTGTTAAAGTTTTGAAGAGACAATCAACAATAATGAATATTAATTTATTTCGAGTTTTGATGAAGTTTAAAAGATGATGAGATGCAAAAAACTACGCGGTTTTGTAATGTTAGCGTGCACAAGAAAGTTCAGCACTGTAGGACCGATATCTTTCGTAAAATAGAATTATTTATATGAGCGGTTTGATTTGCGTGGCGGCAGCTAGACAGCGCGCAACCCACTCCTGAAAACTAATTGAATATAGTAAAATATATTCAATTAGTTTTCCAATCATAAGACTAAAGTTCGATTTTGTGATCATTTAAGCTGAGTATTCCAATCATGGAAAATCAAGATGGTATAAAAAGGAGTAAGTTTATATTTTTCATTAATTCCGAGGGCGTCTTATGATGACGAAGATGACACTCATAACTGAAATAACAAATAGCGCTTCCGAATTCAGCCTACACGGCAATAATCCACACAACCATTAGAGCTAATTTAATAATCGTTACAATGTGAATGCTTGATCCAGCAAAGTCTAGCCGATTACATCATTCATGCATGTACAATACCTATAATAATATAAACTATACTATTTTATCAATATGTATTATGATTATTTTACCATTATGTTACGTATAGTATGTATACTCAATATTGTAAATGTGCCTTTTATGTAAATAATACCCAATTAAATATTGTTCACTCATTCATAAATATTTACCTTTAATTCATTCACCTTACCGACAGTATACACAGTTAAATATACCTACCAACTCGTATAATATTATCAACATAACTGCTACTAAACTCAACACAGCCGATGCCGATGTTCGTAGTTTTGCAGCTATTTATAGAGTTTTTAGTCGTCGTATTTCGACACACAATTAAATGCAAATTTTATCTGAAGGCTATCTGAATACAAGCGACACTGTAATAAGCCCATACACTTTGATCATAAATTTTACTTCTTAATCTACTTATGCAGGCTTCGTACTTCTGAATACCTACATTCAAAAAGATAATCACTACATAAAAGATACACAATATTTCGGTAAAATTAAATAGGTGCAGTAACTTTAGTTGTTATAACAATGTCAAATATCAATCTTGGTGAATCAATAAATCTATTTTATTTATCAAAATAATAATACAAACAGTTGAGACAAAAGTATATCATAAGTGTACACAATAAGCAATGAGTAAACCAGTAAAGTATCCACTCTTACCCATTAATGAATGAAACAGTTATATAGAGGAAATTCAAAAGTATCAAAAGAAGGAAAATCACAATATACATTTATTAAGTAGATAAAAATGAATTTACAATATCGGACACTAAAAGAACTAGAATGCTCCACATATCAGAAAATGTGACATCTACAAAAACAAAACCACTGCAGAGGAGCCGACAACAGACACGAATCGGAAAAACTTCCATCGTTCAAGCCGACGGAATCGTCGACGACCGTAAGGTCTCAGTTCTACCCGCTTTAAATTCCTTCCCGCTCAACAACACTAAAATATCCAGATTCTAGAAGAATGAATTGTAAATATTGGACATAATTCGTGGAGCATTGCGGATATCTAAATAGATATATCCATTGTAAGATGTAAAGATAGATCTATATGGCGTTCCGCTCTCTCTGCCTACCCTACTTGGGACACAGCGTGAGCATGGAGTATAGAATTTTTGTATATTTTATATGTATTATTTTCGATTCAAAAACTTAAAGACAAAAACACATTTCATTTCATGAAAAGGACCAAATTTAAAATCGTTAATGAGACAACGAGGAGGTAGACCAAATCTTATAATATCTAAAGATTGTATTTAGAGAAACATCAGTACATAAAAGCTTGGTTGGGACGAGAAAAAAAATGGTGATAGCTTTTATGCGGATTACAAATTACTGATCAGTCCAACTTTGGAATGTGGTGCTTAAGATAACAATAACTTTATTTACCTACCTTTGAACATCAACCAATTGCCATTCAGTTAAAGTAAAAAGAGACAGAAAACACTTAGTTGTAATCAAACATTCGTAAATCAAAGTCCACGTAAAATGTCAAAATTTAAACACAATTACAAATCGTTTATTCCCAAAAGATATTATTAACAAAACTTTGCGTGGTTTCAATTATTTCGGATCTCCCTATATGTAAAAACGGATAAATTATTTTGATGTATCAAATCATGAATGAAAATATTTATATGGCACTGTTAGTTGTGATACAAACACATCTAAAAAGCTTTTATTTTTTTTAGTGATGCACCTAATAATACATCTATTAAAGGATTACTGACCACGCACAACTTTTGATAGATGAGTATAATAATTATTGTTCAAATAACATGATATTAGGTATAAAACTGCGGAGGAGTCGATAAAAAATTATCATAAAACCATAATCATGTCGTAAATCTCAAAGCCAAACATAAAACTCTGACTTGGTTAATGTCAATATTGAGTCATTATTATTACAAGCTCAAAACTATTATACCTATTACCAATAAATCCATCTTTTTATAACTCTATTAAATACAATTCACATACTTAGCACACAATAAGATTATGAATTATCAGCTATATTTATTATAATTTCGTACATTTTTATTTCTAATACGCACTTTTTAGATAATGATACATCATCTTCTATGTAATTTCGACTGTATATTCGACTTCTATAATGAGGTGTTATTAGACAACCTATTAACCAATATCAGAGATCTATACTTAGTATGAAGTACCTACTATCAAAAATCTTTATGATATATTAATGTCCAATCTAAAATACTATAAATTCAACAAAGCTGTTGATACAAAATGAAATCGCTAAATAATATGAATATTTTTTTATCCCATACACCCGTACATCAAGTCAAGTCTTACATGAGAATAGAGTTATCCCTTATCAAACTAAAACCTTCCACACATAATTATTTTTCCCACATTACACCAACTCAATATTAAATCGACTGTCATTAATTAAATATTAGCTCAACAAGAAGAAATTTCTTATATTCGAGAAATTTCCATTTTTGTAGTTTAATTTTATTTATATTATGTTTTAAAAACACAACAGAAAGTCAAACACTGTGAAATAATCTCACTTTTAAAGAAAAAAAAAACGTTGCATTTGTTCCGTTCAATAGTTGTAACACTACTATAGTTCAACACTTGTTCAATAGTTCAACCCTTGGAACTATTTATGAATTGAAAATCGGTACATTTTTTTCTATAACTAAATATGCATTTAATAAATAAAGGCTCCGTGTATTTTTAATAGTTTATTTGTTTGTGGAATTGGAGAGTGGCGTTGATTGTGTGTATTACCAATTAAACCAATTTTTCGAAAAAGGTGACTTGTTGAGTTACGGAACTTAGGCCTGAGTCAATAACACACTTTCACGTCACATTCCCGCTCCGTTAACGTTCGGGTATAGACGAAGTTGCAAACAAGTGTCAATTTCGTTGCTAAGATACACAATAGTTACGAAAATTAACACTTTGTGCAACATCGTCTGCACCCGAACGCCGGAGCGGGAACGTGACGCGAAAGTGTGTTATTGACTCAGGCCTCTTGACAGTTGATATAATATGTAGAACACTCAAAATATTAAACTTCAATGTAAATTATTGCATTTTATAACTTTTCATTATTTCAAGTAGTAACTGCTATTTTATGACCAGAGTGCGCCAAAAGTTGATAGTCTAAGAACAATTTTAGTTGAACATAATATCTGAACAACACTACGATCTGTTCGTGAGTAACAATTAGTCACTTATTCTGGCATAAAAGTTGGAACAGCAGTTATTCCATGATTGTAGGTACGGAAGATAAGCTATAGTATCTAGGTATTTTCTATAATTATTATGTTAACACTTTCCAAGTACATACATAGGACGGTTATTGCTTCAAGCGTTCATTTAAAAATGAAGTTACCGATAAAAAAAATTAACACTTCTTTCTGCATGTTCATCATATTTCAAAAACAAAAATTAAGATTCAATCTAAAACGTCTACAATAAAGAAGAGTTTTTTTTCTAGTTAGATGTATAATATAGTAAACAATCATTATAAGAAATCTCTAAGAAAAATCTTCATAAGACTACTAAGATCAGAATATCAAAAATTTACCATGATAGGTACCTACCTACTCAAGCTCATTGGCATGTGTGAATAACAAATGGACATCAAACGAAGATCTAGAGTTCAAATTCATCTGCTGAACTATTCCACTTCCACAACACGGGCTTGTCTGTTAATTGGGAGTGAGACCAAGGTATTTATAATGGTTTAAAAAATACATAAAAATAACAAAAACAAATCATCTAAAAAAATATTATGGAAAATGTGAACAATGTTTACAATATTGAAAACCTCATCAAATTAAAACAGAAAAATCGTTGTTAGCAAGTACATACATATTAATTAAACATAATTTATAATTTTTTAATAAGGTTCATAAGAAATCCAGATTCATTTTTTATTAAAAAAAATGTATGATTCAGTTTTTAAGTATATATAGATAAATAAAGTTATTTTACTTAAACGCATAATACTGGTGAAATCTTGTGAATACTTGCAATTTATTATCAAAGTAACATCGATATATTTTTCTAGAAGTAGTGATGTTTCAACATTTTTGTACAGTAATTTAGTAAATGATGTCAAATACACTGTAATTTTACAAAAAAGTATCGATCATAAATATTACACCCATTTATTTAATACTTAATTATAAAGCAATGCTCAACGTTTCAAATTTCTTATTTAGCGTTCGATGATTTTGTGAATGTGGATGGTCCAAAATCGATTATTTATATCCATTATATCATCGATTTTCTAAATAAAAGGCTCAAAAGACAAAAACATTGAAAACTAATTAAAGTGCTGTTCTTGATACATGTTTATTTTTTACTATTATTACAAAGGTACCTTTTATATTCAGTAACTAACTTGTTTTGTAACTAATAAGGCTCTCCTAGTCCTCATCTTCCAAGTTTTCCGGTCCCCTGCATTGCCTCCTTCAGGTCCCTGGAAATTGTAGGCATCCAGGTGGTCACTGGTCTGTCTGGTCTTTTTGGTCATATTATCCTGTGGTAGTCTCAAAATGTTATTAAAAAGTTATGCATTTTTTGTTTATTTATTTAGTAGAAACCACTATTCCGGATTGGTTTCAAATAGATAAAAAAAAACTTTATAGTTATTTTTGATATCATACGGATACACAAAAAGAGAGCCAGCAACACATAAAAATAGAAAATTAAATAAAATATTATTTTGGTGGTTGAACATCGAACATAAAATATGATAATGTTACGAACAAAATTTTAAATGTGGGTACACTTTATAACTCGATATTCCCAAAACTATCAATTCGATGCTTTTTGAAGACTTCAATAACTTCATAGTGCTGACTTGTACATGCGCAATGTGCCTCGGGGTGCGTTTAAGAACACGCACCATAATTACAAAAGATGATTCACAGGAATGGCGGCTATAAATCAAATATGAAACTCATATTTACAAATGATACCTACTACTTTCATATTATCGATCTGAATATGCAACATACAAATTAAGGGTTTTATGATGTAAAAATATCTACTTACAAGATATCGTCAGACGCGCCGTACCGAGAAGAAAGTTGATATACCAAACCTACCTGTCGTATGAAAATAGTTCGTGTACCTACGATGTATGAAATAAATTCATTATTATTTCTTAATATTCGATTGTTTAATCATACTTTGAAAGATAAACACCTAGAAAAAAGAAAATAAAAAACAGAAAACCCCGTGTAGTCGGTGGTAATGAATAGATCTTTTATTCTCTTCTGTAAGTTTTCGAGAGTCCTGTAAAAGGCAGGTGAAAAAACAAAACATCTATAATTCAGCGACAAGGCATGCCATCCAATCTAAATGTCTTAATTTTTTTATTGGCATGGAGAGGACAATTTAAATTTTTGCTGTCGGTCCGCTGGCTACTCCACTTATTGGAGACGCCGTGAGATGGCATTAACGAATGAATAATTCACATTTATATGATAGTCCTGTTTACAATCTCTATCTTCATAGTATATTTGCTTCTACTATTGATCATAGGACTTTTCCATCTTTACTCATAAGCAGGCTGTTTCTTACACTGAGAAAAATACAGCGAATCATTGGTACGTACTGGTAAATTTACCAACAATTTGTTTGCGAAAAGTTAATATCATAGATTCGTACTAATGAATCGTTTGTACTATCTCTGGTCCTAATCTGATAGTACATACGTACCAATGATTGGTTGTGAAATTTCGTTAGTATTTTTCTCAGTGTATAATATTGAACAATTAGACATGTTCATAATAATTACGCAACGAACGTCAAGCATGTGGTTGCGGAAAAACATGATTTTTTTGTGTTATAAAATCTTTTTGAAAATAATAGTATTTCAATTGTTCCTCGCCCCTGATAAGTGGAAGTGCGAGGACAGAACTGTAACACCTATTTTATTTATAGTTATCGCTGATCAAGTTGATGTGCACAAAAAATTGAGACACCTTCGATAAAATGTGAACTAACTCCATTTCACGATCGGAAATGATCGAACCATTAAACATGTCGACAAAAAAGTATTGTGAAAATTGCGAACCTAAGAGACAAGGTAAAAAAAATCAAGAGTAAAATATAATATAATATGTCGGCATTATTTTACGCTATACAAAATCTTCGGTACTTCAAATTATATCGGAGAACTGAAATAAGGACTACATCAATATGAAAGGATTTCATTTTTTGTTCATCTTTACCGCCCTTTGATACAAACGTGTCTGCGCGATATTTTATAGAGACGAGTAACTCTTTGTTATGTTTTTTTGTGACAGATTTTAACGAGCTTAGAAGTCAAATAACTCGAAGTTTTAACAAATTTATTTGCAGTTGACATCCGGTGAAATGCATAAATTTCATCATTTAACAGCTAATGCGTTTCGAAAAATTTAGTTCATTACATCTTTATTGTTTTGTTATATTGATCAATGATAATTTTGCTCTGCTCTACAAAATTTGAGTCAACCTATTGAATCTTTAAATAGAAGATTTTTAAAGTTATTTTCGTTTTTGAATGATGTCATCTAAGTTAGAATTTTACATGAAATACTTACATTTATAGTCTGTCCTCACCGCATCATCACAATAAGACATTGTGAATAGATGGGATACTTCTACCGAAGATTATATTAATATTAATGCCTCATGCGTAAGATTTTACGAATCCTTTGATTATGCAGAACCTAGAGAAAAGAAGTGAAGCCAATCCCGTTACGGAGGCTTGAAGTATTATATTCCTCGTAATAGATACCTACTGATTTATATTTAAATGCATTTGTATTTGTCTACAACTACATACTGAATTATATAAATAAATTGGTAATTATAATAAATAATAACCAAACAATTTGTAGGTTATAACTTTAAGTATTATTAGATACATAATTAATTACATACTAGCCAAAATATTTTAGGTATATTCGAACTAAATTCAAGTATAATATAGAAAATAATACATTCTACAAAAGCATAGGTTACTCACGGATTCTATAGGATGAGTTCATATCTTATAAATATTTTAACCCATACATATGTAGAAATATTTGTATAAGTATATGTCTTTTATTGACATCGTTGTCTGATAAGTAACAAGAAAAAAATCTCTGTACAAACTTGCTCCTTTTGAGTGCGTTTCTGAATAAAACAAAATTAACCTAGTCTTTGTCAATAAATAATTACTTAATCTTTGTCAATTAACAATATATCTTATTATTTATTAACAAAAAAGTTACAGTTTTGGCAAGGCATCAGATTTGTATGAAAATACTTCACCTATCTTGTCTATATAATCACAAATAAGGTAATCAGTAGACTACATCCAGTATAGTAGTTATATCTATCTATCTATACCATCACTGCATCAGCCGCAAGTGAGAAAACCAGTATTTCAACTTACATTTGTGTTTTTCATTTTGTGAAACCGATCTTTGTGACTCTACAAAAAGCCCTATCTGAGGTTCAAGCTCTGAAGACTGATCTAACTGGACAATTGGAAGATAGCCACATCCAAAGAAAAAATTGACTTGAACTTTACGAGAGGAAATTTTGAAAATAAAAGGGAGAACATGTTACAAAATATACTTACTCGTAGGTGTGTAATAAACAAGCGAATTGTCAACTCCGTGCTCATAGAAATAGGGAATTCACAATGGGTGGTATATTTTTTCACTGAATTGATGATTTAAGCTAGTATTTTAATAATAGAAATTCTTCCACGCAAAAATATATTGTTTGACCAATTAATCAATAGTGATATATACCTACGAGTATATTCATGTCAATATAATTCGTGGTAGGTAAAATAGAATTGGCAATATATATATATATATGTATTTGTGAGTATCTGCTTTAAAAGAAGAAGAGTGATCTAAATATATTTGCACGCAGAAAATTAAAAGATCAATCACGATAGCAAAACAAATAATAGTAATAATATCTTATAATGAAATTTCTAAGTAATTTATACTAATACATTAGTAGCGGAGATAACAATACAATTTTACAAAATATCTTATACGATAGATTCTCAAAGTAGAGTATATCTTGTCGTAGTTAAATTTTCATGACAGAAATAAATTGGAGAATTTCCGTAATAAGTTTCCATAGTTGCAAGTTTACTTTTAAATAATCGCACCTTTACTATAATGAACCGTATTTTGACTCTTGTTAATCTCTTGGTTGACCATTTGCAACCAACTTCGCTCTTCTCCGGCCTCTCGTGAAAAGAAAAAATAACAAAACTTTTGTGTAAATAAAGTGTTCAAAAGATAATTGAAACCCGTTTTAATCTAAACAATAAGAAGTGACAAAATAAGCTTGTAAACTGATTAATTTAAGTATAACCTTTGTGTAAATAATAAGTTCGTTGTAAAAGTGTAAATAATATGTGATTTGCCTCCGAACCAGGCATTAAAATAAACAATCAATAAATGTTTCTTTGTTTAACTTAAACTGTGTTTTTTTTTAATTTGTGAAACCAATCAATGTAACTCTACGATTATCCCTGATTGAGACTCGAGCTCTGCAAACTGATTTAGCTGGACAATGTAAGGAAAGATGGACTTGAGTCGAAGAAAGAACTTGGAGGGAAATAAAAGGGAAGATAAGTTGTTACAATCTTTATAGGTAGTTTATTAATAATTTGTAATTCTAAGATAAGTTTTGGAAGCCTTCAGCCAAATGATTGGATGATGTAAAAAATATCATTGACAGGAGGTGGATGAAGCAAGCTCAAAACAGATGAAAGTGGAAGATCATGGATGAGGCCTAAGTTAGAATAAATAAAGATATTTGATATAGAAATTTTTTTCTGAGATCAATCTACTGATTAAGTGAATAATAATTTCATTAAAAGGCATCACAATCAATTTTTTTTTTATATTCTTTTAATAACTACCCTCAAAACTTTTGTGACGCAATCAGTACAGCTTCATGACATATCCCACATGTGAAGTAGCCAGCAAACCAGCTGCATGTAATAGACATGCAAACTCTCCTCTCCATGCCAACAAGCAAATAAGACTTTCAGAACGGGTGGTAAGCATCATCACTAAATTTGAGATGTAATTTTTTTTCTTACATCTTCCGTTTACAGGACTCTCGAAAAACTTACATAAAAAGACGAGAGACTAATTATTTGCAGGATGTTCCATTTTAAGCTCTAATTTTTTAAGGATATTGGTTAATTTATTTATGTTGCCTCTTCCAAAAACGCCTTTCATTTAATTATATGATAACTGTGAATAAAAATAATTTAACAGAAAAGTTACAATGTTAACCTCTTGAAGAAGTTAATGAAACTCTGACATTAATCTATTCAGTGTCAGAAACGATCCACAATCCTCATTCAAAAAAATGATCAATGGTGTATTAAATATGATTAAAAACAAAAAATCAATACATACTTACATATATGATCCACGAGATCATTTCTATATAACTGAACCGAATAGTACGATATAGATATATGCTGCATCTCACTCTATCAAACGAGTTTCTTTTATCTATCATAATATTATTATTTTTATCATCAGCTCAGTTTTTCGGTACCAATTATAATTTTACTAAGTATGCCCAGAGGCGAAGTGAACTAAATAGTAAAGTACTTTTGTAATATTGGCCATGAAGAAGCATCTCTAACTTAATCACGATACTGCGAATGTATTAGATAACTAGAATTTTTGTACTTTAAGTAAGAGATAAAATGGATATTAGTTTGGCCGGATACCGGGTGACAGATGTCCGGTAAGATTTTGAACCGTAAAACCAAATAATTATTAATTTATTTACTAACAAAATATATGGTTAAAATAAAATCAACAGTAAAATAAGAGAACAATTGGGACTTCCTGGAGGGACAGAACAAAAACTGTGACTCTCGCCTGCTGCAATGCCCACTATTGCATACCACTTGCAATGAAGATTTCCTGAGAATGAATATTTTACAGGATTTTAATGTACACCATTAATTTTTTTCCTTCATTCGAATTTTTACAGGTTTTTACAACAATATGATACTACATTACTAACCCAGTTACAGAATGCACATAATATTAACAAATATTGACACACACATATAGATATATATATTTTATTTGTATAAACAACAAAAAAAAAATAGAAGGAATTATTGTCATTCTGTTTCCTTCTTTATCGATAAATTCTTTATCGATAACGTTCATTAATTTTTTTCATCCCGTGGAGTTACAGCTAAAGAATAGGTCTCTCGCTCTCTTCTTTAAATTTTTATGTGTCAAATAACGTCTACAATTCAGCGTTGGGACATGTTATCCATTTAAATGTACATGTAAGACTGGGAGTTTAAAAATCATCAGCAAAGAATATTTTTAACTTAGGGGATATTTATTTATTTTTATTTATTAATCAATGCTGTGATGGTATAGTAATTAGTGGTAGTTTATTTTTTTTCGGAATACAAGAACTATCCAGAATCCGGTAAAGGATTTTCGGATATTCGTAACATGTCTACTTGTAATATAGCTGAGGGTTGTATGGTACTGCAATATTCATAAATCAACTAGTACACAATATGTAAGTACTACACCATTGTATTATTTGAGCCAATTTTTATTTTTTCCTCTAACTTATCAGATATATTGTAAATCTTATACTTTTATGTAATACTGTACGCATTCGAACATTGTTCTAAACATGCATAAATCTTAAGAACTTTGATTGTGAGATTAGGGTAGGTCAATTGAGCGATATGAACATTATGATACTCGCTTAGTTTGAAGCTTAATACGTAAATAAATTTTATGAATTAGGCCGCAATACACTCGTATTGTTCTTTAAGGAAAAAAATATTGTAAAAGAAGATTAGCGAAATAATCCATCAGAAATCTATTATCTACGTATCCAAGTTAATATAATCTGTAGTTAATACTAATGTGGCTCCATCGCCAGTGCTCAAATTTCCCTGATCAGACAAGGTTACCAATACCGAAAACTTGAGGTGAGCTAGAGTTGACAGGGAGCTGTTGTCAACTATTAAGGTTCGTAAGGTTTCACATCATGTACTGCGTGGGGAAAAACACCACCTCCTCCAACTGATATTGAAGGGAAATATTAAAGGACGCTGAGGGTCCGGTAGGAGACATATGTCTTGGCTGCAAAACATATGCTGACAAAGTTTTTATTGTTTTTACTTATTTAAGATTTTATAGCATTGTTTTTTCTTATTTTTGTATTGAAGATTGCTAAATGTTTTATGTTCCGAAGTGTGGAGGAGCTGTTCCGAGCGACGCAGAACAGAGAATTCACCGAGGTGTTCGCCAACGTTGGGGGGATCCAACAGGGCACTTGAAGAAGGAGAGGAAATAAATACTGCTCTTGGTGGCAGGGATCTACTCTTTATTTATGTTGAAGATGATGTTATTTAATGTAGGTATCAATGCTAAATCAATATGACGAAAGATACTTCCTTGCAAGAAATAATTGCTAACTCTGCCTGGATTCATATTATTGCACTATATAACAAAATATGCTATTCTTAGTTTACGAACACTATTGGCTAGCTGTAGGTATATTTCAATATTTCACACCATACATATATGTATGTATGCTGGTAGTGGAGTTATTATTATAATTATTTAAAGAATTTCTCGACGGGAGCTCAGCGTGTAAATCTAGATTAAATATTGAAACAGTCAATATCAATATATGCATGTAATAACAATATATTGTAATGTATTATATACCTACCAACACTACTTGTAATATTGTCTTATTACTAGTATTAAAACAATACTTTATGTATTACGTATAATATTCACCATAGCTACTCTTGTTGTAAACAGAGAATGAGTAGTCATATTTTAATGATTGTGGTCAGTCTCAACCAAACAAACTTGTTAAAAATGCTGACAATCGCTGAGTGAGATCTATTATATAAGATGAATATGAGAATACTGTTTTAACGTTGCAAAGTAGAGTGAACAATTGTGTTCTAAGGCTCAATATTTTAATGTGCGCTTAGATATGCACTGCTCTAGTCCTTAATTAGGCTATATTTACTTTGACAACCAATAAATAAATTTCAATATTTCACACCAAAACGTAAGTGTGCAAACACAAAGAAATCAGGTTGCCAGCGCCGATAAGTGCCGGTAAGCGCCGGCAAAGTAAATCGCAATCGGCGTTCCTGCTTTTACTACGTTCGTGTCCATTGAAATGCATGTAAACATTCTCGGCGCCGGTAGACGCAGGCATCTGAAAGCATGTAACCCGCTTTCTTTGTGTTAGCACCCTAAGGAACAGTGGGAATTATTTTCAGTGATATCTATGAGCCCTTACAATTAGGTAGTACTTTCATTATTATTTTAATATAATGAAAAAAATACTAACCATTACATGCCACTGAGGGTCACTCTAACTGTCTGTTTTCTGGACGGGAATCAAGGATTGGATTTGGTATAACTATTAAACGCAGCAATGAAGCTAAGATAATTAATACAAGCTGAAGTCATACAAAAAGTGAAGTAAGTAAGTAGGTACTCCTGTTTCCTACATTTTGGTGTAATATAGATGTGAAGTATTAAAGTTGCAATACTAGTGAGGGATGGAAGTCTCCAGTTAAGAATATGTACTATACCATCACGGCATATCCCACAAGTGGGGTAGCCAGAAGATCAGCTGCATGTAAGAAACATGCAAACTGTCCTCTGTAAGAATATGTCCCAAACTCTTTTCTGTAAGTTTTTGAGAGTTCTGTAAAAGGCAGATGTTCGTATAAGACAATTAACATCTAGAATTTCACCAATTCTGAATGTTTTATATTTTAATTGGCACGAAGAGGACAATCTCTGTGTTTATCACACGCAGTAAGTCCGCTGGCTACTCCATATGTGAGGTAAAAGATTAATAATAGGAGAAGTAATAGTCTTAAGTTTATTGGATGTAAAATCAAATTTAATGAAATTAAGGGCAAGCTCAGAATAAGTGTCACTCTAAGGGCACATTGAAATATTGGGCCTAAGAAATATATGTTAGTTCCTACATATTTAGACTGGGAATGGAACAATTCTTAGCCGTAAATATTTTTCAATAATTCGCATTAAGTGGAGTAATGTTTTATCGATAATATTGATTCATTTTATTCACTACATGGAGTCCACGGCGATGAACAGATCTCCCTGTCTTTTCTTTTCGTGTTACTCATTTTTTTTGTTCAAAGTCAATTCTCAACATCATTTATCAGCGATAGTGTATACCACCTACCCTGAATGTCTTGTTTTTTATTGGCACGAAGAGGACAACTTGCATGATTATTAGATTCTATTTGTCTACAAACAACCCCACTTTTGGGAGAGATGGCGTGATGGTAAAAATATATAATATATGAATTCTTTCACAAGCATAGACCACAAGAAAGCATACTCAATTAAAATTGTTTCTACGCCATTAAATCACTTCTTTGCACTGTATTTCTAATCTGGTAAAATGTATGTTACATGAAATGATAAGTCGACAGAAAGATTTGAAATTAAGGCGCCCAAGATTTCGGTGTCACAAAAACAAACTGAATTAAATTGTTATGATTTTATAAATTATAGGTATATTTTTTTTCATACAAACATATCGGTTTATATGATAAATGAATAAAACCCTCTGTATCATGTTTACAATATCATACGTCAAATACAAAAGCTTTATTATGAAATCAAAAGAAAATGATTGAGCTGTCTCAATGTTATTATTTCATGTACCATGCACGGCCATTGTCAAAAAATGTAGAGTTGTTACACTTTTATAAAAACAGTGCCATATCAAACTATTGTAAGATCAACATAATACAATCAAATACATAAAATAAACCTATTTGGAAAATTTCTAGGAACAATTTATTTAAAAGACAAAGTGATCATTCTTGAATCATACATAGGTACTTATCTACACTGAGAAAAATACTTACGAAATTTCACAACGAATTATTGGTACGTACTATCAGATTAAGACCAGAGATAGTTCAAACGATTCATTAGTACGAATCTATAATATTAACTTTTCGTAAACAAATCGTTGGTAAATTTACCAATGATTCGTTGTGAGTATTTTTCTCGGTGCATCTTTCTGCAAGACTAAAACTAACTTTCTTGTATTTCCAATAATGAGACAAGTTTCATATTTTAGTTTATTATTACTAGGCTAAATAATAATAAAAATCTTTATTTCACAAAAAAATATACAATACAAAAAAAAACATATCAACATTACAACTGAACAAATAACTTTGTGCAATGGGCGAATTTATCGCAGAAGCGCGATATCTTCCAACTAACCCATCCAACTAACACTGGATCTGTGTGTTAATTGCCCATATAAAAACTTATATTCTTGGGAATAGGTTTTGACTAGAAATTTATATTGTCGATAGCAAAGCGATCAATTCCTGATTCTTTCCATCTGAAAATTATTTCCTACTGCAAATCATAATCATTTTATAAATACAGTTTTCAAAATTTATTATTAACCTTACTTTGTTTATATTAACGGTCTGTTAAAAATAGTGTATTAAGAAATGAATATTTTTAACTATTGCACCTCCATAGAACAAAAAAGTAAGTAATTTGCTAGAAATTCTGATTTGTGATTGTCAAGAACGTTTTCTATATCGTGTATATCTTCATACAAGACTACTACTAGACTACAGTATTATAATGAAGTGTACTATTAATAATACGAGTATAGATAATATAAACGTATGTATGTATATAGATAATATATAACAAATATGTTAGAATTATTTCTAAGATATTTTGATGTGAATAACAATTCCATACAATAAATCATCGATTACAATATAGTGCAAGTCGTGAAATGTGAAAAATACTGATGTGTATTATTAAAGAAACCATATTCACTATTATCTACCTATATGAATGGGATTTCGTGAATGTTCATATGAAAATAATATTTTTAAGAGTAGGTACCTCGTGTCTACATAAACATTGTGAAAATATTACCTATCAACTATTGTATCCAAATTAATTTATCACATAGAAATAATGCAAATATATTATGAAATTTTTGATAGCTACCATTGCTATAATAAATTAATACAATTATAATTAATATTTATATATAAATAAATACAATACTCTATCTCTCTCACCTCTCGGGGGTACAGGGTGGAAAAAAATCTTTATTCAGAACGATTATGCGTCTATTGAGTTGCTTTCCTCTTTCTGCAACGTTGCTACCACTCTGATATCGTTAATATAAAATAAACGTCTTATCAGATTTAAACAGTAAAACTCTTATGTCTTTAAAATTCTCACCAAAATATCTTTTATAAATTGTTTTTATTTGTACTTATCAGCATGAAATTTGTGGGTATCAGCTTGAGAGACAAAATAAGAAATGAAGCCATCCGACAAAAGACAAAAGTCATTGATGTTGTTGGCAGATGGACTTCCAGAATTCCCGAATGAAGGCCGTGGGAGGACAAAAGAAGCGTAGGAAGACCCCAAAAAAGATGGAAAAGATGGGTTGACGATATTGTCCAGATGATGGGAAAGCAGTGGTATCGTGTTGCTCGAGATAGGAATGTGTGGAAAAGTTTTGAAGAGGCCCATACCCAGCAGTGGAGAGAAGAGGGCTAGCAGTAAGTAAGTATTTGTACTTATACTATGTTTCAAACTATGTTTTTGTGTGTTAGCGATGGCTGCTTGTGCGATATGCTAGTGAGAACAGATGAATGAGCGGAATGTGGGACTAAAATAATTGACTTTATTGTGGTACATGTTTGTGGATGACAGCTGAATTTTGAACGACTTAATTTTATATTTGTAAACCATATATAGGTAGGTATAGTTTTTGTCTGTTTTGTACCTGTGATCTATAATTTTTTTTTTTAAAAACTTGTATTTTTTTGTTTTTAACATGTTAAGTTAGAGCTATGTACTGAGTATGGGATAAACAATAAAATGACGCTCGTGAAAAATATTTCTACTACTACTACTACTACTACTACTATACCATCACGGCATATCCCACAAGTGGGGTAGCCAGCAGACCAGCTGCATGTAAGAAACATGCAAGCTGTCCTCTCCGTGCCAATATAAAATCAAGACATTCAGGGTGGGTGGCATTCCTCACCGCTGAATTTAAGATGTAAAATGTCTTAATTTTTCGAACACCTGCCTTTTACAGGACACTCGAAAACTTACGGAGAAGAGTGGGAGACCAATTCTTTACCGGGTGCTCCACGGGATATTTCCGGGAATATTTCTACATCATATTAATATCATAATATTAAGATGTTTGAGAGATGAATCTGTGAGAAAATTATGTTTATTTAATGAGGATGTACATTGTCACTGGTGATGCGGGTGCGTTGTTCAAAGGTGAAGATGAGAAGAAAAGCAAGAATGTTCCACTTACCCTTTTGGATGAGGATTCTGGAACCTGGAATCGCCTTGCCTCTCACACAAAAAACACTTCTTTGAATATATAACTTAATAATAATCTCAATATGCGGTAAATTTAATATTGATTAATGCGGGTTTGTAATTTTATATTTTAACTAGCTTAAATACCCGGCGTTGCACGGGAATACGGGAAATATATATAAAAAAAAAACAGTAAGTAGGTATATCGTTGCCGTGGAGGTGATCCAAGCCACACTTTTTTGAAAAATGGGTTTAGTATGCAGTTTTGTTCAGAAAACCACGGAGAACATTGTGGTGAAGAGAAATAAGTGATTTGATATTCCTAAAGGGCATTTTTGGAAGATTTTGAAGAGATGTTAAGTGTTTTTACAATCATTTCAAGTATGTTAGAGCATTTCACTAACGCATATAGGAACAAATAGTTCAATTAAATTATAGAAGTGAAAAGATCTAAGCCGCATAGCGCGTAACTTTCCAACAATTTTTTTACAAGTGGATCTTTCTCAGCTACAGTGGTGAAATAACCCAAGTGATAAATTCGTGTTTACTTCTAAAATATATAAATTCTTTAATATTTTGTTATTTATATTAGTGGAATATGTGATCAGGAATATTGTGTAAATTTTTTAGCGAAATCCATGCAAAAATAACTTAGTTATTGTAAGATTAGTATTTTCGGATGTAACAGCGTAACTTCAACACCCTTTTTCTCGGAATGTCTGTCTTGTGGGTTGGATCACTTCACATCCACGGCAACGATATATAAATAAAAATTATTTTATGTAGGCAGCAATAATTTTTGTATCAACTATATACACAGTGTCACATTAAAGTAGAGAACATATAATAGAATATATGTTAGTGAGACTAACAGTATATAAAATTATAACAATATACCTACATTACATACACATACATACATACATACCATTACGCCGCTTTCCTCGCGGGGTAGACAGAAAGGATCGAGAGCCACTTCCTTCTATCCTTGCATACATCTTTCGCTTCCGTCACTGTCATACAATTCCTCATGCATGCTCTCCTGTTCAATGTGCTCAACACGTGACCGTCCTGTAGAATTTGATTTAAATGAGCTTGTCATCTTAACTTATTCACATTCATCCTTGTAATTACACCAACTTTCATTCCACATTCCTTTTGTATATTACTGTTACGCACACAATCTCTCAGACTTTTACTACACATCCTTTTCAGCTCATATTTATGTAAATTTAAAAAAAATGGGTATTGAAATCTTGAAGTTTGACATCCCACACGGCCATATTTCAATAAAAAAATGGGAAGTATCTACGTGGATAAAGGTACTAAAATCCTCTTCCCACTGTAAAATCTTGAAGTTTGACATCCCACACGGCCATATTTCAATAAAAAAATGGGTAGGTACCTACGTGGATAAAAGTACTAAAATCCTTTTCCCACTGTAAAATATTGAAACTTGACATCCCACACGGCCATATTTCAATAAGTAAAATGGGTAGGTACCTACGTGGATAAAAGTACTGAAATCCTTTTCCCACTGTAAAATATTGAAACTTGACATCCCACACGGCCATATTTCAATAAAAAATGGGTAGGTACCTACGTGGATAAAAGTACTGAAAACCTGTTCCCACTGTAAAATCTTGAAGTTTGACATCCCACACGACCATATTTCGATAAAAAAATGGGTAGGTACCTACGTGGATAAAAGTACTAAAATCCTTTTCCCACTGTAAAATCTTGAAGTTTTACATCCCACACGGCCATATTAAGATAAAAAAAATGGGTAGGTACCTACGTGGATAAAAGTACTAAAATCCTTTTCCCACTGTAAAATCTTGAAGTTTGACATCCCACACGGCCATATTTCAATAAATAAAATGGGTAGGTACCAACGTGGATAAAAGTACTGAAAACCTTTTCTCTCTGTAAAAGCTTGAAGATTGACATCCCACACGGCCATATTTCAATAAATAAAATGGGAAGGTACCTACGTGGATAAAAGTACTAAAATCCTCTTCCCACTGTAAAATCTTGAAGTTTGACATCCCACTCGGCCATATTTCAATAAAAAAATGGGTAGGTACCTACGTGGATAAAAGTATTGAAATACCCTTTCCACTGTAAAATCTTGAAGTTTGACATCCCACACGGCCATATTTCAATAAAAAGAATGGGTAGGTACCTACGTGGATAAAAGTACTGAAATCCCCTTTCCACTGTAAAATCTTGAAGTTGCACATCCCACACGGCCATATTTCAATAAAAAGAATGGGTAGGTACCTATGTGGATAAAAGTACTAAAATCCTTTTCCCACTGTAAAATATTGAAACTTGACATCCCACACGGCCATATTTCAATAAAAAGAATGGGTAGGTACCTACGTGGATAAAAGTACTGAAATCCCCTTTCCACTGTAAAATCTTGAAGTTTGACATCCCACACGGCCATATTTCAATAAAAAGAATGGGTAGGTACCTATGTGGATAAAAGTACTGAAATCCTTTTCCCACTGTAAAATCTTGAAGTTTGACATCCCACACGGCCATATTTCACGGATAAAAGTACTGAAAACCTTTTCCCTCAGTAAAAGCTTGAAGTTTGACATCCCACACGGCCATATTCCAATAAAAAAATGGGTAGGTACCTACGTGGATAAAAGTACTGAAATACCCTATCCACTGTAAAATCTTGAAGTTTGACATCCCACACGGCCATATTTCAATAAAAAGAATGGGTAGGTACCTATGTGGATAAAAGTACTAAAATCCTTTTCCCACTGTAAAATATTGAAACTTGACATCCCACACGGCCATATTTCAATAAAAAGAATGGGTAGGTACCTACGTGGATAAAAGTACTGAAATCCCCTTTCCACTGTAAAATCTTGAAGTTTGACATCCCACACGGCCATATTTCAATAAAAAGAATGGGTAGGTACCTATGTGGATAAAAGTACTGAAAACCTTTTCCCTCAGTAAAAGCTTGAAGTTTGACATCCCACACGGCCATATTCCAATAAAAAAATGGGTAGGTACCTACGTGGATAAAAGTACTGAAATACCCTTTCCACTGTAAAATCTTGAAGTTTGACATCCCACATGGCCATATTTCAATAAAAAAATGGGTAGGTACCTATGTGGATAAAAGTACTGAAATCCTTTTCCCACTGTAAAATCTTGAAGTTTGACATCCCACACGGCCATATTTCACGGATAAAAGTACTGAAAACCTTTTCCCTCAGTAAAAGCTTGAAGATTGACATCCCACACGGCCATATTTCAATAAATAAAATAGGTAGGTACCTACGTGGATAAAAGTAGTTAAATCCTCTTCTGACTAAAATCTTGAAGTTTGACATCCCACTCGGCCATATTTCAATAAAAAAATGTGTAGGTACCTACGTGGACAAAAGTACTGAAAACCTTTTCCCACTGTAAAATTTTGAAGTTTGACTTCCCACACGGCCATATTTCAATAAAAAAAATGGGTAGGTACCTACGTGGATAAAAGTACTAAAATCCTTTTCCCACTGTAAAATCTTGAAGTTTGACATCCCACACGGCCATATTTCGATAAAAAAAAATGGGTAGGTACCTACGTGGATAAAAGTACTAAAATCCTTTTCCCACTGTAAAATCTTGAAGTTTGACATCCCACACGGCCATATTTCGATAAAAAAAAATGGGTAGGTACCTACGTGGATAAAAGTACTAAAATCCTTTTCCCACTGTAAAATCTTGAAGTTTGACAACCCACACGGCCATATTTCGATAAAAAAATGGGTAGGTACCTATGTGGATAAAAGTACTGAAATCCTTTTCCCACTGTAAAATCTTGAAGTTTGACATCCCACACGGCCATATTTCACGGATAAAAGTACTGAAAACCTTTTCCCTCAGTAAAAGCTTGAAGATTGACATCCCACACGGCCATATTTCAATAAATAAAATAGGTAGGTACCTACGTGGATAAAAGTAGTTAAATCCTCTTCTGACTAAAATCTTGAAGTTTGACATCCCACTCGGCCATATTTCAATAAAAAAATGTGTAGGTACCTACGTGGACAAAAGTACTGAAAACCTTTTCCCACTGTAAAATTTTGAAGTTTGACATCCCACACGGCCATATTTCAATAAAAAAAATGGGTAGGTACCTACGTGGATAAAAGTACTAAAATCCTTTTCCCACTGTAAAATCCTGAACTTTGACATCCCACACGGCCATATTTCGATAAAAATAAAATGGGTAGGTACCTACGTGGATAAAAGTACCGAAATCCTTTTCCCACTGTAAAATCTTGAAGTTTGACATCCCACACGGCCATATTTCAATAAAAAAATGGGTAGGTACCTACGTGGATAAAAGTACCGAAATCCTTTTCCCACTGTAAAATCTTGAAGTTTGACATCCCACACGGCCATATTTCAATAAATAAAATGGGTAGGTACCTATGTGGATAAAAGTACTGAAATCCTTTTCCCACTGTAAAATCTTGAAGTTTGACATTCCACACGGCCATATTTCAATAAAAAAAAATGGGTAGGTACCTACGTGGATAAAAGTACTAAAAAAATACATGTATATATATACATAGGTACCTATAAGGAAAACAGTTCTTAAAAAAGAACGAAACAATTAATGTTTCCTATATAGGCATTCCCTCCCTGTATTCCCAAAAGAAACCTTGATGAATGAATGTACATTCTTCAATATTCTGAAGTATTATATTTTTAATTGAAATACTTCCATCAGATTTTTTTTAAAGACTCATGAAAATATTAGGTCAAAATAAATACTACTCGTTGATTGAGAAAAGTACCTACCTATGTATTTATTGGAAAACGCATACCTACAATATTGTCTATGAATTTCATAATTCCATTTTCACAATTATTTTTCTTTGTTTTTTTTTCTCATGTCATGTGTCATATTTAGTCTGTCATTTATGTGGTCTATGAAATTGAATGAAAATATGCCGAAATTATGCAATTCTAATTTACACAAATTAGGAGTTTTCATATGTGCAAGCATGATGTTTTAAAACCAAAATAATCTCCAAGCTTTAAGATTCAGTTTTGTTGTATTTTTTATCACTTCCATTTTGAAATTAACTCAATATGATGAAAATGTTTTGTCTACGATTTCGGCAATCAGGAAGTCAAATTTTCATTCATTACCTCATTAAAATGTTGATATCTTTGTCAATAAATAAGATATTTGAAATATTTTTGGCCTGGAGTCTGTGATTATGTATAGAGTTTATTATTCAACATGCCTTTCCTAAATTAGGGATATGTACGGGCTCAAATATTTGTGCCGATTCCCACAAATACTAAGAAATAATAAAGGTCTACTATATTTTTGAAATCTGAGGCTTAAAAGCATTTCAAAATAAGTCAAAATTTTCATCTTTCCACACAAAGCATAAAGGGAACATTAAAATAGAAGAACAATACATACCTTCTCCTTTTTTGTAAAAAAAGATACTTTGCAAAAATATAAATCATGTCATGTCACATCAAAAAATATAACCAGAACGTAATCATTGCAAAAAAATAATGGATACTCACCTATTTTTTCTTAATTTCCTATTCAACTACATATTTTATAAAACATCATAGGAAAAGAGAAAGTTTTATTATGTTAATTCATTTATTGCATCAAAAATTCATAAAACAACTACTCGATCAACCTTCAAGATTTTCCTGGGAACGAAGAGAAGAGAATACAGTCTTTTCCGTTCAGATTCTTTGCAATGATTGTCACTTCTTCCCACGACATTCCTAAAGCCATAATGTCGTTGTCATTAATTTATTATCAATTTAATTTCTAATTTCTTAATCATTAATTTCATCTCTGAAAAATGAGCATCCAGATCGCAATACACCGTTCTGTGTTTCTGCAAAAAAATATACTGTTAACTCTTTAGTAATAAAAATGTAAAGCAGGTTTAATAGATTAGATAGAAAAATTAATCAGATAGAAAACGTAAATTAATTCTCACCTGATGTTAAATTAAATATTGAACGTACTTTTTGACACATCGTTCATTAATCGCCATTTTGGAATGTTATAATGACACAAATAATTGCCAGACGAATAACATATTGTTTTTGGCTTTTCAATTAGCACGTGCTTAATATTTTTAAATTGGATTATTTACGCAAAAAATATTTTAAATGTGTTTATTTGCACGAAATTAAAAATATTTTAAATGTTTTTATTTGCATGAACTTAAAAAAAGTCTGATTGTGCTTATTTTTTAGAAATTAATCATAAATATTTATAGTACTTTTCATAATTAATTTTAATATGGCAATATCTTATGGCACACAATTTTGGCGGTAAAGAACATTTTCGCACTCTTTCAAACTCACGCAAAAAACGTATTTTTTATCTCATTCACACTTTTTTTTTACACTCTTTTTTGCTGTTTTTCTCGCTTCTTTAAAAGAAAGTACGGCATTTAGTGGGTTTTTATTTGAAATAGATACCTCATCTTGTAATGGTCAGGTCAATGGAACGCAAATTCCTTGAAATGGGCGAGTATAGCCCGGTCTTCGTTAGTATGTAAATTCAAAAATCATTTTTATAAGATATAAGGATAAGCGGTGAAATTATATTGATGCGGTTTAAGTTTTAAGCGATGCGGTAGGTATGGATTCACAATGAATACTGGTGAGAAGGAAAGAATGATAGGAACTCAATAAATTATGATTGCTGCAATGATGGGAAGAATTGTGACATTTTTTGATAAATGAAACATTTCACACAAACCCCCCCACCTCCACATAGGAACAACCCGAAATCAACCACAATTTAGAATTGGCCCAAACATTCTCCCCGCCTTGAAAGCTCGTAAAGCTTTCAAAACAGATTACAAATGCGTATGATTTAAATATATTTATCAATAAACAAGTTACATAGAAAAGAAACTAATTGGCACGCGGAAAAACATTTAAAAAATTGCACCAAATATTTCTCTCTTAGGCGGTTATAAATTAAACAATAACTTAAAATTAAATTAACCTATAAATAAACTAACTCAATACTAAATAAATGAGTTCATATTTATAGAAATAAGTTGTATTATTGAGTTGGTATTGGGCATAATTTGACGACTGGACGTTTAATTATTCCAGTTTTCGTTTTAACCAATGCAATACGGACCACACCATCAGGTCCAGGGTAAACCTCTTCTATCTTCCCTAAAGGCCAGCGCAACGGAGGCACGTCACCCTGATCCACTAAAACGATGGTACCAACCTTTACTGGATTAGTATCAGTAGCCCATTTCTGTCTGGCCTGCAAAGTATGCAAATATTCCAATCTCCATTTCTTCCAGTAAGACTGGACTAAGTTATCTAAAAGATGTTTACGTGATAATAAATCAACACGTTCAGAAGATAAGTCTGGAGCTGGAAGATATTGAAGCGGCGTAGTCATCAAAAAATGTGCAGGTGTTAAAACCTCAATAGAAGGTTCCTCAGACATTAAGCACAGCGGTCTAGAATTTAATATCATTTCAATTTGTACAAGCACAGTTAAAAGTTCTTCATATGTGAGTAATTGATTTCCAATCACTCTATACAAATGAGTTTTGAAACATTTTATTTGTGATTCCCAACAACCACCGAAGTGTGGTGCATGAGGCGGTATTAATTTCCATACAATCTTTCGATTAAGCAATTCTTCTCGTAAAGTTTCTTGAAAATTAGATGAAGCGATAAGATTGTATATTTCATTGAGTTGCGCTTTAGCGCCAATAAAATTAGTTCCATTGTCGGAATACAAATGAGAAACAGGTCCCCGTCGGGATAAGAAGCGTTTGAATGCGGCTAAAAATGTGTCTGAAGACAAATCAGAAGCTAGTTCAATGTGAACTGCTCTGGTAGTTAAACATGTAAAAAGACATAAATATGCCTTTTGGGACCTTTGGCCACGTCTTCGTGTTAACGTAATACTTATTGGACCTGCATAATCCACACCTGTGTGGACAAAGGCCTTCGAGGCTTCGCGTACTCGAAACGAAGGAAGGTCCGCCATTTTTGGATTTGGATTCTTCGGTTTTGTTCTAAAACAAGAGTTACACAATCTAACTCTCTTTCTAATGACATTTCTCGCAGAAATAATCCAATATCTCTGTTTTATTATCGAGTTCAATAAATTTGCACCAGTGTGACAGTTCATTTCATGATAATAATCTATCAACAAATCAACAATATAGTCTGACTTTGGCAAAAGTGCAGGATGTTTCGCCTCAAAAGATATATCTGCGTTAGACAATCTGCCACCAACTCGAATTATTCCAGCTGAATCCAAAAATAAATTATGTTTTCTATATGGATTAGAGAGGACTTTTCCTTTCAAAAGATCGCAATATTCTTTTGAGAAGTGAGATAATTGTACAATGTGTATTATATATCTTTCGGCTAAATTCAAATGTTCGACCTCAACAAATTCTGATTTAGGTAATTTATGTATAAATCGTAATATATATACCAATATGCGAAGTAATTTTTTCCAAGAAGAAACTCGAAGGACCAGCGTTTCCAGAAATGAAGGTTCTTTTACAATGGCTGTAAAGGTTTTCGAATTCATTTCAGGTATATCAGCAATTGTTGAAGGTACAAATGGCTTAATTGGCCAAAACTTTGGTTGGTTAACAAGCCATTCAGGACCATTCCACCAAAGTTTGTGTTTTAATAATTGAGAAGGAGATAAGCCGCGCGATAAGCAGTCACTAGGATTTTCAACTCCTGCAACATGATAAAAATATTTAGACTCAAGATTGTCTTGAATATTGGCCACTCTGTTTGCAACAAAAGTGGACCAGCGATGCGGTGACGAATGGATCCACGAAAGAGCTATAGTGGAATCCGAAAAAGCGTATATATTATTAATTGTGTAAAGCGGGTTGAAGGCATTATATACCGTTCGAATTAACTTTGCGAGTAATACTGCCGAACACAACTCTAAGCGAGCCAACGAAACAATCTTCATTGGAGCAACTTTAGATTTGGAGCATACTAAGTTAACTGATGTATTTCCTTGAGAATCAACAACGTGTAAATACACTGCACAGCCATATGCCTTTAAACTGGCATCACAAAAGCCGACTATAGTTACAGTGCATCCGTGTTTTACATTTAAATATCTAGGAATTTTTAAATTTGATAACAGAGGTAATTCATTTACAAGTTTTTGATAATCGTTTATTATTTGTTCGGGAGGCAATTCATCCCAGCCAATGTTAGCAATCCATAGTGATTTAATTAATAATTTGGTAGATAAAATTACTGGAGAGACTAACCCTAAAACATCAAAAAGCCTTGCTACGACAGAGAGGATAGTTCGTTTTGTGCATTGTTCACTACAAGGAGAAGTTTTAAAAGAAAAAACATCTGTTTCAGGAAACCATTCCAAACCCAATATTTTCAAGTTTGTATCGTCAGAAAGTGTTACCGAGGCACAATTGAGTGGTGGTAAATTAGAGAGAATTTCTTTTTTATTACATGAAAACTTCACCAAATCAAACCCTCCTGCCTTAAAAAATGATACCAATTCCTGGGCCAAATTTATAGCGTCTTGATTATTCGGACTTTCAGGGACCGACTTAACCAAATCATCCATATAAAAATTGGATGTGGCCACTTCAGCTGCTCTTGGGAAGGCTTGGCCTTCATCAGAAGCGAGTTCATGCAACGTGCGCATAGCCAAATATGGGCTTGACTTTAAGCCAAAGGGAACACATTTAAATGCGAATGTACGAATCTTTTCATCGGCATTAAATCTATATAATATCTTTAGATATTTCTGATGTTCATCAAACATTCCTATTCTTAAGTACATCTGTTTTATGTCGGCTGTTAATGCCACAGCAAACAAACGAAAATTAAGCAAAAGCAAAAACAAATCAGTTTGCAAATTAGGTCCCACGTGAAGAATATCATTGAGCGACACACCCGAATGAGTTTTCGAACTTGCGTCCAAAACAATTCTTACTTTCGAAGTTGTCTTATCTTGTCGAATGACAGCTTGATGCGGAATAAAATAACCTTCATCTGACTCATTTTGCATAGGGACTTCATACAAATAATCATTCTTTATATAATCATTTATAACCTCATTATAGCTGTTACGAAGCGTCTCATTATTTTTGAATTTGCGTTCAAGAATTAATAATCTGCGTTGAGCGGTTGCGCGAGAATTTCCCAATTCAGACGGGTTCTTACAAAAAGGAAGCGAAACTACATATTGACCATTTACACTGCGAGAAACTGTAGAACGGTATATGTTTTCGCATGCGGTTTCTTCAGGACTGAAATATCTTTTATTTGGTATTTCTTCAAGTTCCCAAAACTTGTGTAGAGATTTTTCTAACTCATTGTTAGATAGCGTACAAAATGTTATTGAGTCAAAATTATTTTGATCAATTTTCGATATTGCGTTTAAACTAATGTTGTAATTCTTTATGTTATGCGATGCGTTTTCGATGGGCACATTACCCATAATTATATATCCAAATGTGGTTTCAATTAATGGAGATAAATTTGGAACTTCAATTCGTCCACCCATTAAAATGTAGGGAAACAATTGAGCTCCCAAAACAACTTCTATTTCACCAGGCACATTCCAAGCGACGTCTGCTAACGAAATTGTTTCCAGACCTGGGAAAATTTCTGTGTTAATATATTGCACAGGCAGATCCTCTGTAATGCAATCTAATACTAAACATTGGATATTATATTTGTCTCCTGAAATGCGAGACTCAATCTTTAATGTCGTGTAACCATGCACGGGACGTGAACTTATTCCTACACCTCTTATGACAGAATTACTCAAAGGAGTTATCGATAAATTTAATTTTTTACAACAATCAATATTAATTAAATTATTTTGCGAAGCGTTATCGATCAAGCATCTAATTAATTTTTTATCAGTTCCATTACAATAAGCATAAATTTGTGCGGTTGATAAAATTATTTTTGAGTGAGATGTTTTATTGTTACGAGCACATAAAGACGTTGATTGTGTAGGTAAATTTGAAGTACTAGGTTTTGAATTACTTTCATCAGAAATAATGCAATTCGTAATAGAGTTATCCTTCTCAAAATGTAACAAAGAATGATGATGCTTTTGACATCGCTTACATGAATTTTTTGACTTACAAGCGTTACTTTTGTGCGTACTACTTAAGCAATTTATACAACCATTTGATGATTTTATCAAATTGAATTTTTCCCTGGGATTGAGTTCCATAAATTTACTACATTGATAATAATGCAAATGCGTTGCGTTACATAAATGACATTTTTCATTTGATGCGTTAATATTAGTCATAAATGACTTAGAAATATTTCGCGGTTTGTTCCTAAAATTGGGCAATTTATTGTTACTCTCCACACGCGATATAATTTTACTATCATTAAACGTTCGTTCTAGAATTTTTGCTTTTTCCCGCACAAATTCAATCAATTCCTTTAATGATGGAATATCTTTGCCTCTTACAGACATTTCAAACTCATGAATAGTTTGCGCATCCAATTTTCTTGACATACTACAAAAAATTACAAAATCAAACAAATCGGGTATACTTAACTGTTTTAAAGCTGCAATGGAAGCAGATAATTTTTCGCTAAAATTATTTAAGCTGGATGCGGTATGAAGCGTAGGTTTGATATCAAAAATATTATTTATATAATGAGATCCTAAATTCCTTTTATCTTGATATCTGTTCACTAAACTGTTCCATATATCGGTGTAATTTTCACCAGTAGGTATTATTCCAGAAATTATATTTAAAGCGGAATGCGATAATTTACCAATCAAATATTGTATGCGTTGAGAATCGTTTAAATTTTCATTTAAATGAATATTGGTTTTAAAAGATTCGTAGAATACTGACCAATTTTCGTATTGGCCGTCAAATCGAGGTATTTCGATAGCGGGTAGTTTTATAGAATTTTTCGACTGATTAGGTATAGAAGAAGTTATATTAATATTATTTGCCATTAATTGCGATCTTTTATATTTAATATGCGAAATTAAATCTTCAAAAGTATTCAATATTTGAAAATCAGGTTCAAATTTTGGTTGCGCTTTAATATATAATGAGAATAATTCTTCAATCACACTTTCAAACTGTTGTCTTATATCATTTAACGATTCAGTTTGTCCTACAAAGTTTTCTTGAGAACGACTGTCTCTACTAAATTCTTTCTTAGATAACTCATATAAATTATTTATTCTAGCAAATATGGCATTTTTCTTTGCTTCTAAAAGAGTTATCCTACTTTCAGACATATTTAAATGAGTTCAATCAAACAGTAACAATATAATATAAATGAATAAGATATGTACCTATTTGTAATAAATTAGGTAAGCAATTTGAAGTTATTTAATATGTGAGTAGGTATTGAAAAAAATTGCTTGTACGATATAAGTATCTACAGGTTAACAATACAATCAAAAAATATATCTTTTATTTTTCAAATACGTGACAAATCAAATATACTCACAATTAAATATAAATATCTATTTGTAAATCTATCTATTATACTATTCAAATTAATTTAGATATATTATTTTAAAAATGAACCCACCCATTAGGTATCAATGATATTATCGCAATAATAATTATTTTATATTGTTGTAATACACAGTCGAATAAAATACAAGATATAATGTTTAAGAAACACAAGTTAAACTATTAACTGCCTATTTTGCGAAGAAAGTAATTATATTATAATAATATGTACTTACAAAGAGAAATATTCTATAATAATATGTACTTATAAAGAGAAATATTTGGTACGAAAAGTATTATTTAAAAATACTTACAGAGCATACAATATGCAACAATATTAGGTACTCGATATTTCAAATTAATCTTTTTTTATTTTGAATTTTAAATTAAGTTTGAGCGAATTTTATGTTATTTAAACTGGTTCAATTATCAGGCTCGAGTTAGGACCAAAATTATGGTGATGCGGGTGCGTTGTTCAAAGGTGAAGATGAGAAGAAAAGCAAGAATGTTCCACTTACCCTTTTGGATGAGGATTCTGGAACCTGGAATCGCCTTGCCTCTCACACAAAAAACACTTCTTTGAATATATAACTTAATAATAATCTCAATATGCGGTAAATTTAATATTGATTAATGCGGGTTTGTAATTTTATATTTTAATAAGCGGTGAAATTATATTGATGCGGTTTAAGTTTTAAGCGATGCGGTAGGTATGGATTCACAATGAATACTGGTGAGAAGGAAAGAATGATAGGAACTCAATAAATTATGATTGCTGCAATGATGGGAAGAATTGTGACATTTTTTGATAAATGAAACATTTCACACAAACCCCCCCACCTCCACATAGGAACAACCCGAAATCAACCACAATTTAGAATTGGCCCAAACAGTCACTATTAAGGTACACTGATAACATCTGATCTTACTAATTGACACATTAGAAACACCATTCATGTTCAGTGTACCATTATAGACCCATATCAATTTAATTTTACCCGCGATCTTATTACATGCCATTGATTGGGTGCCTGGTGAGAACTTTTTTTATATTAGGATTAAATTAATATGCTTCATACATAATTATTATAAAATATTTTTAAAATTTAACATATACACGGTTCATTAGATCGGTGTATAAAATTAATAACAGAGGAGACTTAAATATGGATGTATATAGATCTTATTTTTTACACATATATGCAGTTAGTCTCGCATAGTACTACGGCAAATTATTATATTAAAAAATATATATAAAAATCAAAATGAATTACTATGTACCCATCTTTCATATACCCACTGATAAAAGGCAGTACAAAAATTTCCAAGAATTATAGTTTGTCCAATTTATTAATAAAAAATTTAATACATAAGTCAATAGTCATTATTTTATAATAATACATTCCCGAACCCTTTAAAAAAAGTTTAAAGTTTCTTAACTATTTGTTAGATATTTGTGTAATAAGTATTAATCTTATTTAATTTGCTTATTTTTTTATTGTAAAAATCGTAATTGAGCAATTACTATCTACCTATTCATCGGGCAAAAAGGTAACTGTTACAGGCATAATTTGTTACCATTCATTCATAAAATCATGTACAGATTGAACGAAAGATTAACCTATTAATTTTAGAATACTTGTTATGTTTAGTTATCTGCTGTGGCAAACTTGTAAGTCTACTTACAAAAAACATGTATAGTAAAACCGAGAGACTACCAAATTTATTAAAGACAGCACCAAATACTTCACACATACAATTAAGGATATGATGATGCACTAAGTCATCAGATTGTAGTTTTCATCATTAAAATAAGTTGATGGGATGACAGTCAATAATAAGTAGCAATATTGCCGCCAATTGAAAAATCAAACAGGAAACCTGATGCAAAAGCAAATAATATTTTAATCTACTGATAGACGTGTTTATTAAAAGGCTTTGTGTGATAGAAGACAAGAAGTGCATCCGTTACATATTCACATAGGAAATGGCATAATGGAATAGATGGATTTAGCATATACATAAGTCGTCATATTTATAAGTATAACTTATCCAAATGAATCAAAACGACTTTTTATATTATCACTATTCTATCGATTGTATTAGTAATAAAACTATATCAGTTTGGTATAGTGGAAACGAGATAGAAGCTATTGTTGTTGTTTTCATTTATATTTTTTATCGCACGCTATTAAAATATTGTATTTGGTTACTGGCACAAATCATGCCATGTGGGCAGGATGCCTTATACAAAAAACCCAATCTGCACCTAATTAACACGTATAATTAGATATTTTAAAATATCATCTATAAACTCATGTGTATTATAATATATATAGCCAACATGTTATGCACTTATTTGTATTTAATCTTTGGAATTGTATTCCAAAGATTAAATACTCACAAAACGATAAAAACATTGACTTCGTCAAAGAAACCTTAATTAGTTATGGACTATATACTGTATACTGAAGAATAGTTTAGAAATTTTTTTGACCTTTGAAAAGAGACCTACCTCATACCTGGATATTTCACGAGTCCATAGATTTATCCAAATATTCATACTAAAATTGTTTTAGAGCGGGCCATTGGGCAGGCCTGAAGGGCTGGTTGTACAAAACCACTGCCATGAAAAATAGTTGATACTACTACTATACAATCACAGCATATCCCGCAAGTGGGGTATCCAGCGATTTTTTTTTAAATTCCCGTTTTAGTGACTTCATATTTTTTTAATATCGTTAAAGCTTCTTTTGAAACTAATAAATTAATTGTCTCACAAGCCTTAGGATAAAGAATTGAAAATTTGCATTTTCTCATAGATATGAAAACATAAAATTATTTAAATATGTACCTACTTCATTAATAAAACAAATACCTGCACCTTAACAAATTGTTTATCAAATACAAAATTACTTCATTGAATTAGGTACCTACTTCAAAAGATAATACATCTTACGCTTGTTGGGATCTTCACATAATATCAATAAATAAAATGGATTTACGTTGAAAATGATTAAGATCTTGTGATGCATTACTGAAGTGATTAAGATTTACTGATACAAAAATGTTAAAGATTTTGATTGATCATGTTCTTAATTGGTTACACAACAAGGTGTATTATTATTTTAATTAAAATCTAGATAATATATGCGTAGGTACTTACTAGAATAATCATACTGATACTTCAATTTATATTTTATAGACTAGAAATTCTGAAGATAAATTGGTAATGCGACCAATCAAACATATCGGTGTTACACGGCTTGAAGGGCATTGATTTTTAATTATGGGGGTATTTTATGGCTCTTTCAATGTGTGATTTGTTATTATGTACGATACTTAATAATATAAGTAGGAAAGAGAACATAAGCGACAAAATGTTAAAGTGAAACAGTATATTATTATTAATTTTGAAACACGTTTCAGGTAGTTAGGTGATGAACCTGTTCCTATGTATAAACGTTAAATATCCTATCAGTCAAGTTAGAACCACAGAATTCCATATAAAACCTAGAACCCTGACTCATTTACAAAAGTGAAGCAAAAAATCTATGATTTTTTGACAGAACGGTTGGCGAAAGCGTGTGGTGTGTTTCCTACATTTTATGAAGTATTTCTCGCATTTTTATTAAAATAGGTATATCATTTTTACATTTATAAAAACGTAATTGGACAATTTTTGAAGTTCTTGTCGACGTTTCAAGCGATTTACCACACTTTTTTTCGCCAACCGACCTGTCAAAAGTGCCAAAAAATGGTGCCTCACTTTATTACAATGAAAATACATACGAGTACTCCATCTAGGTATTATATATAAAAATATATGGTTAGAACATAATATTATTGTTTCTGATTTTTTGCTTTGTATAGGATATCCTAAAACTGCGATGCACAAACCGCGGCCCTCGGTCGGTATAATTATATGGTATTATATAATACTAGCTGACCCGGCAAACGTTGTTTTGCCATCCTATACCTACATTATTTTTTGGAAATTATTTTGAGTTCAATAAAAAATAACTAAAGACTATAAAGGTGTGAGGATGTTATAATAATTAAAAGACAAATGAAGCGTTGTAGACAAATTATTAAAGTAATTTTTATTTAGACTTATAGAAGACGCCTGGCGGGGATAACTGCAGTAATCGACCGGAGTTGAAAATGATGAATTATGTACTTATATCGCTATTAAAAAAATGGGGTTGATGGTGGAAGGGTAAAAACTTAGGGCTGTATGCATAAAAAAATATTTTGCCCTAAATTAAAAAAAAAAAATGGGGTGGACCACCCTTAACTTTAAGGGGTATGAAATAGATGTTGCCCGATTCTCAGACCTACTCGATAAGCACACAAAATTACATCAAAATCTGTTAAGTCGTTTCTGAGGAGTTTGATAACAAACACCGTGACACGAGAATTTTATATATTAGATGTACGGTAATTTGGTGTTGACATAAGCAGTTATCGGTACAAATACCCGTTACATTGTAAAAAAGGTACCGTGAGTAAATATTCTTTAAGAAAAGGTAGACATTTCAATATGAAACAGAATAATGAAAAGTAAGATTTGTATTATGATAGAGTGAAAATCATATATGGCCACACAATTTTGGCAACCATGGGTCACCCTGAATATCTTGTGAATAGTGTTATAGATACACTCTGCTTCTATTGAGAGAAAGAAGAGTTCAGACTGTTTCCTGGCGATAACACTCTAAATGGGTGAAAAGCCATCCAAAAAAAAAGAAAAAAAGTTGACTCATTGACACGACATTGTTTTTTATTCTTTCCAACAGATGCAAAAAATGTGCTTCTTGTTTTACCTTACTTAAATGCAGTTATAATTACATCTTAAAAAGGAAATATTATAATTGGTGGGTTTTTATTTTATGTGGGTATTGAGTCTTGAAATAACCCCCTCAATGAAAATGGGCATATATAGCCTGGTCATAGCATGTGGATTTGCAATTCATGTGCATGTAATAAACATGCAGGTTGCCCCTTCCGTGCCTATATAAAGGTTAGGTAATCAGGATGGGTGATATCAATAGGATACAACACAAAAGTGAAGGATTCAGTAGACCAGCTGCATGTTATAATCACGCTGGTTGTCCACTTTGTACCATAAATAAATAATGCATGGCATAGCCTCATCACTTACGTAAAATGTATTTGTTCAAATATCAACCTTTTACAGAATGCTGAAGAACTTACAGAAAGTTGGAAATCTATTTTTTTCTGGATGTTCCATGGGATATACAGTTAGAAAATAAACTATTTTTTTCCAAATTCAAGAAATGGTTGCTGTAATGGAATTGTTGGGAAAATAAAAAGATATTTTAAAATGTTAAATATTTGAATACCTAATAATTAGATATAGCTGAGAATAATAAATATACATGTTAGAATAAGTGTAAGTAATTTCATGTATGTAAGCAGTACCTAACACCTCCTTCACACAAGTTTACTTATTAAAAAGGCTCATACACTCTAATACAGATTAATCAAGCTAATGTAATGAAATAATATGTACGAAAACCATTGCAATACTTACCTACTCACCATGCCATACTCAATGCAGAACAAAAAATAAATCATTCTTAAAAAAGGAGCCATATTTTATTTATCTACTGATAATATTATCTCACAAAAAATAGAAAACTAAATTTAGTTTTATATATTGGACCAAAAATACATAATATAAGATTTATTTAATTCTACTACCTAAACACAGTGAATGAGTAAAATAATAAATTTGTTTTTTATTTTTTATTTTTTTCTTCCTATACTATGCTAGGTCCTCTAGACGTTGCCAAGCACATGGCAAAGGCTTCCCAATCTCCACTTCTTGAGTAAAATAATAAAATTATGTATTATTTTTAATTCTCTTCTTCTTGTACCATGCTAGGTCTTCATGACGTTGCCAAGCACTCGGCAAATGCTTTCAAATCTCCACTTTTTGGATATTTTACTGTCTTCAATTTATTAACTAACATCCAAATATTTGATTTTGTCATTCTTGTTATTGAAATGAATAACCAGTCATATCTGTAAAGAAAAATAATATATTATATAACACATTTTAGATAACTCTCTTACACAGATTTTACAAAAATTATGGTTCGTTTAGTGATACCTAGTTCAATCTTGGTACGCTTTATTTAAAATTTATGATTCATGTCTCAGTTTACAGTGTAACATTTCCATTAATTATAATATAATTCAAAGTGATAAATAATTAGTTATCCCTATTATTTGGCTATATATTCTTGTTATTATATATATAAAATATAATATATGTAAGTATTAAATGTCTTATAAATTAAATTCATATAAAACACTGCAATTGGCCTTATTTTTTTGTTACTATGACTTAAGTTCCTTATGCTTTATGTGCTGTTGTGTTTAAATTAACAAATATATTCTTACCTTTATAATAATTAATGCTCTCTTAGAATCACAAGGCAGAACCAGCTTCCAAGATTCAGGGTGCCTTTGCATTAATCATGTAATCTTTTCCTAGCCCTCAAATGTCATTGTCATGGTAATGAATAATCCTTTAACATCAGAATCGTTTTAATCAATGTTTATTGTTATGCATTTTCCATTATTTCTGTAAAAAGGTAAAAAAACAAAGTTTTAATATCTTGTTGTAAATTACTCACGATTAAATACGATTAATATGATTTCTTCATAATGTTGCATCTACTAACTTAATATTATCAATATCAATTAAATAATATCACGGTATTTCTTAAAATAGTAAATTACTTCAGATGTAATTGTATAATGTCAGTTTATAAGTTCATAATGAATTAAATGAAATGAGTTGTCAAACAAAACTGACTCCTGTAACAAATGTTATATTTACTTGTGTTTTTAAGGCATAACCTCAAACATTTCTTCGTAGAAACTAATGTATCATATTACTTAGTTCATTATATCTATTGGTTTTATATGAATGTGTACATAAACATCATTATTACCTTTTATTTAGTCCAAAAATATTTGTTATAGTGTTCACTATCACTTCACTTAATTCACTCTGTACATAATATTGTGTATGAGTGGTACCACTCACATTTGTATATAATATAATGTACAATATTTTATTGTCATACTATGAAGTTTATTATTTTATAAAATGTAGTAGTTAAACAAATAATTCTGTACGGAACGCAGACTTTACAAAATAGACATATTATAGCGTCTTTATTTTGTCAAAATATAAATGGCGTCGTTTCCAATATGTCAAATTATCGAGCGACGTGATTGGCCGACGTAGAATATTTATAAAACGATGTTGCCGTTAACAAAAAATAATGTTTTTTCGTTTCTTGAATCTTCATGTAACACGTTCAAATTATTTAAATATTGGTTAATTCGCGTAAAACATGTTGCAAAAGTATTAAAAAAACACAAATTAAACTATTTTATGTAACATACATTTATAATGATACATTTACTCGAAATAAATTATCGATATTTTCTTAATTAATTTTAGTATGGCAATATAATATGGTACACAATTTTGGCGGTAAAGAATATTTTCTTACCCTTTCAAACTGACGTAAAAAACGTATTTTTTATCTCATTCACACTTTTTTTTTTACACTCTTTTTTGCTGTTTTTCTCGCTCCTCAAAAAGAAAGTACGGCATTTAGTGGGTTTTTATTTCACATAGATACCTCATCTTGTAATGGTCAGGTCAATGGAACGCAAATTCCTTGAAATGGGAGAGTATAGCCCGGTGAAAGTTTAGTATGGAAATTCAAAAATCATTTTTATAAGATATAAGGATAAGGATAAGGATTATAAAAAAAATTGTCAATACCAGTGATAATCGGACATTCGGTAAAAGTACCTCCCGGATACTTAATAATTCGAGTACCTATAATACCTATTCTTTAAGAAAACTGCTCGAGGAGTTTTTGAAATATTTCAAATTCATATACCATTTTGGAAATTCGGCGACGTGGGGGTAGAAATTCAAACGCGTAACATTTGAAGTATCCAGTATTGACACAAACAATCGGTACAAATACCCGGTACATTGTATATAAAAAGGTACTTCGAGAAAATAATTATTCTTTAAGAAAACCGAGGAGTTTTTGAAATATTTCAAATTCCTATACCATTTTGAAAATTTAGTGATGGGGGGGAGGATAGAAATTTTATTGTGTGAGCATTTCTAGAAATTAGAATTTTTGGTGTTAATTTTCTTATAGCGGCCCGTCCTTGCCTCATAATCTTCCCGAGTGGACCTTGTTCCCTATAAGTCTGTGCACCCCTACCCTAAAGCATTTACGAAAGAAATTGGAAGTTGTACAATTTTTATTCTATTATATTTTTAAAGGCCGTTCACGTGTGATCAGGGTAATTGTCGCAATTGAATAATAGGGATTACGTTGAGTAAAATTTATGTGAGTATATTAATTTGAACAATTAATTATTATTTATTTAGGTATTTCAAGGCGCATTTCAGATGTTCAATATACATAATTATATAAAATATACATTTATATGAATTGCCAACAGTGATGAAAGATTTATGAAGTGTTTTATATTGTTTTACATTTTATTTGAATTAAATAAGTCAATGACCACTTTTAAAAGCAACTAGCTATTAACCTGGTTTCGCTATGAGAGTTACATGGCCACCGCTACCTATAAAAAGCTTCTAAATAATATGTCAAATTATTCCTCACCCCGCTTTACAATCTTTCAAAAACACTTCAAAATCTGTGTTTTGTAGAAAAAAATATCACACATTAGATGCAGAATATTACATTATAAAATGCAAAAAAAAAACTAAAAATCCAAAAATGTTTCAAAGCCTGAATGTCTAGGGCGATCTCTATATACATTGCATGCACGCGAGTAATATATACATGATGGTAGAGACTGTACATACATAACACAACACACTCAAAATGACAAATATACTATACTATACTATACTATACCATCACGGCATATCCCACAAGTGGGGTAGCCAGCAGATCAGCTGCATGTAAGAAACATGCAAACTGTCCTCTTCGTGCCAATATAAAATCAAGACATTCAGGATGGGTGGCAAACCTCATCGCTGAATTTTAGATGTATAATGTCTTAATTTTTTCGAACACCTGCCTTTTATAGGACACTCGAAAACTTACGCAGAAGAGTGGGAGACCAATTCTTTACCGGGTGCTCCACGGCTGTCACAAATATTTTAACAATAACAAATAATAAATTAAAATAAACGTGAGTATACTCAGAGGTATATATTATTTTTATAAGCGAAATTAAATATTTTGTGTTGAATTTATAGACTGCGATTAAGTTCTAGGAAGTGTAACATGATTAATCTTCCTCTACTACGCAGTTATCTTAAGTGACGAGCGAGAGATAAACCATGTTATATTATATCTATTTATATTTAAATAATAATAAAATGTTCAATTATTATTAAAAACCTGTTAATCATTCTCTAGTATTGGAATGTATCTTTACGTTTTATATAAAATTACAGGTCAGCTTCATTAACTTTTCAGTTTGACGAAGCTACATTAACTGTTTGTTCATCATCAAATTCTGTTAAATTTTGTTTTTTTTTTTATATATATATATGTAGATATATATCTCATACTTAATAAACGCAAAAATCGTAAAGGTGGATAAGATCGGTAGCGGGATTGAAATTATCAACCTTCCGCTCAGAACTACAACAGAATACTTTGAAATATGCTTCAAAATTGGAGAGAAATCTATGCAGCGCTGAAGCAATCAGAAAATTTGTATTGATTGTGTTTTCTTCAATATTATTAATCTCAATGCGATACACTATTATCAATGATGTGTCTACGCCAACCTGAATGAAATATTTTAACGACATAGACAAAATTACCTGTATACAATACTTACTCAATTTTTGGCAGATGTTGTCATGTGTGTATACGTAGGAAAAAGAAGATTCCATAATACGTCAAACGAAAAACTAAGAATCCTATGGAATTGAAACTTGTCTCTCCGTAAGATAAGGTAAGTAAATTAAAAAAGCATTTCTAGTGCCATGTAGGAACCTACTTAACACTAATAAATATAGTACTCATAGATGCACTTCGTACAATAAAATAGATGCAAAATGAGAACAAAACAAAACACTACGAAAGGCATCGAGTTACATAGTTCCATTAATCCAATCCATGTTATGTATTCACTATTAGGTACATATTCTTTATTCCATTTGATTGTGTGCGCTTGAGTAAAAATTTGAATTTCAAATAAAGAACAGGGTCCCTCTCCAAAGGGCGAAGTAATTCTTTTATAAGACGCCGCCTCTGTACTAGCTACTTGTTTTTGGTCAAATAAATCTTTCTTTGGTACCATAACAGCATCGTACCGATATCAAATACTTTAATGCACCGATACTTACCAGTCATTCGAATTCCTATCCTATATCCAAGAGTAAGAACATTTCAGTTTTCTTACTCTTGGATATATATAATAGGAGTATTTATACCGTATATACATAATAATATACAATATAATAGATCCATAGATACTTTATTTGTATCAATTTTGGGTATAATAATTAATAGAATCAAAGAAATAGAATAATTTTTTATAGATATTTTTGAAACAAAAAAAATCCTCTTTAACAATACACCGTTAATGCTGAGATTATCATGAGAAGAGGAAACTTATTTAGCAGAAAATCATTCAAAATGAAATTCAATTGGTTCCACCCGATATTTTCTAGTGAAATGTTGAAGGATGAAAGATAATTTTTTAGAGAAAACAATTTTTTAAAAAAAAGATCGATTTTCGCACTACAGTCAATTGTCAATTCATTTAGGTATTATTATTTAACCATAATACTTGTTATACTGATAAATTCATGTAACAACTTGCGCAACCTAGTGAGAGGATGTCGCATTACAATTCTTTATAGACGTAAAAAATCGACGGTCGTTTTTCGAAGCAGCAATCATTGGGTAAGTATTTTGCCAATACATTACTGAATAACAAATATCGGAATACCAGCCGTCTCTGTGTTCTATCCAACGGCGCCAGTGAAACAGGTGATTGGACACATTATTTATTTATTTTTTTTAATTTGACTTTTATGCTAGTTCATTGTCCTTCCACAAATACCTAATGAAGTTTCTTAATGATCAGCAAAAATAAAACAATGGCAGAATATTGTGATTTTAATTGATGCAATCGACAATAAATAATTATTACCAAAAGTGTATACCTACTTCCTTTTTATTTTCTGTGAAAATTCCAAATAAATGTAGGAGTTTTAACATTTTTTTACCATGGAACCACACATTATTTGAAACTTATGATTTATTTCAGAAGAATTAACAATGTTACAGTTTCGAGACATTTTGAATGTTTTTGATTAAACAAGTAATGGAAGTGCATTGTAGAATACTGAAATGAAACTTATGGTTTTATTTACAAGTTATACAAATATAATCATTAAAAATATGTTACAATTTAGCTCCGTAATGTATGCTGAAATAATTAGTTACATATGTATCTGTTTTTTATAATACAAAGAATTCGACCTGTATTTTCAATATATTTAATGTTATCCCTGACTACCCCACTTCTGGGAGATGCTAAATTGATATCTAGGTACGGAATTTCGGTTTAATCTTTTTTTAAATACATATCCAGTTTGACTACTTACACATCATTTAGAACTTATATTCTTACAAAAATGCTACAAGTGTTATATATTATTTAAATATATTTAGTATGTACCTACGCTAAGTTCTGATATTTTAATAATATATTATTATGCCACATTTCTTTACTGAACAACCTTGTCAATCACATATTTAATGAAATAATGTGTGACCCAGTATAATATTAAGTATGTATAATGTTATGTGAAATCAATCAATCTGCCGCCGAGGTATCGCCTTTTATTTCTCTCATTTTGTATGACGGGTTACATCTGCATTAATTTGTAAACGTATAGGTAATATTTTACCGATATTTATATAAAATCTATAGATAGTTTAAATTTAAACTAAAGCATAAGCCACAAAAAATGAAGCAAATGCTTTAAAACTCATTTATCCTGTCAGAATTAAATACATAGAGACCAAAGGAAATACATATGTCGCTTTTTTACACATGTAAATAAAAGGAATATTTGATGCATATCTTATGTTTTACATGGCTTAAAAAACAAAAATGAAACTTATTCGAAAGAAGACAAAAATCGTGAATATCGTTGTAAAAGTTTATATGCTAAAAATATGACCATATATCTGTCTGCAGGGAAGATTATTTGACCACAAAGTTTTTGGACATAAAATTGATCTATTTTATTTATTTATGAAAAATTATTGTATTCACTGTATCGATGTTTAGGCAGTAGATTGACAATGTCCTAATAAGACGAAAGACGTCTCTTTCGTCGAATAAATCAATAGTAGATTAAAACACTTGTTTTATTTATTTTCACTATGAAATTATTGCTCAATTATTGCTAAGAAATCCAAAATTGCTTTCAATGTGTAAATAATATATTAAGCATAATATTAAAGCATTAACTATCTTTATGCCATCGATATATAATAGATAAGGGGACAATGAAAATAAAGCTTTTATTACAAGATTTATATAAACGCTTTACTTATCTTTAGTGTTTCTATAATATTATTATTAATCTCGTATAATCAGAATCAATGTTATATGAATGATATCGTAAAACGCCCATGTAGAAAAATAATATTTGAAATTGATATTCTCCTCGTTATAATCTCTACGTATATCTTTTTATTGAATATTAATATCGAATGAAACCAAAACAGTACATTTTTATTGTAACTTATTAGAATGTTTTACATAATACGATGTACTTTGGTACTTAAATTCCGAATTGGATCAAATTTAGTAATTTTTGGATTACTGAATGACCTTAATATTTAATGATGTAACGAAAAATACGTCCGTAAAAATTATTTAGTAAAGTGACTTTTATGGTAATCTGTAAAATATTATAATAATGTATAATTTTGCTCTTTGTTATTATGTAGTTCCATGGGATTCCCGGTAAAGAATAAGACTCCCAGTCTTTTCTGTAAATTTTTTGGCAATTTATTATGTAAGAGGCGGGTATTCGTAAAAAATTACGTATAATATACTTAACTCTAAAATATTTAATTTAGCTATGAAGTATACTTTTTTTCTGAATGTCTAAATTTTTATTTGGTTCGGAGAGGATCACTCGCATGTTTGATACATGAAGTCTGGCTACTCTACTTGTGGAATATACCTACTGTGATCATATTTTTTTTAAAGCATTTGGTATTCAACGCTAAGTTTCTGAGCTAGTTTACTACGAAATATATATGTAGATATATATAGAGTTCGTCGGTAGCCTGGACTGCCTGGAGGTAGTCTCGGCCTCATGTACATGAGATAGCGGTTTGATTCCAGGTGCCGGCAAACTCCCCTTTCACGACACAAGCTTTTAACTTACTGTAAAAGATATATAAAGTATTTGGGTTTATAACAATAATCCAGACACATCTTCTTCAAAAATATAGGTATAAAAATAAATGGTCAGCGAATATCTACAAAATCACAGAGAATAGACAGAAAACCAATCCAGCAGGGCTACTCTTGACACAATCTAAATATTATCTTAATCGTTTTTAGATTTTGTCAAGAGTAACCGTGCAGATCCCAGGGATTACACTTTACAACAGTAGAATTGTAAAATCTTAATAATTAATCAAGATTTGTGATAATATAAGAGAGCAAAACGTAAGTAGTTAAAATATATCTTTCCAAAGTGTCTTTTGAATTGCATGAATCAATTTGAATTATTTGAATTTACACAACATTATTCAATATCAGCTACTGTACTTCATTCAGTATTATGATAGCACATAATACCTATAATTGTTTTAATGTTACAGTAAGTAGATACTAAAATATTTACGTTTATAATCTCAATGGTCGATACACAATGTGGTGTAGGTATTGCATGTTACGTCAACCATTTGTAACGACAAACGAATATTTCTAACAATGTCGTGCAACCTAAACATTTATCATATTTCATTAATTTTAATGAAATTACAATAATTGTAATATTTTAAGGCTTGCAATCATCAGATTGTGTCTAGCTGATGAACGTAGACACAATTTATTATCTATCTCGTATATTTTTATAATGGTGCGACTGACTGTGTGAGGGCGTGCGGACAATCTTTGCACTAATAGCACGTGGGTCGACACTACAGCAATATTCTGATAATCATACATTTTGTATGAAGTTATAGTCAATCTTCATACAATCCGACTTATTTTTGACAATGCATAACCGATTCTTAATTCAATCCAGCTATGAGGTCCATCTTGAATGCTTTTATTTTTGTTGATATAAAGAGCACAGCGTGATGTTTGTCATATGCGGTTAATCTACTTGTAAAAGACATCGTGAAGGTATAGATAGATAGACATATCCGATTCTAAGATGAGTTTACTTACTATGCAAATCTTAAAAACACTGTACTTGAGCGTTTAATTAATTACCTACTATTACTTTATGTGAATTTTCATAAATATGATGTCCACTTTTTAGGATTAATTAAGTAAACGATTTTATCCATCTTTATCACAGAGGATCAATTCACTTACAACTACTCTGAGAGTCAAAGGATATTAAAATAAATAAAATTTATCATATGTAATAAAAAATACCTAAAATAAATTTTGATAATATATTACTAATATTCCATAATCTTAATATTACTAATGATTTATATGTATGCGGTTCCAAAAAAACGCTGTGAAAATACAATGTTTTTCAAAAAAAAAAGTTTGGTATTCACAATTCTTTATTTCTTGAGTACTTATCTCGAGTTTATTTCTCGGCCGATAGCTTTTAGGTGATTATTTTCACTATATAAATCTATAATCCGACCGTCGGATTAAATAGTGAGCTGTCTTTTTTCTCAACTATCTTATCACAATAATCGATCTTGTATCTTACACCAACATTGCATCATCATCGGAAACGAAACTATTATTTGAAATGTTCATCTTCATCATAAAATAAATCATATTATTCTACATACTTCGTATAATGTTTATATTGTTATACAGAGTGTCCGCGTCATTGTGAATCAGCCGGAGCAGGGAAATAGTCATAGATCACACTCAATATTCATCTAAACACAGAACACATTATAACTGTTAGAAACAACACCCCATATTTTGTCTCAACTATCTTATCACAATAATCGATCTTGTATCTTACACCAACATTGCATCATCATCGGAAACGAAACTATTATTTGAAATGTTCATCTTCATCATAAAATAAATCATATTATTCTACTTCGTATAATGGTTATATTGTTATACAGAGTGTCCGCGTCATTGTGAATCAGCCGGAGTAGGGAAAAAGTCATAGATCACACTCAATATTCATCTAAACACAGAACACATTATAACTGTTAGAAACAACACCCCATATTGGCTCGTATTATTTGCATAGATTCTGCGTTATTAATTCCAGATGCCGGGAAACTCCCCTTTCACGACACAAGCTTTAAATTTAGGTAATAAAAAACGAAACACTGTATAACTTTCACTAATTAATATATTGCTTAGAAGCTTTTTGGAACTACGTCCATCTTCAGAAGTATATAATAGTAGTAACTAAGTTATAAGATATTGATTAAGTTATATATAACTAAGTTATAAGATATTTATTACTGAGGATGGACGTATGTCCAAAAAGCTTCTAAGCAATATATTAATTAATGAAAGTAATATAATTCATTTTTTTTTTATTACCTAAATTTAAAAATGAGCTTTCATAGTGTTTCCTCTTCGAAAATAGAAAAGTTACAAGCTTTTAGCTTACTGTGAAAGGTGTATAAGGTTGTATTTGGATTTAGATTTATTTATTTATTTATTTATTTATTTATTCTTTACTGTACATTGATAAAATACAATTACATAAAAGGTATACATCAAAATTACATACAATCAATATACAGAGGGCGAGTTTATCGCAAAGGCGCTATCTCTTCCAACTATTCCCATTTTTATGATTTTTGTAAATACTTAAATACATTTATTCATGGTCAAACATGAAACATTGAGTGATTTTTTATGCTAATAATATGAAAATCCAATGATCAAAAAATAAAAAAAATGTTCAGTTCACAAAAGTTTTTAGATCAAATAATGTGTAAATGATCCTAGATAGAGAAATCTGAAATTGATAGTATAAAACTCACAGAAATATACATAGTGCCATGCAGAACCAAGTTGATTTCCTACAGGTACCTATAGGTGCGAGTACGAGTATAATATTATAGTGGGTATGTAGCAAACAATATAACATAGATGATTAGGTATAGAGAACCTAGAATTCTCACGTGAGATATATGAGGAAAACAATAATCGTTTTGTGTGGGCACGTGTCTATAAACATTATTCATTAAAACCATAAAATCAAACCGTCAAAATTCTCATATAGTAAAATAATTATTCAATTTCTATAGAAAAATACGAGAATTACCTAATTTATTTTTTCCCTAAATATTTTTTAACCGTTCGTTTAGATCAAACATATTTTAAACATACCAAATAGTTGCGATATTCACTTTTGATCATTGGTACTATCCTCAAAATATTTTTTTATTAAAAAAATCTATTTCATTTATAATTTCCTTAAATTTTTCACATATTTCAAATATGATTGATTTATAAACTAATATCACATTTTACGAAAAAATGCAAGCCTATTTTTCAAAAACATCGATGCGTGTAGGTTTATGGATACTATAAAAACACCCTTATTGATTATACAAGGATTTTTATATAACTAACAACTAATGAATGAGGTGTAGATTTAAATGATTTGACTTTTGTTAAGTCCTAATAAAATATTGTATTTGCATTATGTATTTGCATTTGCTTAATGTATTTGCATTATGTATTACATTATGTATTTGCAGTAAAATAAACTAGTAAAAATAAGAGATTGGTAAGATAGATCTAGATGCATTTTCAAATATCTACAACTTCAACACTTCAGAATATCAATATTTTCATAAACTTTTCTTGTTAACATACAGACAAAGAGTAATGGTTACGTTGCAGTAATAAGACAGCAGTTAATCATACCGTATGATGGATTACAATGTATCAAACCTTTTCCGGTCTATATTATTATTACAGTGGAACCTCTCATAACGAGTTTAATTCGTTCCAGACTCTTACTCGTTATGCGAAACATTTATTTCTATAGAAATCAATGTAAAATACAATAATGCGTTCCATGCCGAAAAAATAAGTATTCTTGGAGTACTTAATGATTTTTTTTTATTAACGTTTATTCAATTAAAATTACTGATAAAAGAGTGTAACAACTTGTAATACAATTTAGATTAGGAAAAAAACGTACCTAAATAAAAATGTGAATTTATGACAAATAATTAACCATTTTTAACTAGAAAACTGACCGTAAACGTAACCGTTTCGTAGACATTCTTGAAGCATCCATCTTCTTAATTTTATCTTTGTTCTTGAGAATAGTGCAGATAGTTGATGTTGACCGATAGTATGTGCGCGATAGATATGCCACGCTCACATCTTGTTCTCGTTTTTCAATGATTTTATGTATCATTTCAACAGTTATTTTTAAACACAGACTGATGTACTGGCGTGGAAGTCCCGGCTCACAAGGTCACAAGTGAATGTCGTGAAAAAGGGACTTACCCTTTCGCTGTAACTCGTTATGCGAAACATCGCTCGTTATGGGAGCAGCTTTTTCACATTTTTTTGCTCGTTATGCGAATTACTCGTTATGAGAGGTGCTCGTTATGAGAGGTTCCACTGTATTATTATTATATTACTCTGATGAACTCTATGCCTAACTAACATATAAACAGTACATTCATATTATTTTACTAATACTTAGTGATTAATGTACCGTAGTAGTATATTTTAGCGTTATGTGACAATGTGTTAAGCCACATCAACCTCAAACTAAGATTATTATTTGTTTTGACTCAATACTTTTGCTCCTGTCATGGGTTATGGCCAATAAAATTTATTTTGTTTTACAGAAGATTAGTTAGCCTTAGCTGCTCAATACTATTATATAGCAAACAATAGTAACATTTGTAGGTTTGGATTATGACACTAACTTTTTTGAATTATTTAACTCATAGAGTTCCCAGAATAAAAATTATCTACCACTATATTCTGTAAGTTTTCGAGTATCCTGCAAAAGATGAGTTGTCATACGGAAATTATCGTATTAAAGATATCTAATAGATCAGCAGATGTGCAGACCAATTTATTTATGATTCCTATACGATCCATCCTCACTTATTCGCACGAAAAGGACAACCTATCTGTTACGCAGTAAATGTGCTGGTCACCTCGCTTTTGGCAGATACTATGATGGTTTAAATAGGTAGAATACGATTTTCAGATTTGAAGCTTTTTTTCTTTTTTGGCTTAACACATTATTCCATAACACCATCCACTGTAATACTAGTGATATATGATATCCCTTTTTACGCAACGACTTATTATTTTTAATATAACTATATACATGTATATACTCTCTGCAGTATCTTAATAATGTACCTACTATTCTTAATAATAATATAAAATAATATCTTTGAAGAATAGACAAGTGGGCGATATGCATTTGTTTAGAAAGTTATACCTACCTACTTAAAGAAATTTATCAATACTTATGATTTTTATTTTCTGTGGGAGTTTGGTTTATTTTTTTAGACTCTAATAGCACCTATCAAAAATTTACCTACAGATTACTAAATAACGAATGATCTGTATGAATACTTGAAATTTTATTATAATTTTCCCCTATTTCTTTTTAATATCATCAAAATACCAAATAAAAGACATCCTTTAATATAAAATTTTAACTTACTTTTCATATTTGCTTCAAATTTCTTCTTCTTCTCAGTCTACTTCTGGGCGAAGTCTGCATCAAATACATAACAAAGCTTTCAACCAGGTTTACGATGGCTTACCAGGAGGCTTATAATGATGACTTAGCCAGGAGACTTTGTCTCACTGGACTTCTGTAGCGCGAGTTTACTTTATTTGAGCATAAATGTAATGTCACAGCTTTGAATAATTCTAACCAGTGGTAAATATGAAACTTGGAATAACTAGAAATGGTGACAATGCATTTACATTTAAGCATAATTATTGTATCTAGGTATGGAAAAGTTTTCAAGAGGCCTGTATCCAGCAGTGGAGAGAAGAGTAACCAGGCAATGCCATTCAAAGGTTTTTATCCGTTGGGATATATCAATATCTTAGTTTGCTATCAACAATTTATCACACACACCGTGTCTTTGAGTAATATCCACAATTGCTATTTTGTGGGCTTGTTTAACATCAATGATTTTTTTTATTTCTGCTGCTTTACCAACAGTTTTCTTCTCTTCCTTCTCACACCACAACACGTGAGAAAAATGTTGTTTTTAACAACAACAAAAATGCGTTGCTTTTTGTATCACTTTACCACACATCAGCATAAAATATACGAAAATCAATATCATATCAATTCGTCTCCAAAATAATGTAAAATGGAATGTTAGATAAAGTTTGTAGCTATTCCAACGACATTGTATGGATACGCTGTATTTAATAAAATAATAAAATAAAAATAAAATAAAATAAACTTTATTGTGACAATAGACAAGTACATTGTACAAAAGGCGGGTTTATTGCCAAATGGCAATTTCTGCCAACCAACCTGATGTTTGAGAAAAAAAAAAAATAAGAAAAATAATAAAATATGCCAGAACCATAAAAAAAAAAAAAAATAATAATAAATAAATATACCCATACAAAAATAAAAATAAATAAATAAAAAATATATATATAATACATGCATAAAGTGGAATGGGGAAAGGGGGACAAGGAAGGGGATGGAATTATGATGGGTTATTGAGAGCAAGATAGTGATGTTTCAGTCTACTTTTGAAAATGGAAATTGAAGGAGCAAGTCTGATCAGTAAAGGCAAATCATTCCATAACCGAGCTGCATGTATAGTGAAGGAAGATGTGACAAAAGATGTTCGATGAGTGGGAATAGTTAACGTACCAAGTGCACCAGAACGAAGAGGCAAGCCATGAGATGCCAAAGGCGAAAACAAGATTTTAGGTAGCTCGGAGTAGAGGGGTTGCGGAGAACATTAAAGAGCAGGCAGAGAATATGCAGATTGCGACGCTGTGACATTTTCAACCATTTGAGCTCGTTTCTATATTGAGAGATATGATCAAATTTTCGAAGTCCAAAAATGAAACGAATGCAGATGTTTTGCAAGCGCTCCAGTTTCATCAATTGTTCGTTGTTGATGTCCAGATAGGCCACATCCGCATACTCCAGCAAAGGTAGAAGTAAGGTTAGTGATAGGAGTATTTTAGTCTCTCGGGGAAGAAAATTTTGGTGTCGCCTAAGAGAGTGGAGACTAAAGAAAAATTTGCGACTTACCTCTCCAACCTGAGACTGCCAGGATAAATGTTGATTGAAAAACATACCAAGATTCTTAACCTTTTTTGAGAGAGAAATTTCAGAGTTATTGAGGTAGAGTTTGGGTAAAGTGTCAATTGGAATTTTAGGTAAGAGGCGAGAACTGCCTATTAGGATTGCTTGAGATTTTGAAGGATTCAGTAACAAACCATTTTGCTGTGCCCAATGAGAAATGCGGTCCAATTCACCATTTATGTGAGAGAGTGCAAGCTGTGCTTGATCCAACTCGAAATGTGAGTAAATTTGTAAATCATCTGCATACAGATGGTAGCCTACATTTATATGTTCGACTATTGAGTTGATGTAAAGCGAAAATAAGAGTGGTGAAAGGATCCCGCCCTGAGGAACTCCTGCCGTCAATGGTAACCAATCAGAAGTTTGATTATCTGTTTTAATGCATTGCGTCCTATCTCTCAGATAAGAGCTAAACCAACGAAGTGTGTTGTCAGAGAGATTGTAATACCTTAGTTTTTCGAGAAGTATATCAAAGTCGACTGAGTTGAAGGCGCTACTGAAATCGAGGAGTATGAGAAGGGATAATCCATGAAGAGAAGAAATAATCCATGTATACGACAAGTAATAAAATTAAGAGCCCAAGTGTGCTCATCGTTTGGTTATTGTATAAATGCATTGATTTTATTGAAAATTCATTGAATAATAATGTATGAATAAATAAAATGGCATTATTATAATGTCATCGTTTTTATGAACCACCGTCGTCGGGACCCTCGTAAAAATACAAATATAATGATTTTATGTTTCAATCGAACACATTGTGGGCAGAAATATATTTTATGCTTTCACATTTTATAAATTTTGCGAAGAATATTGAGTCATTTTAGAGACTTTTACATCGTCATTATTGCTATCTGAATGTGAGGTCTGAAATTGTTAAGATAAGAATGAACAAATCGCAATGAAATATTGTTTGGATTCAAAACAAACATTTTTAGCTACATTGCTCTGTACACGGGAATGTTCTGTTGAACAAAATAATTTTAACTTTCTCATACATACATACGTACAACTCAAATCACGGTGGTCGGTACGATAGTGAAACTTATTGCCACGACAAGTATTTCAAAGCTACTATGAATATCGGATGAGTTGCTCAGCTCAAACGTATAAAATATGAATTATTGAAAATAGATAAAATTGTTCATAAATGATCAGTTTTTCAACTTAAAATGCAACATTCCACAAACTTTTAGTAAAAAGATTCAGATGATAGTGAAAAGTTCTCAAAATATGGAAGAGTATGTAGTGTTTGTGTTATATATATTTTTTTATTAAATTTACACAATAATATGTCATGTCAAATAAAATACTTGTATAAATAATAATATAAATTGTTTTTCTGAATCTATGTAGAGTTATTCAACTCTGACACCAGCAATCTTTTTTTTTCTTTTTTTTGTAATGAGGGGAAATCCTTCATGGACACCTCACCTAAATAGGTAGTGCCGGACTCCTACCGGCTAAAAGCTCTCATTCTTCTTTGCAGCCCCGGTTCTCACCTTGCGGTCTACCCGGGAGTACAATAAATTTGTCTTAGAATTGCTCCCTCTCCTTGATAGAAATTATCCTGTCTTGATGCTCCCTGTTAACCCATTTGTCTACATCCTTGACTTAAACGTAGCAAATATGAATCCTTGAATAATAGATAAAAATGTTCATAAATGATTCATCTTTAAATAAAGCAATCCACGATTTCTGCTCAATTTTGAGAGTGAAATTATAAAAAAATATGATTTTGTTGGATGCATCTATAAAATTAATCTATCTAATATTATTTCAATAAAACATTTGTCTACACCCATACCAGCAATCTTGACTGCTGTTTTTAGGTATAATTATATCTGCTCCAAAGCAAATAAAAACTAAACCAGAGATTTTAAGCCTGGTGTTTCCTGGTGGCTCTAGCAGCATTTCAATAAGGGCTCATCCACACCATGACGCCCTGTGGGGGATTAATATTGAGGTGTACGCTCTCATACATTTATATAATACACAATAGTGATAATCTCGCCACTGCACATCGTCCTAGTTTTTTAAAAAAATATTATTTTGTTAACACTGTTATGTAATGATGATGTTCAAAAAGAATTTTAAAAAATACTGCCACCCGACGTCGTGGCGTGGTTGAGCACTTATTGCAGCGCTGCTCGAACCAGCGGAAACGTAGCTGACTCTGTCATAAGACTGTCGATCAACTCCGTAACATTGTATGAGGACATTTTACAACAATTTGTTTGATAATATATATCGCATGCACTTGCAGAAGATATTACATTATCTTCGTACCTATATGAATAAAAACATTTATTTATTGAAATTTAATCACCGATTCCCCGTGGGTGGGTCTTTCTGCCATCAAAATCAATAAAAAAATACTTCTCAAGTTACAACGATGTGCCCTGTCCCTTATTTCAGATTTGAATTGAGGAAAGATTGACATTTCGGGTTCGCATTTTTTACGGCGTAATATGTTTTATGTTCATGTTTTTTGTTTTTCACAAAACGACTACATGAGTTTTGGTGCTGGACAAAATTGCAAGAATTTTTATCGTCAATATACATTTTTTTAATATAACATCAGTATAACATACGTGATGCTACGAAAACTTTTTCATGGTGAAATTACTCATGGATTTTATATAAATATCTGTTGCCTACTATTTTATTGACAAAACATCTTTCAGTTACCAGTAAATAGAATAAATAAATAAATAATTTATATTATTCATACAATTTATAACATACATAAAAAATGACAGAGATCGAATATGTATTCGAATATTTTTTTAGATCGAAAAAAAATCATTCATAATTTAATTGCTTTATTTAATCCTATAATCCCTCAAAGCACGATAACTACTCAATTTTGAGGGTTTAAGTAGATAATTATATAAAAAAATATATGATTGTGTTTAATGCACTAATAAAATTAATGTATATATAATATTATTTCAATAAAACATATTCGTATATGTTTTATTATGCAATAGTATTTTTTCTAGTTAGAATACCTAAAATGGTAAAAAAATAAGCCCCTCATAAAAAACAATCTGTAAAACTCACAAGAAGATCTGAGAAGGCTTATAAGGAACAGTAAAAAGTGCAAAGAAAAACCAGGTTTCTTGCAAATCAATCCATTAGATTATGGCTAATTAGAAGAAATATTTTTAAATGTCCACATTTGACTACATTCTGAAAATGCACGTATGAATATAGCTCTCACTCTAAATGGTAAATATATACATTGTATAGAAGCATAGAGCAGTAGTGTAGTTGTAGTAGGTACCTATGTATGTATCTATTAATGGTGTTGGGTTCACACGGAGGTGTGAACATGTCAGTTGGTATGACACGTAAAGGGCCTTAGAAGTAACATCTCCTCAGGTGTAATGCCGCGCTCCGTATAGTGTGATTGGCACAAGTGGCAATAACAATACACAGAGGTTAAACACTGTAACTAACTTAATTTACTTACGCTTTACAAATCTGAATAATTTATCTAAATGTAAAATGATTATATAAACTTGTGTAAAAGATATTGCAAAGAATGATGATGTTTCATAATCACATATTTACAATTTTTATTCATCGCTTGTTAAAACCTAGGTTACTATAATAAAGTTACTACTAAAATTCAAAATCATATTTTATTAAATATAGAGTTGTTCAAACATTTCCGAAATAATACTTTACTTATTTATTATTTTGATTTTTTTCTTTATTATAACACAATAATCAATAAATATAAAAAGTAAAAGGTGACACATTTTTTCCTACTCGTGTTCATGCATTGCTGGGAAAAGCTTTTAACTTTGCATTTTGCTGGTTTCTGTTATCCTTCAACGTTTTAATTTTTAGTTTTTTATTTAACAAGTTATGAATTTATCAGTCGGATTTCATATTAAAATTATTTCATATAACTTTCTTCTTAATCACTTTTATTATTGACTCTTTTAAAAAAAAAATGTTTTCATTTCAACCTCGAAAATGTAACTGTTAACAGGTTCACGTACATATGATAGTAGTCAAAATGAAAATAAAAAAAAAACAGCTTCACGTGACTTAAAATGTATGAATCTATAAATTATTTCTATAGAGATACTATGGGCGTGAAAATAACTACTATTTAACAATTTACTTACGATATTTTGTCTCTGGCTTTGCTATATTTCACACCTTGTTAAGGGTTCGCTTCCTCGACACTACGGCGAAACTGCGATTTCATCTGTTGATATCAAACCGATATCAGATTCTCTGTTTGGTGCTGAGCTGAATGTATACAATATGCACTATGTTATATGGGAAGATGAAATGAAAAAAAAAACGACGAAGAATATAATAATATATGGTTTATTGTGTTTCGTTCATCTTGAAATTTACTTACAAAGTGTTAAACCGCCGAGAAACACTTGTAGAATTTTAAAATTTATTACTCTCACCTACAACTGATATCTACTTGAATATAATATTATATATCTACAGTGTAATACAACATTATGGTAACTACATAACATAGTATTGATGTTCAGTACAATTCGAATGTTGTTTGTTTTATATGAAAAATACATATTGATACAATCTCAGATACTTATGTATTATGTATAGAATAAAATATTTTTAAAAATGTAAAAGAAGTTGGTAAATTTTTTTCAACGTACTATTTTAAACATATTTAGGTAATATCAATAAAACACTGTTTTACTTTTCACTATTGATTTATTAAAATGTCTTTTCACAATGTGAACACACAAACTCTAGATCATTTGTACTATTTTAAATATAACTTCAATCCTATCAAGTCAAACTTAATATTAAGTTATTGGTCTCTAGATAGCAAACACGAAATGAAATCTTTCGTCGGTTGATGTTATTCGTAAAGTAAAAAATACGTAAAGACACTGTTTCAATTGTATTGAAACATGTATCACTAAACACGAATCAAACACAATCAAATCTCTTAATAAGAATAATAATTATGTTATGTATTGAATTCTGTCATCAATTTGCACTATTGTTTATGCTTCCTCCTTACTAACTCTTCTGAACACAAGGTAGAAACAAATCGTCCTCATTCAGAACGATTTCGTACCAATTTATTCCTTTCATTTCCCAAAATTCTTAAAACTCTGGTTTTGTTGCTGTGTGTCCATTACGCAGCGTATTGCGAAGCCAATCAAATCACCGAGGATATAGATTTTTTGTAAAGTAGGTACTTGTCATCAGTAACGTTTATTTTCCTCTTTTGAAGCCGGTATCTTGTTAAAGCCGTAAACTTTTCCTCTAATTTGACTACCCATGTTTTCGTCAACAATATTAATAAAATAATAGGGACACGAGAATGCTGAAATTCATACTAAGTATTGCTCAACAAATAATAATGATCTGAGAGGAATGAGAAAGCGGCTCTTTTGCAATCGTATTGTCTCTTGAAAGCGTGATGGAATACCAATACAAGTCCATATTTTGTTTTCATATCCAAATAGTCAGTAATTTTTTGTCATCGAAAAAAAATATTATTAAATTATTATAAAATCTCTTTCTTTTTTATCCCGGCCTTTGATTCCAAGTTCATCAAATAATTTGCAAAATTTGTATACAGATTTTTTATTTATTTATTTCATTTTCGCAAGGAACAAACAGTCAACACAATAAGTTTTACAAAAATCAAATTACATACAATATAAACTACAAAAGTCCCCCTATATTATTACCACAGTATAAAAATTCGAAACTCAACTGAAAAATTTATAATTATAGGTTTTTGCATTATTATTTTTTATAACAGTAAATACGTTTGTAGTTAAATTTCAAGCACATTGCTGATAGGTTCGAGTTTTTCATATCTTTGGCAGCTCAATACGTGAATGTTTTATGTGCGACCACAATGGTCATTACAATATTATCTAGAATTTTTGGCAATATTGTATTAAGAGGCAAAGTTAAAGTAGTCGTGGGCAGGACAAAAAGGGTAGTGGAGTGGAGATCTCGTGAAGATAAAAGGCGTAGAGGAAGACTTCGCGCATGATAGTCTGACGACATTAGGAGAATCGCTGGTGGCTGGTTGCAGAAAGCTCAGGACCGAGATTCTGGTAAATATATGGGGGAGACTTATGTTCAGAAGTGGACAGGAATATGTGCATAAGGCATCGCATTAAGTATTGTAGATTTAATAGTTCAGCAGCAGATAAAAAAATAGTAAAAATAAATATAACAGAAAGAGATCATAAACAATGTACAGATATCTTTATTGTACAGATACTAACATATATGTTCTAGGTACTACTACTTATTCTAATACCAGTAAATATAAATATTATCATTCGGGTGTTCATGCTAACAATAGTTGTTAATAAATAACCGGTCCTGTTAGAAGATTGCTTATATTGTTAGTATTGTTATTTATGCAAATTTGTCTTATTCGCAATATTCAAATGCAAAATATTTACACATAAAAATAATTTGATACCTACTTATTATATAAAAAGTCATAGGGAAATTCACACTATATTCATGAGGATTATCGCGCGGTGACAATGAAGATTCAATCAAAGAAATTTGAATACAAAATGATTAATTTAATATCGACACATTCTTAGAAATAAATAAACATTATCTTTTTATGTCATCATTGTAAATCTTTAAAATTTTGTAACCTGCAAATGGATGTATTTATTTTACAACTAGTATTAAATTTTATTTATTTATTTAATATAATGAACAGTCAAGCTGTTGAAAAAACTTCTTAATATTCATAGAAAACTTCAATGTTCAAAACATATTATAATAAATAATGTTAAAAAATATGCTTTCTTTCAATACGTGTTTACAAATGATTAGATACATATTATAAATACGAATTTAATACCATTACGCTGCTCGTCTTGAGAAGTAATCGAAAATGATTAAGCTCCACCTACTACTTCGCAGTTTCCGTTTTCGTACCATTTTACCGATTCCTAATGGATGTTAAACTCTAGGGGACGCCCACGCCGAGAGTACCTGGAGGACCTGTTGGTGGACATGCGCTGCTCATCATATGCAGAATTCAAAAGAACCGCACAAGACAGGGAGGAGTGGAGGAGAAGAATTAAAGAGATAATTGCTGCAAACCAATCCCAGGATTGAAACCAGAGAGAGAGAGAGAGAGAATGGATGTTTATAGATGTGCTTAATAAGTTTCCATCTTTTAGGATTTTTTTCCACGTTCTCATTAACTAATTTTTTTTTCAGTAAAAGCAATGGGTCTGATAATGAAATGTTCACTTTCTTTGTAATTATTCCATATTTCATGATTCGGGTTTATACCTACATCCTTTTTATGACAACAATATCGAAAAATTTGGAATGGTGTGCCAAGAGGACCTGATTTGTAGTAAGAGCGCTCTGCCGCTTAAATGGAAGAGGCATCTTTCCATTCTATTTTCCCAAGAGAATCAGTGAAGAAAGAAATTAGAAGAATATTATTATTTTACATATCTAAATGTAATAATATTTTTCATGTTGTATATAGCAAAATTCTGAATATCTTCGTATTTGAGCATGTCTAAATATGAATATTTTTTGACATAGGAGTCTTCTTTGCTGAGTCATTCATTGTGCGGGCACAAGGTCCAAGTGATAGGATTGACAGAACCAGCAGCAGCAATGGTTAAGTCTTGGATTTATTGGTATTTGTAAACAAAAAGGTTATTGTATCACAAGGAGAACAACACACAATCACATCAATATTACAACAAATAAACAGACAAACAATATTTTTCTACATTCTCCACATACTCTCCAATGATTGTGAAATTTTTATTCTATCGAATACTTTTAGGCTTTTAATTCTCCATAACATAAAAACATGAACAAGATTGAATCGAGATATGAACGTGTTGCGAATTTGTTTCTTCTTTTCAAAGTTTTTATCTTTCTTTGGATGACGGATTGCGTGAATCTCAAATAAATCAACAAAGCATTATAATAATACGTAATCATGTGACGATTCATAAGAGAAATTGTTGTATGGTAAAATTTATCAAAATATGGCAATTAATCATTATAAAAAGTTATTTCTGTGCACTTAAAGTAACGCCATTATACGTATGTAATGTATGATTCAATATTATTATATTCGCTACTTATCAAACAAAAGTATGTAATATGAACACGTTTGTAAATAAATGAGAAATGAATATTCTCTTAAATTCATTATGCAATCCTTTCAGATTGTAATTATTCACGATGCAGGTAGGTATATATATGTTTTATTATATAAAGTTGAAGTTCTGGACAACTTAATGTAATATTGTCACATTCCTTATATTAACTGATCTCTTCGCACAATTAATTTATTATTCAACAGCGGCAACTCCAGTGAGCTCATTAATCCGATTTATATCCATTCCGTTTAATGAACATTCTACCTGTGACTGCAAAAACAATTAGCGATTCATTAAGTCAATGCATTCGTACGTGTCACAACTGGCCATCTCTATAAAGCGATGTGTTAAATTACCCTGGGAAAGTTTTCAAAGTTCCGTTTTATATTATTAAGACAGCGGTTAGCTGCAAGTGCCGTATAGAAAAAAGTATTTAAGTATTAGACAAATACAGAAGACGTTGTTCTGTCGATTGATCAGTCGCTTGTCAATGAGCATAATTATGGTTAGCAAAAATACCCATAGATAAACTAACAGAACTATTTGCGGATATACTTTAAAATAAGTTAATAAAACTAGTCTTTATCTAGTTAAATTACTGTGTGAAATAAAACTGATTTAACCAACTTGCATTAATTGATAAGCACGTAATACCTACATACAAGTAATTTCCCATAATTAAGAGCAACGGTGATAATTTATAGACTTATTAACCATTGATTGAATTAAAACTAATGCAATACTGAATATAAAGAGATCAAATGGAAATTCACAATAGTTACTAACAACTACCACTACAGACATCTTAGACACTGCGTATCAATCTTGATTGAGAATAATAATAAATAAATTATAGTATTCTCATTGAAATGAAAAATGTGAAATATCAATGCAAGCTTTCGCAGCATTAGTTGGCTAACGATCGATTATTTAATTATTTGTTTAGCATATAAACACAAATCACAAGGTTATCAGGGGTTATTCAGTGAATTATGTTTATAATTAGTTGTTAATATTGTGAACAATAAATCAAATTAATGTAATTATAATCAAATACGTAGATAATTAATTATTAAATAATACTGCAAACTTCTTTTTATATTCGTTTGTCTAAATTTATGACCATGTAATTTGTGCTACAGCTTAACTAACAATAGTTTGTGCAAAAAGTATCGTCAATTAGTAGTCCAACATACAGACAGTACACATATATATGGATGTGGCCCACGTCCAGCAAAAGAGAAATAGCTGAAAAATACAAAAAGTTTCGTACCTACACTATTTAGGTAAAACGTATCTATTTTTCATAGAATAGTGTAGAAAAACTATGTGAATAAGGAACCACAGTTTGATCTTACACAATAAACAAAGGACAAAGTGAATGAGCATAACGAATATTGTTATGTTAGTAGAAAGGTAGTATATTATAATGTTATAGATCCCAAGAAACCTATAAACATATCAAATACGAATAAAGGGGCGGCAAAGAACTACCAAGGAGTGTTGCTATTGAAAAGATAACATCCATTTATACAAGAGAACAGTGTGCAGAAGACTTGTGCTGTATACCGCTTGTTCTTGTTGGACAAGTCATGGAACATGACATAAAATTAACCGACAGAGCTCTACTCAAATGGGAATTATTTATATGAAACATTATACTGATTTTTGTATATCATATAATATAAAATAAGTAATTTTTCTCAACAAATTTAAATTACGTGGAATATTTGAGGAGAAACCATTTGTATATAATAAACCAAAGGATTTTTTGAAATATCTTAAAAAGGTTTTGAACCAAATAATATTAATTTTGTGCTTGAGTTTTAGAATAACATCCTCCCCTCATACCAGCATTTCATTGCTGTTTGGGGAATACGAAGTGTTTATTGTTAACTATAATAAAATATCAATATAAATGTATCGAAATATAAGTTGTGTATTAAATTAAATAACAAAAATAATTATATTCACTGTGTCGGTGTTTAGGTAGTAGAATTCCACGGTGAATTAAAAAAGCATTTTTTATTCTACTATATTGTTTATTATTTATTGTCAATCGCATTGAAATGAAAAATGTGAAATATTAATGCAAGCTTTCACACCATTGATTATTCAAATGAACAAAATTCCTTATGATTTGCGAACTCTGGAGAGAGTGGAGGTGTTCAAGACGAGGTTAAAAACCCTAATGTTCGGGAGGTGTTGTGATTCTTAAATGGGCCCTTGCGGTGGTTTTTCCACAAAACGGCACATCATGAATAAGTTGTCTAGTTATTATTATTAATTGGCTAACGACTGATTATTTAATTATTTGTCACTGAGATTATCTATTATCCATTATATGCTTTAGTGAGATTACAAGAGAATGGCAATGTCTTTATAAGACGAAAGACGTCTTTGTTAATGATAAACAATAATATAGTAAGTATAAAAATATTTGTTTTTTGATTTCAATATTCCAGTTACATATCCTAATATTTGGATATCATAATACATAGCCTAATATCCCCTTCAAGTAACTAGCGATACTGCATAGAGAAGAAGGCATATTCCCATTTCTTTCCTTCCCTTTTTGCACCAATTTTTTTGGTGTGTGGCCGCTAAATCTAGAGTGCTCCCTCGGGGCAGCATTTCTCGCTTTAATGCGACATTACATCCTGTTTGTGCATGTGTGTGTCGTTATGGAGATACATATCTCCAGGTACGGCACGAGGTATGTGGCGGGCGCTGCCCTTAAAAAAACCTGTTACATTTCCAATTCGTGAGTTAAGCTACTATTGTCAATGATTAATCTTATAGACATAACCTTGCCTGTACCTTGTTTTTTTGTATGTATATTTTTAATGATCGGGTAGATACGAGGAACCTATATCAAAATCTGGAAAAGGGAAAAATAGTTCAGGACGTCATAAGACATTATGATATAGGTAATATGTGTTTGTCTAATCGTTAGGTTAACCCACTGATGTAACTACTTCACTATGAAAAGAGATGTTTTAGGATATTCTTAATCTAGAAATAACAATCTACTACACTACATTGATAGCTATGCAAATATACAGTTTTGAAAGATAAAATAAGTACTGTATTACTATACAAGCAAAAAACAATTTAGAAGTAATCTATATTCACGATACCACCCGTAGATTCAGCTAAGTGATATTACATATTGAACGCCCCAAGGCAAGGTTTAATAGTGTTTTAAGCTAAAGCAATGCGACAATCCAATTTTTAAAATCGCACGTGACAACATTAATTACTACTCTTAAGATATTCCAATTATTATCTGTCAATCATATTTTTTACATTTACAATCAGTGACAGTCATTGTTATTTTAGGATCCGTAGAAAAGCAACACAAAACCTCTTGTTCAACAAAAATAATGAATGTATCTTATTTTCTGTTAAACCATTCTTCTTTAAATCGCTACAAAGGCTATTTAATTTAAAGATTTTTAATGGGGAATAAAATGTGACAAACCTTTCATAAATGTTGCTTAAGTAAGGAGTAGTTAAATTAGATTACTGACAGCTTTTTGCTCTTAATTCTTTTTAAAGTACCTAATAAGTAGACTAATAATTTTATGAGATATACAATTTATTTTAAACTAACAGAAAAATAAGCATCTAGTTATTCTTTTTTATAACAACTATCTGACATAAATTAAATGTAAGTCTAGAAAATTGATCTAATACCTACCTACTAAAGTATTATGCGATTAGAAAAAAATAATGACATTTGAATTTGTTGAATATATACATAATAATTTTCTAATAAGTCAAACTAAACTAAAGGGCTCCGCAAATCGAGGGGCATTTTTCATCTGGTTTTGTTTTTAGCACCACCTCTGCTGCAGCGGCAAAGAAAATACCAATCAAAATCTTAAATCAATCAATGTGACTAGCCTATCATACATACTGAATAATGCAATTCTCCTGGAATGCTGTACATCAACTTGTATCATATTAATTGTTTTTTCACCTTTTGTTGAAAATATGATTATGCTACTAGACAAACTCATTACGAATAACATCTTCATTGCAAACGATGAAACGTTTTTTATAGGTACTGTGAAATTTCGCAGATTGATTTTTACAGTAGTCAATTATTTCAATCTTAAGATCTGATGCGACTTCTATTGTACCTATTGTATTAAATTGCTTGTCGGTGACCTTTGATCACTGATTTTAATATAATATTTTTTCCCCCACTAATTACTTTCTTTTACCCTCATAAGAGGAGCATCGAATATATGTATAGTCTAAAAGATTCCCACGAGGTGGTTTTGCCCGACCAGCTCCTCAGGTTGCACATTGTAGTCCGCCAATGAGGACAAAGATTTTGCTTAGTAAGTGCGGATAAATAGAAGTCCCTCGACTTTAGAAATATCCAGGCACGTGGTGGGAGTCTTCAATTATTTGGTATACTGATAAAAATATTAATAAGAATAATAAAATAAAATATTGATTAAAATGTCAAGATGTTAAAAAAAATGTATTGCAATTAACATGTTGAACTAAAAACCTTTTGAAATAAGATATAATAAATATAATACAAGTTTGTAGCGCTTATGCACATAAAATAAAGAAATGTGGACAAAAAAAGATAAAAATTAGCATTAAAACATCCCGTGGAGCACCCGGTAAAGAATTGGTCTCCCACTCTTCTGCGTGAGTTTTCGAGTGTCCTGTAAAAGGCAGGTGTTCGAAAAAATTAAGACATTTTACATCTTAAATTCAGCGATGAGGTTTGCTACCCATCCTGAATGTCTTGATTTTATATTGGCACGAAGAGGACAGTTTGCATGTTTCTTACATGCAGCTGATCTGCTGGCTACCCCACTTGTGGGATATGCCGTGATGGTATAGTAGTAGTAGTAGAAAACATAAAGTTAAATAGGGAATATATTTTGAAAAATAATATACCTAATACATACAAAATATAGGTACATATTTATATATTCTATTTTTTTAAATAACGACACTGAGGATGGACAGGCCTCCGTCAAAAATAAAATTTATATAGTGAAAGTTATAGTGTTTTTAATTAAATCATATTAAAATAAGTTAAAAATTTATATTTAATAAATTTGCAGCATAGTTGAAGGACTAAAATATACAAATAGGTATTTACATTTAATATGGAATTATTATTGATGTAACTCAGTAAGTAATATCATTCATAATATGAAGTTGATTTGTACGTTTTAATTAGAATTTGATAATGCCTTATCAAAATTGAAAGACGGCAAAGCACCAGGTATTGACCTAATTCCATCAGAGCTGCTTAAATGCGCAGGAAGCGGCATGCTTGACACTTTGTATAAGCTTGTCTGCAAAATATATAACACAGGAGAGATACCTGAGGACTTCGCCAAATGTCTGATACGAGCGCTACCTAAGAAAACAGGCACGACAAAGTGCGAACAACACAGAACATTAAGCATGATATCACACGCTTCTAAGATACTCACCAACATTATAATGAAAAGGGCGGAAAATAAAATAAACGAAACACTTTCAGAAGATCAATTTGGATTCCGCAAAGAGACAGGTACAAGAGATGCAATTCTGAGTCTAAGACTTGTTCTTGAAAAGAGAATAACAGTGAATAGAAACACGTATGTAGCATTCATCGACCTAGAAAAAGCATTCGATAAAGTAGAATGGGAACAACTTTTTAACACTCTAAACCAGATAGGAATGAGCTATAAGGACAGAAGAGCAATCTGGAGCCTATACAAGAATGAAATGGCTGTAATTAAAAGCGGAGAGAGCTGCGCAGAAGCGAGAGTAGAACAAGGTGTAAGACAGGGATGCTCAATGTCGCCAGCACTCTTTAACTGCTATATACAGCAAGCTATTGATGAACTCAGAGAAGAAATGAAGAATTGGACAGGAGTAAAAATAAATGGGAAAAAGGTTGACATGATTAGATATGCTGACGACATAGCACTGCTCGCAGACTCCGAGATGGAGCTGAACGAAGCCTTAGGAAAAATGGAAAGTATACTATTGTCAAAGTACAAAATGAAAATAAATAAAGATAAAACAAAATGTATGGTCGTTGGAAGGGAGGAAGCGACTGCGAACATTGCCATAAATGGAGTGAGCATCAAACAAGTAAGAGAATTCGTGTACTTGGGCAGCAGAATAAACCAGGACGGACGCTCCAAATCAGAAATTGTGAGCAGAATAAACCAGGCACGAATTGCCTTTAACAAAATATCCAAAATATTAGAATCCCCTAATATTGATCTAAGCGTGAGGAAGAATCTCACTAAAGCCTTTGTGTGGAGCATTCTGCTATATGGGTGCGAGACGTGGACCATCAGTAAGAGGGAAAGCGGACGGTTAGCGACATTTGAAATGTGGTGCTATAGACGCATGCTGAAGATTCATTGGTCGGAACACGTCGAAAACGAAGAAGTGTTAACCAGGGTTGGCGAAAAAAGGCAACTCCTCAAAAGAATCTGTCAACAACGAGCTAATTGGATTGGCCACAACATCAGGCACCCAGGACTGCTCATCGCAATCGCAGAGGGCAGGACCGAAGGCACAAATGGTAGAGGTCGACCGAGAGACGCCTTTATGGACCAACTGAAGAGGGACATGAGCTGTGGCTCATATATGGAGTTGAAGAGACTGGCTGAGAATAGGGAGGAGTGGAGAAATAAGTCAAAACTCGTTGCAGACCAATCCAATGGATTGTAACTCATTATATATATAATTAGACAAATTTATCCATAATTGTACCTTATAATGAAATTTTAAATCGAATATTTATTATTCCAATATGGACTGCTTGTGTTTAAATAAAAATTGTGTAAGTGGCATTGTTTTGACAAAGGCATTGTTTTAAAATAAATAATAAAATTTACATCACAAACTGATGATACAAGACGATGTTTGTGAAAAGACAGAAGGGAATCAAACAGACGACACAGGACTAAGTCAAACAACAACAGTAGCCAACGACAGATGACAATACAAAATACATACAAACAAACGCACAATAATATTAGTGAATAATAATAAAAAAACATGATTACATGAAGGATGACAAAGCAGATACATTGGTTTGTTGGTATCGTTGCTAAACAATAACAATGGGATTGTAAACCTGTGGTTTTTCCCTTTGAAAATCATATGGAGAAATAAACTATTCATCTCATTTTTATTCTCTCCCCACTACTGGACCAATTTTTCCTTTCCATTTGTACGGCACTTATTTCATTTATCTACCAACATCTTTCACTTTAACCCCTATATTCACAACAAATAATATTTTGGTATAAAATTGAACAAAATAATCATTTGCAGAATTCTTTTAATACTATTTTCTCAATTGAGTATATTAATATGTGAATGTTTTCATTTTTGTTCTTGTTTTTAAGCAAAATTTTCATTTAAAAGAGTACCTTCCTTTGTTACATATTCAATAATCTTAAGATCTACTGCTCAAAGAAAAAAATCAATGACAATCTAAATACCTCGTGTGAAATATGCACATAAAAAGTTGAAGAAAATCAAAGAAAATCCATAAATGATTTTGAATAATATCTAGTTTAATGCTTTGTATTGGTCTAAGCAAACAACTAGTACGTAGAAAATACGTAACTGCAAGATAATTTTAAGTCATATTGTAAAGTAAAAAGTCGGTGGACATTAACGGTTGTATTTAATTTCAGGAAGGATTTTGTCAATAGGAGTCCTTCAGGCGAACCTTGAGCCCTTCCTTAGAAAGAATTTCCTTGAAGAGTATGGATGACATTAACGGTTGTATTTAATTTCAGGAAGGATTTTGTCAATAGGAGTCCTTCAGGCGAACCTTGAGCCCTTCCTTAGAAAGAATTTCCTTGAAGAGTATGGATGACATTAACGGTTGTATTTAATTTCAGGAAGGATTTTGTCAATAGGAGTCCTTCAGGCGAACCTTGAGCCCTTCCTTAGAAAGAATTTCCTTGAAGAGTATGGATGACACAGGAACTGACATTCCTGAAACATTCATGGATGAGGGAGGGTGCAACCCTTAATGTGTGAAATGATTTTGAGGTAGCTGAATATAAAGAAAATATTTTTTTTAAATATGTATCTACAGTAAGAATGCAAACAATAATTCGTTTGGAATTTAATATCTATCGCAATTAAAATAAAATCATTATCAAACATAAATTATAAGAACTCCTGCGCATGTAGTAAAAGGTAGGCAAGGACATAATGCGCACATATATCATTCAGATGTTGTAAGTATTGAAGATGCACAAATCAAAATAATAACATATTATACCTACCTACCAACCATAATACTACATAATATTGAATAATAATAGATCCGATAATATTATGCGCGACAAACTGGCGGCAATACGTAAACATTATCTACAATCTGCGTCAAACATGCGGCACATGTTACAACAGGTACAACCAATTGATAATCAAAATTATGGGGTATAAAAAAATATTTTCCTAGAGTCGGTGGAATAAAATCGATTACTTAAATATTTTAGTAAATTTTCAATTATCCTGCTTAAGACAAATCTAATACTTATCTAGTATATAAAATTCTCGTGTCACGGTGTTTGTTATCATACTCCTCCGAAACGGCTGGACCAATTTTGATGAAATTTTATGTTTTTATCGGGTAGGTTTGAGAATCGGCCAACATCTATTTTTCATACCCCTAAAAGTTAAAGGTTTTTATTTTATTTAATGGTCAATTTTTTTATTTTTATTTTTTTGTGGTGAGGCAAAAAAATACAAACAGCCCTAAATTTTCACTTTTTTACCATCAATCCCTAATTTTTAATAGCGTCATTAGTATACAAGTGTGAGCAGTATGAAAGGGATAAAAGACAAGGATGGATGTGTGTTAGTGAATGATGAATGTGTGTTACGGAGATGGAAGGAGTATTTCGAAGATCTGTTTGAATGTGATGGTACAAATGAGAATGAGTACATTGAAAGCAGTGTGAATGAAAACGATATGATAGACATGAATGAGATTATGAATGCATTAAAAAAAGCGAAGTGCGGTAAAGCTGTAGGGTATGATTGTGTTGCCGTTGAGCTCATCAAGTCTGGTGGACCGGGGGCTCTCGCGTGGTGCTTGGAGCTTTTTAACGATTGTTGGAGAGAAGGCGTCACACCAGAGGATTGGAGGAGGGCTATCATCTGCCCCCTGTACAAAGGGAAAGGCTCTAGACTTGAGTGCGGGAGTTATCGGGCTATTAGCTTGCTGAGCTCAATAGGGAAATTGTATGGTAGAATTTTGATTGAGAGAGTACGAAAGATAACTGAGTGTAAGATATGGGATGCACAAGGAGCGTTTTTGAATGGCAGAGGGTGCACCGATCAGATCTTCTCCCTGCGAATGATTATAGAGAAGTTTCTGGGAAAACACCAGAGGCTTTTTTGTGCGTTCGTGGACTTGGAGAAAGCATATGATCGAGTGGACCGGGAAAGGTTGTGGCACGTGCTGTCGGAGTATGGGGTGAGCAGCCGGTTGATACGCGCAATCTCTTCACTTTACGTGGGAAGCTCCGCTTGCGTGAGGGTAAATAACACTCTCTCGGAGTGGTTTGTCCTCACCAAGGGAGTGAAGCAAGGTTGTGTCATGTCTCCGTGGCTGTTCAACCTATTCTTCGACTACTGTATGCGACCTGTGAAAGAGATGGATGTTGGTGTCGAGCTGAATGGGTTTCGGGTGAATGCATTGATGTACGCAGATGATTTGGTGTTAATGGCTGAGAGTAAAAGGGACTTACAAGAGATTGTTACGTGTGTGTATGATAGTTGCAATTTGAATGGTTTGAAAATGAATGTTATGAAGACGAAAGTTCTAGTGTTTGAAAGAGAGAATGAAAAAACGATTTGCGAGATCAAAGTTGGTGACGAATGTTTGGAGCAAGTAAGTGAGTATGTATATTTGGGAAGTATGTTTGCGAGGGATGGAAGATGCGATAGGGACATTGAAAGAAGGAAAGTGGCCGGTGCTAGAGTGAACGGTGCACTTCGACCCATTGTCAGCAATGGCAATGTGTCGAACATGGCTAAAATGCTGGTGCACAATACCATTCTGGTACCGTCACTTACGTATGCAAGCGAGACATGGACGTGGCTGAAGAAGGACGAAAGTGGAATAAATGCAGTGGAGATGCGATCGTTAAGAAGAATGGTTGGTAAAACGCTGCGTGATAGAGTGAAGAATGAGGATATTAGAAGAATGAGCGGATGCAAGAAGAGTGTTGTGGACAGAATGCGCGTGAATAAACAACGGTGGTTTGGACACGTTGAACGAATGAACGAGGTAAGAATGACAAAGAGGATATACTTGTCTGAAAGAAAAGGTGTGAGGAAGCGCGGACGTCCGAGAACCACGTGGCTTGATCACGTGGATCAAATTCTCAAGGACGGCCGCGTGTTGAGTAAGAGGAATCGACGTGCATGTATGAGAAACTGTATGAATGTGGAGGAAGCGAAGGAAGTGTGTAAAGATTGATCTGTGTGGCGTTCCGTTCTCTCTGCCTACCCCACTTGGGATACGGCGTGAGGGTATAGTATAGTATAGTATAGTATATTAGTATATGGCAAAAAAACGCTTGCTGGCTCAGCTAGTGTTATTATAACATTACTCATATACATTTTTTATCTTTAATGAGAACCCATACTGAACGCTATGACGAGCTGAGATGAAAAATGGTAATCCGTGAAGCCCTCGCCAAGTAATAAGTTTTCAATATTTTTTTATGAATTTTAAAAGATAGATATTTTGTAAAAAATCACACATAATAGGCTGACATCTTCTGTGAAATATTTGCTTCCAACACAGAAAGTCTTATTTTTAATGACACGGAGAAGATGACCAGCGTATTTATGGAAAGCATTCAAACAATGATAGAATAAATAAATTATCCAATAAAAAGAAAATTGGTATTTCATAGAATCTCTTTTCTTCCACAATCACCATGAAAATTGCAGTCATTTAATTTTTGTGCAATCATATTATAGGTACTTAAACACCTACGCTATGCCTTCACAGTATATCTAACTGCAAACAAAAAACATGCAAGCTGTCCTTTCCGTAAAAAAAAAGTTAAGACATTCTGAGTAGCTGGCAAACCTCATCGCTAAATTAAAGATTTACCCATAATATTTTTATTTTTTCGAACACCTATTTTTTACAGAACACTCGAAAACTTACGGAGAAGAGTGGGAAACCAATTCTTTGACGGGTGCTCCACGGAGCACCTACGCACCTAGAGTAAAGAACTGTTGATAATAAAATCTAAATCGTATTACTGTATTGAAGTTATTTCAACTAATAAAAGACACGTCAATAGAGCGCCAGTTCCTACAGAAAACTGCGACTGTGGAGCGATGAAAATTTGCGACTTGAAAATTCACAATAGATAAAACTATCATTTGTAACAGTGAATTTAATGAGAAACAATTCACACATAAACCAGTATAAAAGCAAGTGATTTAGTTTCCTTTTTTTATTTTCATTTGAAAATAACAACTCTACATTAATCAACTGCGAATATTAAGTAAATAACATAATTCGATGTTTATATATCTTGTAGTATGTTTGGTAAGATTTATTTTGTAATGTGTTAGCAAACTTTGCTGGTTTATGTGCCGATTTTTTTTTTTTTATCTATTTGTATTACCTATGTATTGTAATAACTGTATGTTTGCGTAAACTATAAAATAAAAAAAAAATAAAAAAAAAAAAAAAATATTTAATCTTTAAAAAAGAAATATTAATAAATTATTAAAATATGTTTACGATAAAAATATCAATTCTTCACAATAAGCAATATGCATAATTGTGTGATGTGTCATATAAACAAACCAGTAGCGAAAATACTATGATAACTATTTTCATTAACATCTGATGATGCCGATTCGAAATTCGATGTCATGATTTCAATATATTTTTTTTTGTTTTAATTTATTTTACATGCATATACAGCTATAAGCTTTTACACAAATAAAAATCAAAAACATGGTATTCAAAATTAACAAAGGAATTAAAAATACATAAAACCCAAGAAAATATTAACACAGTATTAAAAAAAATTACCAGTAAGATAATTTTCAATTGAACAGTCAACAATTCACATTATTAAAAATTAACAGAGTACAAAAATTATGCTAATAAAATATGTTTTATTCCACTTATATTTTTTATAGTTCCTGTGAATTATTATTCACAGCTATTGCCCAGAGGTATGATAAATGTGATTGTTATTTACATTTTTAGTATCTTTACATTGTTAGTTTGCTAAAGGCGGAATGTGCTCGCTATAGGTAGGTACCTACTCATCACCAACCATCGTTTAAATATTAGCATACAATGGACAACACTAAGCAACGAGACAGGTAGAGGACGCAATTTTCAAAATTTCTTCATCCATTATTACTTTATATTATTTTTATTGTGGTTACGTAACGAGTGAGAAAATGATAAAGATAATAATATGCACATCAGTGAAATAGGTCCTATATCATATTATCGTCCCTCATGCTCCTGGACATTTGCCAAGTTTATGTGATTTCACATAATATGTATTATATGTGTTCACTTCAATTCTTTTTCTCTACTTCTTCTTCTTCTCGTGCCGTATCAGGTCCTCCCGACGTTAGCAATCACTCTGGCGAAGGCTTCTCTATGTTGCGCGACCCGCTCCCCTACATGTCTCATCCCGGTCCGGTCTCTTACGTTGCTCAACCAAGACCCCTCAATCTTCCCTATCAGTATCATCAGCTTCTCTACTAAGCTAACTACAATTCAACTGGTTAACATACATAGATCCTCTCCATTTCGTATCATGCTGTGAATTGACACCAACAAAGTAATCTCTACCTTATAGTCTTTCTTTGCTGGCTGATTGTTGTTCATCGTCCCTAATGTGCCAGTACATTTGATAATTTATAATAGCACTTTCTTTGATCATTTCTTTTATGATTGGTATTTCATATCGTTCACGATTTGGTAACGCTGGTACAAACTTAGGATTTGATGTCATTCTTTATATAATTTATACGATTCTTCATTTAAAATACTTTCTTTCTCTTTCGATTATGTATTATTTACATGTTCGTTACTTACATTACAAGCAATTTTATACAATAATGGATTTATATTAAATACAAAAAAGTTGGTATTTTTCAACCGACGGTTCTTGGTGGAAGTTCATGTTAAATTAATTATAAATAAAACACTTCTTTACTATATCCACTGTGACTTTTTATTGGACGCAAGCCTGCTTTCAAGAGCTTCCGCTCTCATCATCAGGCTAGCGTAAACTTTACGCTAAAGAAGTGATACACACAATATATAGAAAGCGAGATTATCGCAAAGACGCGATTTCTTACAACTACCCTTATCATCCTCTTCCTTCTACACTTACCTACAGATAAGTGATATGTTTTTTTTAAATCGGTTCCTCTTATAGATAATATATCTATTGAAATACAAATGTATTTGATAGTTAACAATTAATTTCTTTTTCTTATTTTTTTTTGAGGCAAGGCACCCGACAACGAGAGGATTTTGCCTTTTTGCTAATAAAAATGATTTATTCACAAAAAAATGATTTACATAGCAGAAGCTCATATATCCAAGTATATGCGTAGGTATACGTTTCATCAAAACCTTTTATGTAATACTATCTCCCTATGCATACCATCAACCAACATGAAAAAAATAATGAAAGTGCTGTACGGTGTTCATAACTATTTTTTATATGTCAAATTGCTGTACTAACACAGAACTCGTTCAATCGAAGTGTCTCATTTCTGAAAGAGTTACAAAAAGTAATGATCGTGTTATGTTACACAGTGTTGTTCATTAAGGGAATCCTGAAATACCAATGAAACTAGGTAATTACCCGCTAGTAGTAGGTATAACTACATATTGTACATCAGAAATAATAATAATGATAAGAATATGCCCAACATTTGACTCTAGAGAAAAGAGATGTAACTGAATTCCGGTATCCAGACTATCCGGTCTTAATTTATTACCGGATAACAGATTGATATCCAGGAGATATAAAACTTTGTTGGGAGATAGAAAGACAAACCCGTGGATTAGGAAGAAAACCAAAGTTACCGACTTAGTCAAAGGTCGGCTGTCTTAAAATGGAGCTAGGCAGAACATGTTGCCAGGCATTGAAACTCAAACTGGTCAAAGGAAATTATGTAAAGACTATTGTCAGAAGGAAATCGAGACAGCAAGCCCAGAACAGAAGGGAGTGGAAGATCATGAGAATGTCTATGTGCAAAGATGGACTTATAATAGTTGAAGTAAAAAAGGACGAGGTATCATAAAATTTTCCAAATTAAAGCTCATAAAATGTACTCGATAACACTATCTAAAAACTCGACTATTTTGTCTAAATATTGTACGTCAATTTTATTGCCAGAGATTTGAACAAAATTTTTGTTGGGATTTAAAGCTGGGATTTAAATTGCGCTAAAAAGAGTCGAGAAAAGATATCTAACAATCCAGTTTATAATCTCGCCTAATATTTGTAAACCAGTATCAGGAATCAACACTATCCGTTTAATCTCAAGTAGAAAGATAGGATCACCACATATGTATATACCGTCAGTAACACATCGTATGAAACCAGTTTGACAGATAAATTCCTTCGTGTCCTTTGGATTTATTGTGTCGATTTATTTATTGACAGCTGTGTGCTTTCTATTAAGTCGGTATGCGTGAATTCATAACATCACGACGGGAACGTGTCGAAAATATTTGCTAACTTTTATCTTGCCTGAAAAATGTTAGTACTTTTGTAGGTGAACATAACCACAGGTAGGTACTCTCTCACGATGGTACATATATTTACAAACCTGTTATATTTTACAAAATAATCTATAATTATACCTTCTCTCAATGTGTCTACTATAAAGCTAATTGACTTAGTTACATAACTTACCATTATTTTTTCTATAATTACATTTATGAATGGCATAATAAGTTATTTTTAATGTTTGTAACATCGATATAACTACATGTTCATATAGGTAAATACCTAGAACCAATTGTTTGTTTCAACATAATGACTAAAATTAGGATAAAAATTCCCTATATTTCTTTCAAATGGGGTAGCCAGTAGACAAACAGCACGTTATAAACATACAGATCGTCTTATCTTTGTCAATACCTACTAATTTAAAACATTCAAGATAGATGACATACCTCTTCGCTGAGTTGAATCTGTTCAATGTTTTTTTTCACTATGTTTTACCAATCTGTCTTTTACAGGATACTCAAAAACTAACTGAAAATAGTGGGATATCTAGTCTTTGCCGGAGAATTGTACAGAAACAATGTATTGTAACTAAAACCATGTTTCTGAACATAAATCTTTGTGGTAGTTTGAATAGAATTTAAACTTGAATTTTATTCTCGTTGCTTTTATCGCTCTCATTGTGCAATAAGGTGAATGCATAACATGTACTATAAATATTGTAGGTGTATAGAGGGAATGTATGGAACGAGATATTTTTTCCTGTTGCTAATTACAAAACATATCTCCTGGAGAACAATGCGGGGTAACGCGTAAATACACAAAAGATAATCCCATTGTCCCGTGGAATATGTTCTGGAATAATTACATAGGTATCTACTGTATCAACTGAATTGAATGCATTATTATACTCATATTCAAACTTATACTTACCAACAGTTGATATATTACATTCTTTACTTATTGCGTGTTGCTTGTATTTCATTACATATTTATACAGGTACTTATCTTAATGTAGGTATGTCGCTTATTTGAATACGATTAATAGTAAAAAAAATATCAATTTTAAAAGAAATGTATATTTTATCAAATATTTAGAAGTGTTATTTTGTCTGCGTGTAAAGAATGCGTGTAAATAAATTGAGGTGGTTTGATGGTATGGAACGAATAGAAGAGGAAAGAATGACAAAGAGGATATACTTGTCTGAAAGGAGTAGAGTGAGGAAGTGCGGACGTCCGAAAACTATATGGCTTGATCATGTAGATCAAATTCCCAAAGACGGCTATGTTTTGAGTAAGATAAACCGACGTGCGTGCATGAGAAATTGTATGAATACAGAAGAAGCGAAAGAAGTATGTAAGGACAGATTTATAAGGCATCACTTGGGATACGGCGTGAGGGAATAGATGTTTTGTCTTCTGTAATTCTTTCTTATACCTTTTTGTCACATGTTTTGTTTTACAATTGTTTACATTCACAACGAAAATTTAAACCATACGTTTTATTCAAACTACACATTTTGCTGTGGTGTAGCATATGTGATTGAAAATTTAAGAATATAATGATTGATTCGGTGCTCATTGAAAATAAGGAAAATGCAAGCCTGGGAACTTGTCTAAATTAGTGCTTTCATTGTTTTCTCCAGGCATTTTTAAATGTCTGCCACCTGAAGATGATTATTGATATTTCATTAAAACGTCGTAGTAAGCCTTCTGCCAATAAGCATAGCGACGATACATAACTAGAGGTTACCCAGAAACCTATCATAACATATAAGAATGATAAGAATAAAATATTTTGTTTGTGTAAGAGAAGTAAGTACCAGAGCACTCTGCTCAGGTATCAAGGCAACATAGTGCAAGAGAGGGATATAAATTTAACACCAGTATCGGAATGGTACAGAAGCAATGTGAAATTTATGTACCAGGCTGACAGCAAATCAATGAGCGCGTGCTTGTATATTGTATGTGTAACGTATTCGAGTACACAATGCATTGTAAATGGTTAGTGCTTCATTTAAATGTGCAAGTTCTACTGACAACTCATTTCTTTCCCCGCACTGTTATAAGCCACGCTAATGTTTCATATCTGGAACTCGCTGTTCTTTTGACTTCGTCCTCCATATTTTTAGTAGTATTTCCACACCCTTTCTTGTTTTTATTTCTAATATATAAATTACGATCTTGACTTTCCTGTCATCACCTTTTTAATTCAGTGTTTTAACGCGGCATCATTGCATATACCTGTCTTATATTTTTTCTTTGTATCATTTTTGTGCAGGGACCTTGGTATATTTGGATAGTTTTTCGATTTATAAAATTATAAAGGAAAATATTTAATTTAAATCAAAACACTGTTTTATTCCACTATGAGATCATCATAGTGGAATAAAACAGTGTTTTGATTTAAATTAAATATTTTCCTTTACAATGCATTTCCACAAAGTTACACTTGAAAATATAGAATTTTTATAAAATTATGTTTCTCCAATGTACTTTGTTCCTCCAATTTCACTTAATCAATAGGGATGTAAGCAATATGTTAAAGTCACTATCTTGTGTAAATGTTTCTTAGTATCACTAACCATATTGTACATGAAACTATCTCGACTGTTCACGTTACACATTATTTCACGGATACAAAACAAAGGACATTATTTTCTTTTTAATATTGTTAAACTCTCCATCCACTACTTCATACTACTAACACCCACGATATGTACAGATAACACAACTCTTCGATATTTTGTTTCAATAACCGTATCTTTGTCACCCGCGAGTTGTATTACTTAATATGAATAAAGTTTTTGATAAAAAAATATTTCGCAAGTTAAAAATAAATATTGTCACATCTTTGTAGGTTCTGTCACTAGTACGCGAGTGTAATTTTTCTCGCCAATTTCCTGCTTTCTCACCATAGACATCTCACAAAGTTTTTAATAATCTTAGTGGTAGCTTGCCATCCGTCAAATAAAAAACATGATACATTAATATTGTAAATACGATAATTCATTATTCAGTCACCAAATCACTCACAAATTACCTGTAGAGCATGTAAAAATATCTAACAATTTTCTATGTTTTCAAACTAGGTATAAGAAATTGGATATGGAATATAAATTCAAGTGTTAACTGACGTGTAAGTATAATATGATTACGCATTGAAATCCACCGAGATAATATTATGGTAAACAGATGTACCTAATAGATGATATCTCACAAATCTCACAACACTTTTCCCTAGACAAGCGTTAACAATCTGATATCAAAACGAGTATATTACCAAAGGACAGTTACTATGATACCTATACCTGATATATTTAATATATTGTAACAATGTCCCTCATGCATCATCCGTAGTTTAACAACAATACCTTATCCATACAAGTCACCACTACATTCTGTTAAACTACTACAAGGCGAGCAATCTGAATACCTGGTATAAAGGGAGGTATTTTATTACATTGGTGAAATATTTCCTCACTCTAATCTAGTTTAATAACGAACAAAACAGGTAAACTGTGTACTGGAGAATACAACATAAGTACTAACAGTTATCGGGAGAGCAATAAGAAATAAGAGGTGATAATAGCCTACATATACAGAACGTTGTTTAGTCACTAGAGTAGCCGTCATATGGCATAAATTCAGAGATAAGAATAAACATTCTGCGAGAATTTTCCTATTACCTATCCTCCTTCATCCAATATAAACTTGATGCAGTCCATCTCTATTATTTTCGAAATGCAATATGGCTGTTATTTGTAAGATTAAAGCTTCGGTGGTACACCGACAAAGAAGTGTGTAGTTGTGAAGTACTCGTATCTTCCTCCAACAATTCCTTGGTTGTGTATTTTGATAAAACGTCTATAATATAAACGCTATCAATAAATTTGTACATCACCTAATGACGTTTACATTGTATGGAATAAAATATAATAAAATAAAGTAGATCAAAACTATCAACAGGAATAAAGTTGAGGAATTTCTTTGGGGAAGCATGCAACGTTCTTTTGTACACTAACTTGTTCAAAGGTTATTTCATAAAGAGGTGTGTTTACTATATGAATGAATCATATACAATATGTCACTAACTATAAATGATCTGAAAAATGCCTATACAAGCCGGTTTAGTTGGAAGACATCGCATTTTAGCGATAAACTCGCCCTCTGTACATTGAATTGTATAAATGATATTTTCTATGTTAATTTGTATTCATGTAAACAATGTACAGTGAAGAATAAAATAAATAAATAAATAAGTATATCTTTTTGTGGAATATGTAAAGAGAGCTGAAAACAAAACCAGACAAAAAAGTTTGATAGTATAGTACTTGGAATAACTTTGTGAAAGTTCATTTTAATATAATAAAAAATAGATTTGATATAAAACACTGTTTTAATTTCACTATGAACAATATTTTTGACTCAAAGGCCTTTCGGGTAGAAATGCATCATCAGTGAGTTTTTTATTAGAAACAAAATGCTGTTTCTAATATTTCTAATAAAAATTCGTCTACCCGAAAGGTCTCTGAGTCGAATATTGTTCATAGTTAAAGTAATACAGTGTTTTTTTATAATCTATTTTTAATTCCTAAAAAATCTTACTTTCCCCACGGAATTTTCATTATAACTACTCCGTTAAACTCTAATGATAGGATTGTATAAGAGTATCCGATTTCTCTCTGTACTGCATTATACAGTTTATACTAAATACTCTGAATATAATTAATAGTGTTTCCTCTTCAAAAATAGAAAAGTTAATATAAAGGTTACATGTCATATTTTTATACAAATTACAGGAATAAAGAAATCCATAAATAATATGAATACATTTATAATATTGACCTCGTTCACATAGTGCACATTTATTAAGGAAAGTATATTACCACTGCAATATAAATCAAAAATACTAAATTGGTGTTCTCCTAACATAATCGTAAAGTACACTCAATGGTTTAGTGATAGCAAACTAGACTCCGACATATACTAAATTAATATATTATGATGCCCACATAGATGTTCTATAATATATTATAGTGTCGTATTATGATTACGTTATTAGGTCTCGTAACAGCTCATTTAACATCACATTTTAGATGTTCTCACAATTTATTACCATATCTGATTCACAGATTCGTTGGATAAACTATAAATATATTTATTTTTCAATCATTTATTTTAAAAAACTTTAGGTTTTCTATAAAATCAAAAAAAAGACAGGAAAATCTACATTTGAATTTGTAAGAAGTACGTTTTTCAGTTCAATCATCTACAATAAAAATGATTTCTTACTTCGGAAGCTATTCCAACTTTTGCTTCTTAGGATGAATTATAATTCCATGTTTTTAGTGGTCTGCTATTGGATATAAACTAACTGGCAAAACTTTTGCCTGACGATGAGAGCGGAAGCTCTTGAAAGCCGTCTCGCAAAAATAAATAAAGTCAATAGTGGAATAACTATATATATTGTGTTTCATTTTAAAAAGTATTAATATGAACTTCCACCAAGAACCGTCGGTCGATAAATTAAACTTAAACTGGTTTCTCTTTGGCAGCGATGATCGCGATCCTAGAGTGATCCCCATGTAATCTCTTCAGAATCTCCTCTTCTTGTTCCATATCGTGATATCCTCCATTACACATATTATTCCAAACTAACCATTTCTCTAAGAATTTTAACCGCGATAACACATTTAATTGTTGTAATTCAAAAAGTTACAATAAAATAACATTTATGGTCAACAAATTTTCACGATCGGACATTATAAACAGTTCTTCGTGTGACCACTAATTTGAATGGTAACATATTACATTTGAAACAAGACAAAACACCCGCCATATATCACACTCCTATATGTTTATAGTACGAGTATCTCGTATGAACTTTTAATATTTTCCCACCGATTGTTCAATCTAATTTATTATTAAGGCCGATATATTAGTTCTCAAATTATGAACTATTATTTTTCTGTGATAATTTTCAAACAATCTACAAAAATTATATATTGTTTTTTACATATGAATTTTGACGTACACAATTGTACGTATCTACATAACCACATACTACTTAAAACTTTAAGACTCAATATCATAGCTTCTAAATAAGTTCATTTTTTACGCTAAGCTCCTGTATAAGGTATCATAAGGAAAAGCCTACTGTCTCGTTTAATTGATAACATTACCAAATGCAACAGCTTGTTTTAGCAGGAACTTCAAACAATTTTTGCTCATAATAATTACTTTTAGTGTAATAAAACTACCAAAATAAACAAAAGAATTCGCTTTAGAATAATCGTCTCGTCATGTATTTTGAAAAAGTTACGAAAAATCAATATGATATCTTACACTACTTTTTTATTTATTTAATATATTCTTAATATATGATATAACTGAAAATAGGTTATCAGATAAAAATATTTCAAATATTACACAATTAATCATTTTTATAGCATTGTAAAAAAATGAAATGTGGATATGCATAGATATAATTTAAAAACAATAAAGTGGGTGTTAACACGATCGGAGCCAATACAGTGTTAAACAGTTGAAAGGCAAACACCCGCTGTGTGGTCAGTGTTTAAAAATATGTTTAATATTGTCGTGTCAAATCAAAGAAAGTCAAAAATCAATACCAATATGTTGTGATTCCAATACTATTTATGTAGATATTTATATATATGGATAACATAACACATAAGATAAATGATTAATTAGATCTGCGTTCTATGTCGGACAAAAACAATCTAGTCTGGATCATCGGCAGACTATCAAACTTGGGGTCGTAAGTGATTGATAAAATTGTACTTTTATATCTACATGGAATTAAGATAATATTATTTGATTTATTATTTCTCTATTTACGTTATAAAATTCTACGGGAACGAAATGAATAAATGCTTTGAAAAAGCAACGAAGGATACAACCAAATCTTGAAAACAAACGTATAATTTTCAGAACCTAAGTATACAGAATAGAGTTCTATATTTTTGTTAAACAAACAAAATATGTACAGATAATATAAAATATTTATTAATTTGTTTGATTACTCTTTGATTTGTTGACAGGTAGACTTGGGCCAAATTACATAAATAATACATAGACAATCGTTACTTTATGATGCTCTTACTGGTATTTATTTCCCTTGTTGTGGATTTCCTCAAAAAACAGGTATTTCAAATTAAATTATTACGCTTAAAAAAATGTCCAGTGGTGGATTATAAGCTGTTTTAGATTCTTTGGATAAGATCATAGATAACAGATATATATTATTTTACATTTTTTTCTAATAGATGATGTTTTTGTAAATAATTGGTGCTTCATATTTCATTGATCATGTACCATATTGTTCTATGGCAATCATTCATCAAACTTCATGTATGTACTGCACCTTTATGGATATAAATATACGTTTAATAAGATCATTATACTTATGTAAGTGGATAAATGAATTTGTTGTACGTACAACCAAATAGACAAACATATATTATTTATGCCGTGGAGCACCCGGTAAAGAATTGGTCTCCCACTCTTCTGCGTAAGTTTTCGAGTGCCCTGTAAAAGGCAGGTGTTCGAAAAAAATAAGACATTTTACATCTTAAATTCAGCGATGAGGTTTGCCACCCATCCTGAATGTCTTGATTTTATATTGGCACGAAGAGGACAGTTTGCATGTTTCTTACATGCAGCTGATCTGCTGGCTACCCCACTTGTGGGATATGCCGTGATGGTATAGTATATTATATTATTTATGACGGCCAGTGTGGCGTGGAGGTAACGTTCTTGCCTTTGAGTCACGAGGTCCCGGGTTCGATTCCCGGCCAGGGCAAAGTGAAGAAGGACCTTTTTCAAATTGTTCCGGGTCTGGGTGTTACATGTATATGTGTTTAGTGCATTGTATATGTGTGTATCGTCGCGTTAGTACCCATAATACAAGATTCATCTTAATTTGGGACTAGCTCGATCTGTGTGAATTGTTTATGTATGTATGTTAAATCGTATCACATACCACATATCTTTCAAAGTATGCTTCAAAGTATATGGAGAGAAGGTACTAAGTGCAATATTTGCAATATTGTTTTGTATATATTTTTTATCAGTTCCTTTCATACAGCTTTTCATATATCATGCTCTTTTTTAATTATTGGGCCCAATTAATGGGCCCAAAACGTGAAATGCATTCGTAAAGTTTTTCCATATGCTATCCAATCATTTTACCGTAAGTAAGCTGTGATTTTGAGTGCGAACAAAGAAATATTCAAAACATGCTACTGGCTAACCGCATTTAAAGGTATAATACTTAGTGTCGGCTTAATAATAAATTAAATCATTCGGTCTTATGATGAAAATATCCTTTATTGTACACTTTTTTTAAGCAAAATAGTAATTATTCTCCACAATAATTTAAAATCTAACAATATAGTTAGAAAACACTTTGTTATGAGTTGACGTCGATTTTAAAAAGGAGAATAACAAGTGAATCTACTCATGAAATTCTCCAACGTCAATCAACTGCCATAGCTGGACTTTCTCAAGACTCTAGGTAAGAAATACCGTAATCATTTTTTTTCAAACATATCAACTCAAGAACATTACCTGTTATGATCATACAGAATTTCCAATCCAATTTATTAATCAAATTAATTTTTATTTGACTCAAATGTCTTGCCATCCATTGCATATAAAGTATCCAACAATTCGTATCACAATATTTATTTTATATGAATGTGATTTTGAATACAATAAATTTTAATTAGTGATGTTAATAAAACATCGAAAAACGCTGGTAGTACACAAACAACAAATACATATAAAAAATACATAGCTACAAGTCTCTTATTCGAAGGGTTTACAGTGCGAAAATTCATTGTAAACATTAGTTTTGATCACACAAATTATTTTAAATTATGTAGTTGAATCAGGTCAGATTTTTTCTCCTTTCATTAATATTAAAAATAGTGGTCATTAAGAACGTGCGTTATTACTAGTAAAGTATTGTCTGTGAATATGAAGTAATAAGTACATATCAAAAAATATTATATATGTGTACCTATCCTACTCCATCACAATTATGTTATTTATCGAAACACATCGTTAGTAGAATGCTTCGTTTATCTTTTTTTTTCATTTACTAAAACGATGTTTGTGACAAAATAAAGTAGAATATTTTACCATCCCTAATAATAATACAATATCACCGCGTCCAGTTGGAAACACAGAGAGAAAGCCTTTTACGAAATAATAATTAATTTGCAATGTTAATTTGCAGTGGATGACCTGCTTTATAATGACTTGCTCTGTATGCGTTACGATGAATTTAATTTCGGATTTATGATATTGTTCTCAGGAAGTACAGCTTAAGTAATTTATGGGATATTTTTTTAGTAGGTACAATAAGAATAGTTATAAATACCTTTATAAATTATGATTTTATATCATTAGTAAAATTTTTATAATTATATTTAAAATATCTTGTTCAATTTACTGTAGGAACGTCCTTTTTCAATTAAATATATAGCATGTATTGGTTCAACTTTAACGACATTACTTAGTTTTTTTTTTAATTAGAGCTATGCTGTTTTTTACATACGCTATGCTATTTTTTACATAATTAAGGAACTTATGGACGTGTCTAAACGTTGATTTGTTGAATTATTTTGGAGAATAATAATCCAGTGGAATTTCGTTGATTTTTTAAGCACGAAATAAAATATTTTCATTTTTCGTACATGCTCGTCACATCAAATTTTCACGTTTGACTGATTTCAGGTAAGATTAGGTCTGGTGTTATTTTAAACTATGGCACATTCTCGGATTTTTCAAACGCAGGACAGTTGTCTTCTGCCAACCCCGTGTCATGGGACCCTTATAATTTAATATCCAAAAAAATGGTACTTGTGTTGCCATCTATCGAAATCCTGTGAAAGCCCTGGCCCCTATCTAGAGAAATCGTAAATACCTTTTGATATTATCATAAAAACAGATTCCTTCTTCTTGATCCTTTTCCGGGAGTCAGCCATTTTGGCCAGTCTCCTGCTATTCGTTTTACAATAGACATAGCAGGGGCTCGCTCCAAAAAAAAATGTCTCTTCTCTTCTACAAAATACTGTGAGTGTCGCTTTTATAATGTAATTCAGTGTTAAAAACTGTGAATTGTTTTGTTTGGTGTAATAATAATCTGTGTAACCATATTCTTCGTCAATAAACTGATCATACAACATCATGCTAGTGTTTCCTTAGCACAACCACCACAATAAATTTACCCAACGATAAACCCTGAGAGAGTCACTGAAATCTGCCGACTATGGGAGAAATGTTACAGTTTGAATGTTACAGTTTGGCGCTCCAACGTGATGCCTAATTATTGTGGTTTTTGTTGTGTTTGAAGTGAATTTAACAATGCATAAATGATAACATTAAATAGTGCGTAGATAAGTTCGTTACGTATCACGTGACCCACCCATGTTTCCATGCATCACCAACACACACACACTTCTCTAGAATGTTCGATCAAAAAACGGTTGAAATTCCATTACCATCACAACAAGACTGTACAACTTTGCTCTTCAAGAAATTTCACCGCGTGACCAATAAGGACTATGATGGTGCTTCAGTGAATAATCGATTTAAATAAACAGTGCTATAAATAATAAATAATAAAAACATTTTAATAAATAATTAAATAAGAATTAATAAATAATCAAGTACGAACAGATATTGTTAATGAATGGAGAATTTAAGAAATATATACAACAAGAAATTGACAAGATTGTGAACAGATACTCCAAACTTTCCTAAGACGTCCAGATAACTTCCTTCTGACGAGATGAAGATCTCCAACATTGCAATCTCTTAAGAAGCCTGCTACCACCACTACGAAGGATGTCCATGGCGGAATTTTCTTCCTTGACGGTTCCTGACCTCCAATAGAAGGATGTCCCATGTTTTGTCATCTAGATCTCACGTTTCTTCGAGGCCTTCTTTATCTACACAGAGAACCCTTGATGCTTGATGGTTTTGAGGATGAGGAAATAAATGCTTCCTTCACTAGTAATGGACAACCTTATTCGTCTGACTACTACACAGGTTTTTATGGAAAAATATGGTGTTGTTGTGTTCATTTTGTACTGAAATATTTTATATACCTACTATAGATACAGTTTTTTTTTACATGTTGTTCCATGCTTTGCCTTTTGTGCCAAAGAGATTGTAAAAAATTCCAGTTTCAATTTTGCATAAATTCAAGTGATACTAGCTAAGATCATTTTACAATTATTTGCGGAATTATTTGCTTGTTGATGTAAGATTCTACACTGAAGGATCTACAAAGTAAGAGTTGTAAATTTATAAATGTCCAGTTTGTGAAATGGTCCAAGTAAAGTTTTTTCTATGTCTGATTGAATATACTCAAGAGTAAAGAAATCAAATTTAAATTCATTGTACTTGTACCTACCTAGCGTGCGTGTCACGCAGGCTGTAGATGTATTTATGTATGGTTTGAAGTGAAATGATCATAGACCTCAATATTGCTGGAAGAGGCTTAACAAAACAGATTTGAATAATTACCAATAATTCTTTACTCATATGCTGGAATTGTTAATTTATGATATGTAATGTATGTAATGTTATGTCTACGATATTTCCAGGGAATGTCAAACTTTCCAGCGGTTTCCAAACTTTAAGAATTTAAAAAAAAATATTGTTATTAATTTTTTTTTTTCGAGTCTTATCAAAGGACAAGACTTCCAAACATTTTTTTTAATATCCAATGGTTCCCAACTGTTGAGATTTGATGTTACAAAGGTTGCCAAATTTTTTTTGTTAACATTTTTTTTGCTTTGAGGAATTTTTTTTTTGGATTCTTGGTAGGAGTCCATATTTCCTAGAGCAATTTTCAAACCAAGGTGTCCACTGTTTCTCAATTTTTTTTTGTTTTGGAAAAATTTTTTTTTCCTCTTGCAAAGAATTTTTTATTCCTGCAAGTCCATCGCAATCTATCCAGCGCTGAAGATTGGTACGTATGATCTTTTGTCTTGTTGATTATTATTTGCCAATTTTCTTTCAGATCGTCAGTGCAAAACGTTTTGCATGTGCAATTTTTCTATTTCTCCTGTATAAGGATTAACTCATAAAGAAGAACCGTTTATTATTCTATTGTCATTGCAAGTTAGAATCTCAAAATGTCTGGATCATCTTTTATGCCTATTTCGCGAGTCAATGTATCCAATTCCCGGACTCTTAAACACGCATTAACCCAGAGAGGTATAACGCCCAGCCATTCTCTCGCTGATCTTAGAGCTCAGTGCGTAAGTTTCAACAATAAGATCTCTGAAATGCCTCCATCAATTGAGAGTTCTGATTTGTCCAGTGACGCCGGTTCCAATTGTGCCATTACTACGGAAACTGTTAACCTCAGCCATCCCACTTCTCCTGCACACACTCTGTCATTGGATACTCCTCGACGTCAAACTACTTGTGTGCCCTTGAATATCAATTTTTCTTCTTGGCCCATTCCTATCTTCAACGGTGAGGGTGATCTCATCGAATTTTTTACTCGATTAGAGGAAATATGTCTGTCTCGAAGATTTGACATAGCTCTACTGCCTACTGTTCTTCCAGAATTTCTAACCGAAAAAGCTCTTACCTTTTATCGAGCTGCTCGACTCAACACTTTGTGTTGGGAAGATCTGAAAACCACCTTCCTCGACCGCTTTGATAACGAAAATATAACTTCTGAACGACGCATGAATATATGGTGTTCCAGACAATCACCTTCTGAAACCGCATCCGATTACATTTCGCGTGTCACTATGATGAACAGAAGTCTGAAATCCCCTATTAGAGATTCGGAAATTCTAAAAATCGTTAAGAAAGGTCTTAAAACAACTTTTGCGGCTGCCATAATTGGTGCAAATCCTTCCAACATAGTTGATTTGGAGCAAATATGTACTGGATTCGAACGTCTCACTCTTGTCACTTCTTCTTCTATGCCTGTAACCTCAAATTATGCACCTCCTCCTACTCGCCCAAAGGTCGCATTTACCCATGATACACGTAGGAACAATAATTGTTACACTTGCGGTAAACCAGGACACCTGGCCAGAGATTGTAAATTAAAAATGCCAACTCCTCGTACCTTTTATCGACCCCGTCATTTCTCTACAAATTCTAATGTCAATGCTTCTAACACCTCACGAATTTCAATGCCTAATTTAAGTATGCCTCCTCCTAACCTGTCTCGACGTTCAAAAAACTTGTAAACTACCGGTCTTCTGCTCGTCCTTCTCCTGGGAAGAGAGATGCCGAGTGGTCAGACTGGTTAGCCTCTGTTGAACTATTCCATCTTACCTGTCATTTAAACGAAGTTGCCATTACCAGTGGTTCGGACAATCGTCCTCACATCAATTTTAAAATTCGCCATGTTCCCTTTAGAGCCCTCTTAGATACTGGAGCTGCAGTGAATATATTGGGTAGAGATACTTATAAAACTTTTACAACCTTAGGCTATACCCTGCAACCCTATGTTCAAACATTGTTTGGTGTTAACAGTTCCTCTTTCCAGTCTATTGGAAAGATCATTCTTCCTCTTTGCTTTGATAACAAGACTGTTCATGTTACTTTTATTGTGGCCCCTTCTGTTTCTCATGGAATAATTTTGGGTGTCCCATTTCTTGAAAACTCCGGCTTAGCACCACGACTCTTTCCGAATAATAATAATTCTTTGACAAATCCAATAGCTAGTAAACACATATTTGTTACATCTTCGTCCCCTTCTTGCCTAGTTTCTGCCAATAATCTTACTCCAGCACAATGTTCTGAACTGAATGAAGTCAAAGAACTATTCTCAACGATTTCTTATGAAACCAAAGGCTTAGGTCGTACCCATCTTATAAGTCATGTTATCGACACGGGCGATAATCTGCCTGTAAAACAGAAGACTTACCCACAATCACATGTCAGAAGAGAACAACTTTGTACTGAAATTGATGCCATGTTAAAAATGGATGTAATCGAACCTGCCCGTAGCCCATGGCTAAATAATGTTTTTATTGTACCAAAAAAAGATGGTACTGGTCGATTTGTATTAGACCCTCGTAGATTAAATGACGTCACTAAGACCGACTGCTATAGACTTCCCAATATCAATCGCATATTAGATAACCTTCGTGATACCAAGTTTCTTACAAGTCTTGATTTAAGTCACGGTTTTTGGCAATTGCCCCTATCACTCGAAAGCCGTCCAAAAACTGCCTTTTTTGTGGAAGGTAGAGGACAATACCACTTTAAAGTCACCCCATTTGGACTGAAGAATATACCTGCTGAAATGCAAAGACTCATGGACAAACTCTTTTCTGATCTTGGTGATCATGTTTTCTGCTATCTGGATGATATCTTAATTTGTAGTCCTACATTTGAATCTCACATTGCCTCCTTGAAGACCGTATTTCAACGCTTAAATGAAGCCAATCTTACTATAAAGTTAAAGAAATCTGTTTTTTGTAAAGATTCATTAAAATATCTTGGTCACGTCATCAACCAAGACGGTATTACTACCGACCCCGAAAAAATAAATGTAATGTTAAATTATCCACGTCCCACTTCAACTAAGGAACTAAGAGGTTTCCTTGGAATGTGTTCTTACTATAGACGTTTTATCAAATCATTTTCTGCTATTGCCTCTCCTCTTTGCAAGTTGACAAGTAAGAAATTTAATAAACAATTTTCTTGGAATAATGAAGCCGAACAATCTTTCATTGCTTTAAAATCTGCCATGATAACGGCCCCTGTATTGAAACCCCCTGACTATTCGCTACCTTATATACTTACTTGCGATGCTAGTGCAATAAGCATAGGTAGTTTCCTTTCACAAAAATCTCCTGATGGAACTGAGCATGCCATAGCTTATTTCTCCCGTAAACTTTCTGATACTGAACAACATTATTCCACTACTGACCGCGAATTACTTGCTGTCGTAGATTCTGTACATCATTTTCGTAGCTACTTAGAAGGTACTCATTTTACCCTTATGAGCGATCATGGATGTTTAAAATATCTAAAAACCATTTCTTCTCCCAGCGGACGTTTAGCCAGATGGGCTATGCGTCTATCACAATACAGTTTTGATTTTGTTTATAAGAAAGGTTGTGAAAACAAACTTGCTGATGGACTCAGTCGAATTCCTGTTTCTGCTTTCACTTTTCCTTCTGTTTATACCAATGTCTCCGATCCATGGTATCGTAAAGTCTACAAATCTTGTGAAGAAAGACCTCAAGACTGCCATAATTTCATGTTAGAGGATGGTCACCTCTATAGATACTGTAAAAATAAGAAACCTAATAATTCTTCCCCAGATTCTTCATTTTGGAGACTTGTTGTGCCTTCTGATCAACTTGAACCTTTAATTTCAGAATTTCATGATAACAATTGCCATCCTGGAGTTTTAAAGACTCATGCCTATCTCTCTCAAACTTTCTATTGCCGTGGTTTATTGTCCACTATTAAGGATTATGTAAAGCAGTGCCAAACATGTAAGGCATATAAACATAATAACCAAGCGCCTCATGGATTAATGAAAAACCCAAAACCCGTTACTAAACCTATGGAATCATTGAGTATTGACCTGGTAGGACCATTACCCATGTCATATAAGCGCAACGTGCATATCCTTACTGTTGTAGATATCTTTACTAAATATCTTTGGGCTTTTCCACTACGAAACCCTACAGCTAAAGAAATAATCAAATTACTCGAGGAACGAATTTTTCTTCCCTATTGTATTCCGCGGTGTGTTGTCTTGGACAACGGCCGACAGTTCGTTGCTAAAGAATTTAAATCATTTTTACATTCCTATGGGATCAATGACTTGTTTTATAATGCATATTATCACCCACAGAATAACCCCGTTGAAAGATACAATTCTACTCTTCTTACTGCTCTTTCTATATTGGTAGAAAATGATCAACGTTCTTGGTGTTCCAAGCTTCCAAAAATCTGTTCTTGTATTAATAGTACTGTAAATGTAACCACAGGTTACTCTCCCTATTTCCTTGTACATGGTACAGAATATGTTCCTCATGCCTCCTTCCATAGAACTGTCAATGCCTCTGATAGTGGTACCTTAGAAGCATTTGCCGAACAACGTCAACGTCGTTTATCAGAAATGAACGCCCTTTACGACGAAATTTCCTCCTCAATGACCAAGGCTTTCCATCGTAATGCCGATAGATATAACCTTCGTCGCAAAACTCTTCGTCTGGACATAGGTCAAATTGTCTGGAGAAGGTCATTTGTTCATAGCAACGCTGCGAATTATTTTTCAAAGAAATTGGCACCTCGTTTCATCAAGTCTCAGGTTCACCGAATCATATCCCCTAACGTATACGAGCTATGCGATGTAGATACTGGAGCAATGGGAAACTATCATGCTAAGGATATCATTAAGTTCTGAGTCCTAGGTATGTGTTTCTCAAAAATTTTGTTGTTATATTTCATTCTGAATGTAAATCCATCAATGTAAACTTGAAATTTTGGTAATGTAAAGAATTTATGTAAAAATGTAATGTTTTCTTGGGCTGCAATTTTAATGAATAAAAGGAACTATGTCTATACATCACAGGTCAATGTTAATAGTGAATTTTGTATGTAATAACAATGTTAGACTCACAAAAGAAATTATATTTACAGTCATAGTAATGTCAAAGGAATTATCTTTCTTTCTTCTTTAAAGCAAAATAAATTATAATACTGTTAATAGTCAAAAATTTGGTATTTCTACTCTTAAAGTACTTGTAACTTTTGCAGCCCATGTTATTGTAAACTTTTAGTTAAGAAAACTCATAGAGGCTCTTCAAGGTTCCGCTTCTGTGAGAATTTTGAATTGTTTGAACCTTGTGGCGCCCTTAAATAATATTTTTTGTATGTTTGATCACCTTTTTTTTTTGTTTGCGCCCGTGGATGCATGAAGTTGCCTTTATCATCTCATATGCTAGCCGTTTTCATTAGCAACGTGTTCACAATAATCTGAACCCATCCACTGTCGCAGGCAAAAGTCATACAACATGTTAGTTTTAAGGAATTTTGTACTGTACAACTGATGTAATTTTGACCCTCCAGTATACGAAAGTATACGAATTCTTTTGTTGTTTTCCTTAAATTTTGTGTGAACTCTTGAATCACTGAGTTATGTGGTAACTGATGAATGACTTATGACAGATGATGAATGCAAGGTACGGAAGAATGAAGTATACATGAAAAAACGGCCGATAAAAGATGAAGTATGAAAATGCGTGAAAAGTTACCACTAATTCTCTTAGTTTGTCAAACCATTAATGTAAAATCTTAACTTGAGAATCAAGGTTGCATCAGTCAAATTATAATAAGTTTATTGTTATCAATCTTTAGTGTGCATGGTTTTCTAAATAAATTATATGGCAAGGTTACTCACATGGTGTGAACCTGCTGGCCATTTTGCGGCAATTTTACTGTATGGAATGCGTACCCTTGCAGTAATTTCTATTTGCCTAGTATGAATGTTAAGGAGTCATTGGATGATTCGCCATCTTCCATGTACATCTCCTGGGTTAGACTGATATAGAGGTATGACTAAGCGTCCTACCCTAATACAATCAGTTCTAACTCAAATTTATTTTAGTAATTATCAATTTTTTAATGCCCGACAAGCTTATTGTCCAAGTGAGGTTTGAGGACGCTCAAACAAAGAAAGTTCATACAGGTCGCTTAGAGAAGCTCTGCGCGATAGGTTTGGTACCTGATATTAACCATTTGCCTGTATGAAATTGGTGGGAAGTTTCCACAAAAGAAAAATGCTATAGGGTAAAGGATTACCGCCCTTATAATAGAGGTAGATCAGATATAATTGTAATGAATACCTCCTCTTGGAGTAAGGAAAAGTGTTTGGGAAATTGTTGAAGGTTTTGTTATATTATGTAAAAAGAATTTTTTTTGTTTTGTCTTAAGCATGTAAAGGTTTACCTAGAAGTATGGCGAGAACATTGTCTACGATTCCGTATCCGCGACCTGTTCTGTCGGTGCATCTTCCTGGTCCCTTGCTTGCTTGAGACCTGTCTATTTGTAAGGATTAATTAAGAATTTGTTACTAATGTCTGTTATGATAATTTGTATCCTTGTTTTGACACTCACAGTGTTGTAAAATCTATCTTGTTTTGACACTCACAGTATTGTAAAATCTTTCTTATCTTTGACACTCTTAGTTCTGTAGAATCCTTCTTATTACTGACTTTGAAACTTTTCTTTTTTTTTTATTTTTTTTCTTTAAAAGACAACTTGAGATGGTGTCATGGGACCCTTATAATTTAATATCCAAAAAAATGGTACTTGTGTTGCCATCTATCGAAATCCTGTGAAAGCCCTGGCCCCTATCTAGAGAAATCGTAAATACCTTTTGATATTATCATAAAAACAGATTCCTTCTTCTTGATCCTTTTCCGGGAGTCAGCCATTTTGGCCAGTCTCCTGCTATTCGTTTTACAATAGACATAGCAGGGGCTCGCTCCAAAAAAAAATGTCTCTTCTCTTCTACAAAATACTGTGAGTGTCGCTTTTATAATGTAATTCAGTGTTAAAAACTGTGAATTGTTTTGTTTGGTGTAATAATAATCTGTGTAACCATATTCTTCGTCAATAAACTGATCATACAACATCATGCTAGTGTTTCCTTAGCACAACCACCACAATAAATTTACCCAACGATAAACCCTGAGAGAGTCACTGAAATCTGCCGACTATGGGAGAAATGTTACAGTTTGAATGTTACACCCGCTGCGACCCTTGATTACAGCACCTACCAGATTTAAACTCATCTTCGCTCGAATGCAGTAGTCTTCCCCGTTCATCAAAAATTCATTATACAACACTGACTGTGGATACAATGTTTGAAAAAGAAACGTATTGAAGTTTGTATAATGAGCATTGATATCCTGTTGACTATTTACTGAAAAGTTAGTTATTGTAAGTCCTATCCTATTTTTTTATACATAGTGTACAGAATACAGTGTACCTGTATGAGTATTACCAACTCCCCTCCTTTACACAAGTCTAATTTTTTATTGGAGGTTTATACAAAAGATACATTTACCTACCAAATAAAACGCAAACAAAATTCATAAAAAAATAAGTATATACCAAATCTACAGAAGTACATAGGTACATAACTACATGTGAACGGACTAAATTTCTGGAGGATCTATTTTTCATTTATATCAATAATTATCATGTTGTTGATGATGACGGATGATTTCTTAACCGCCATTTAATAGAGTATCTATCTCAAGGGCGCATTAGAAGAATAACGTCTGCAATAGTATGAATTTATGAAAACCTACATATTAAATTACATTTTAATAAATGGGCTATTTTTCTAACTACCTATAAAATAAGAGTATATATTATTTTATTTATCTATCAGTTTGCTTCTTAAAAGCAGTCACGCCTATCGAATCAGTACGTATTATCGTAACAAAGTTTCCACTTCACGATGTTACACACTGATTATGTATTTCACACGAGGAGACGATGGATGCTATAATGTTGTTGTTATCCTTACTGCTGATAACACTCCAAGCAGGATGTCTGATAAAGCTACATAGATACCTAAATAATGTACACTGCATATAATACGGTGTACGAAACAAAGTTTTACCCGTGACCGAATTTATGTCGTATCTGGGTGCATCCAGAATGAATTAACAAATTTTTAATTTTCCTTTTTTCCTCTTTGTCGACATAGAAAAGGAAAAACTTATAAGTAAAATAATTCGTCGGAATCCTCTTTTGCCTATATTTATAATGAGAGCAAGAGGATAAAAAGAACATACTTTTGTTTGTCTGCAGCTTTAATGTGGATCAGGCTTATAATCATTTGCATATATTATTAGTATATGGTTCATTGTAGAAAAGGATTTTACACCGTTTAATGCATTAATAAATAAATATATAAATAAATTATTCAGTTTTGGTGGATATCGAAATTTACTAAAATTTGTTTAAATTCAGTATAAGAAACGATAAGAACGAGAAGATCATTATTGTGTTAAAGTAGGAAATTTACGCGACATAAATGAAGGCTGAAGACATCTTGTGTTTTCAATATTTTTGAGTTTGAGCGGTGTGATCGGTACTGTCCTTCGACGACACTCGGTTTTCGGTCAAAACTAATCGAAATCGTTCGGTCACTCCGTAGAAATCTATACATGTTAAATAATATTATGATGATGATAAAGCGTGATTGCACAATCTTATACTTGGTACTGCTGAGGTCGCCCCGGGGATAAAATGAAATGTAACGCGAAACTATACGCGGTCCACGGCACTGGTCGTGCTCGTGACTTATGACTCAAATAATATTGTACCTACCCTTGATATGTGGAGGTTATACCTAATATACCTATATTCAATTTAAAATATACATTTAATCGTCAAAATTTTCGATAATTTAAAATAAAAACGTAAAAAAACTTTATTATTCTGTCAGTTAACAAATATTCACTTTATTCGTAATATTTAAATATTCAAGGTGTTCATATTTACAAAACATTTATAAGAAATAATTTGTTTAAATCATGTGTTTGACCGTCCATTTTGTAAGAGATCCTCAATGATTTTCCTTGGTTTTTCCGTCGAATCTTATATATTCTAGGTGGATTATTTTATATTAATTATCCCTAAATAAAACACTTCTTTATTGTATATCCACTGTGACTTTTTATTGGACGTGAGCCGGTTTTCAAGAGCTTCCGCTCTCATCATCAGGCTAGCAAAAAGTAAAAAAATTACAAGTTGGTAACGAATATAAATGTAGTATGTTATTGATTAGCAATACAAAAGTGGTGATTAAGACAGTGGTTACAAACAATTGAAATAGAGTACCGTTGTGGGCGAATTGTAAGAAAAACATCTCCAGCATTCTAGGATTATTTTATGGTTACTCGTTCTCTAGATGATCTATTGTTTTTCAAAGTAGTTATTTCCTTGGTCGTTGAAGTGTACTGAATAATTATATTTTTTAAGAAATTCACTATGTTTTTCATATTTATCAATTATAATATATAATGGGTTACAATAAGACATTGATAAACATTATATAAACAATATGTAAAAAATCACTCACATTAAATAAGATTGTGCAGTACAATCATTTCATATCAGTTTTAATTACACTTTTAATTTATTTAATTCAATTAGTTGTAAGTCACCACTATGTGCTTTTTGAATAGGTACTAATTAAATATAACATAAAATTACACTTTAGGGTGTTTTATGTCATCGTAAAGTTCTGCGGAGAATTAAACAAGACGGTATAATGGTCAGAAGATAAATATGATGATTATAAAATTAAGCAAATTGCGTATCACAGGTATTTGAAAGAATATTAAAAATATAATATATATTTATTTTACGGTTAAGAGCCATAATACCTAATCAAGATTCAGGAGTATAGAATAATTAGTTTCGCCCTTGAGATGAATACTCCATAAAATGGCGTCAAAAAAATTGAGTCGTCATTGGCGTCATCTTTCGAACATAAATGTCATCGATGAATATTGGATGTTATGTGTTAAGAACACGTCACAAATTGTGTTATATTCCTATTAGAGAGGCGCTGATTTTAGCTGGGTAATATTTAAAAAATGACCAGCCATATGATAGCTGATCATTTTCTATTCAGCGATAAGGACAAGCACATATTCTGGATGTCGTTTTTTATGGCATGGAGAGGATGATCTGTATATTGATTTCATGTAATTAGTCTACTGGCTACTATACTTTTGAATTAATGTACCTATTGGCAGGTATGTAGATAGATAGTAGATAAAATAGGCATTGTTTTCTGACCATCTCTCACAAGTCACAATCTAAGTGATTGCAGTATAAAAAAATTAGGAATGTCTTATTACTAACGTTAATAAAAGTGATTCATTTCGATTCGTTCTTGGTGACTGCAGCTCTCTATGTGACGGATATAACGATGAGATGTGATGGCATTTCGTTGATACTTTCATTATTAATGTCTGTTAATAATATAAAATATTAAAATTCAATATTTCATACCATCATCGCATTGGCCAACTTAATTTTTTCACAATACTTTCATAAATTTATATTAAAGTCCATTTAAGGATAATTGTTGAGTTTTTTCAATGCAAAATTCTTATGCCATTATGACAGGGGTTGGCAAAATAATTTAATCCTATCAGAAATTCATTATTTATCCGTATTGTATCAACGAAAACATAAAAAAATGCTTTTCATGTAAGAAAATCTGAAGAAATAGTTAAAATAAAACGACATTGCGTGTGCATAGTTTTAATTAGGTAAATTGACAATGTAAATAAAAACATAAATCAAAAATTTATATTGACCTGATAAGTCGAAAAACGTCTCTCTTGTGATCAATAATTGATAGTAGAAAGAAACACTCGTTTCAATTTACCTAGTTATGGAATTCTACTAGGTGTGCACCGACACAATAATTAATACGTAATTTAAATGTTTTGTAATTTGTGTTCTTCATTACATTTTTCTTTCAGTGCCTATTTTTAAATTTAATTAATATTTTAAAGCTTAGAAAAACCCTTTTATAGTATAAAGTATTTATACTGTAATCATTTTTTAACTGATTTTTTTTTAAGAAATCACTATCGATTTCGTCAAATTTTTGCCATCTACGGGTGGAGCAATATCTACTTAGTAAGATCTCACTGCAAATTTAATATAGTTTTTTTGTATAATTATGACATAAAATTTAATGATACTGAATATATTTTCCTTGGTTAAATCGCTCGCAAACGAGTGGATAGTCTTGAGAGGAATAGAATAGAATAGAATATTTTCCATATTGCACAAATGTTGACACCCCTAGGCATATTGGCCATAGAATGATTCGTCACAAACGTTCAGTACTGGAGGGCTTTCGCCACACACGTTTATATCTTCAGATTAATCACACTGACTGATTGTGATCATAAACATGCTGCATTTTCGACACCTCGTGCATACACAATGAACCTATCTGAAACGATTATAAAATACATATTATCCACCTCGATCACATTGGGCGCCATTCATTCGGCTGATTTCGGCAAAAAATATTTTTGAATCTGTCGTATTATAAATATTATTATATTATATCAAAGAAAGAGGCACGCAAAGTAGACGAAGAATGCTCCAACAGTGTCAGAGTGTCTTCTTATATTTGTCCGATAAGAAGAGTTTATGATCTGCAAAATGATTTTCAATGGAATTTAATACTTTATTTATCTCTTTAACGTAAATTTCATACCTACCAGCATAATTATACTGCCGAACCAGTAAAAAACGCATTACTCCTGGAATTTTATCAAGCTAATGTTCTTCAACTACTACTACTACTACACCATCACAGCTTATCCCACAAGTGGGGTAGCCAGAAAACCAGCTGCATGTAATAAGTATGCAAGCTGTCCTCTCTGTGCCAACAAAAAATTAAGGCATTCAGGATGGGTGACAAGCCTCATTGCTAAATTTGAGATTTAAATATCTTTATTTTTTCGAATACCTGCCTTTTACAGGACACTCGAAAACTTACGGACAAGAGTGAGAGACCAATTCTTTGCCGGGCGCTCCACGACTTATAATAAGCTATTTTCCAATTTTAATTTTAAATGTGATAATTTAAAATTGACTTGCTTACTCTCATTACTTAAATAGATAATTTTATTTACCTACTCATTTGCCATATTATTTCATTTATTTTTTATTTAATACATAAGTACTTCTTAATATAAAATATACTGATCCACCTACCGTCATACTAGACAAGAGATTAGAAGTACTTGAAATAAGAGTAAAACTTTTTGGAATATATCACAATGAAATAAAATCCACTCATTCGTCACTATACCTACACCTATTGTGCATAGTAATCTTTACAACAATAGGTAAACAACAAATACAATATAATCTACTTATGTATAACCCACACGATACAATAAATTGTTCGAAATCAAAAGGATATCAAGAGAAGTCATCTACATTATCGTAATAATAATTTAGTACTCATTTCTACTGTAATAATATTCTCATAATAACATTTTATTAAGACCATTCTCAATACTGAGTATGATAATAATAATATTATTACCTCATGAAACAATTAACATTTTTATTCCGTCTCTTTTAGTCATATCAAATATTTCGTATAAAAAATGAAATGGATATATTATTATTCGTATTGTATGATTTGTTTAAATCATTTATGCGAGATAATAGAATACATTTCTATACACAATAATGTGTGGTGGTTTCATAAAACAAAATATTATGTATCGTACAATATAAAGGTAGATATCTATATACGAGTATACCGAAAATGTAGGCGATTATTACATAAAGTGTAGGTGCACCGATTCAATATTAATTTGTCGACGATTTATATTCTTCAAATATCACTACTTGTGGGGTAATTACGTAATTTAATATTTTGATACCTATTTAGTATATGGCTATTTTTTTATATTGATCGTACATTTTGCAATATTATTTGCTCCAATGCAATCTGGTGCTTGCATTTCAATCAAGCAAAAGACAATATACAGCGAAAAAGCATTCACTCAAATACGTTCATGGTGGTCGCAATCCAAGGTAGAAATGAAAAATTAATAAGAAAATTATCTTTTAAAATTTGATAATTTAAATGTATATTGCAAGGTCATCCACTCATTTACGAGTATTCAACAAAATATTGTGAACAATATAATGCAAATAATAAATTCATAGGATAAAAATATTTTGTACAAATTTTAATACAGGTGTTTGATAAATAAAATAATTCATTATTTTATTTTTTATACCCATATTTATGTACAAATTGTAAAGAGATAAATGAATAACTACTTTTTACTCATATGAATTTTTGAAATTATAAATACCAACCCAAAATCCCCTCACACCAATATAAACTATAGTTCTACTTTTGTACTACTAAATCATCGTGCAGTTTCTCATAAGCGGGGTAGCCAGCCAGGATAATAACTGCAATAGCAATTAAATTACAAGATAATTATATTCTACTCTTATTATTAAATGGGGTAAATACAGATGAATAAAACATGAAATTTATTATATAAATATATAATAAATAAATCTAATACAACGACAAAAATATTACATATTCATATCAATAAACATGTCTAAAAGACAATTCATAATTCTATTATTTATTAGATTCTCTATTTATGTATAAAATAAAATAATAAATAATTTATTTAAAAGAGCACCTACATATTACATTAGACAACAATAAGAATATAATAATACCTATCGTCTTTTCTTTATTAGTGACAGAATGATATATTATAATGAAGTGACTCTCTATTATCGTATGCGGTCACAATAGGAAGCACTGAAATCCACTCCTATTGTATGAATTAACAAACATCTTTATGAAGGAAAAGGCTAAGATTTAAGTCTTATGGATGGTTCTCACACCATATCTCATACAGCACAAGTAAAATTATACTGTTCACAACAATGTAAGCTTTTATATTGTATCCAAATACTTTTAAGTTGTAAATAAAGTGTATTTTGATATACCTAAAATAATACATGAAATATGTAAATAGAAAACTTGTAAAAATTCGTGTGGATGACATAATATTTAAGTTATCTATATTTTCAATGAACAATATTGTAAGATTCCCATACACACCTATTAAATAGAGAGTTTTATATGGACTTAAGTCAATGTGTGTATAACTTATATTCGTTATTTTTTAATTTTTTAATGATGTTACTATTGTCAAATTCTACGCAATCATTTTAACATATCAATTTGTGATATTTTTATGGAAACATTTATTTCAAGATAAAAATAATCAAAGCCTGAACAGTTATAATCATAACATCGGAAAACTTGAGAGCACGTTTATTTGCTAATTAGTTTCCAAATGTGAAAAAAATGTTTGTAACTAAGTATCGTTAAGTAAATATTGGCAGAGAGTAAATATAAAGATAGGAAAAATAGCTTTAAATAAAAGAGATAGATTGTGTTAAAAAGGAAACCATATTATTAGTTTCCTTTCATGTAATTTTATATAGACTATAAAGGGAAAAAAACGGAAGAAGAAGCAAGATAGAGCGAGAAAAATAAGAAATTAAGGCAGTGTACAAGTACCTACCTGCGCTGATTCACAAACTATGTATGTCTTTACGTACTTAAATACCGATTGATTATAAAAACATTGCTATTTCTACAATACTAGTAGATGACCGAATATGGCAACAAATAGCCTCACACACACTTTCCATATAATAGATGACAGTTAGATACCTATATCTATAGGCACCTACTTAGGTACTTATTTACAATGTAGGTAGTGACAGGAGTGAAAAATGTACAGATCTTTCTATGGGAATAAGTACTCTGACAAATAAATTATTGTAAGAAGTTCTGTTAATACAAGCTAATATAATGTAAAAAATACAAATAATATAATTATATAAACCTTCTGCTAATCTTAATATTAGGGGTATTAATTTCATCAAAATGGTGAAAGCCATAAAGTTGTCCGGTGACGAAGTGTTAGCATTATATTAAATTGATAAACTGTTCGCTACATTTTTAACGAGTTATAGGTTCAGATAAATTGGGTGTTTCTCCAAATCACGTTAAAATATATGTGGGTTTGCCAACTCTGTTTTTCAAATATCAAGACAACTGATACATTTCATGAGCAACTAAAACTATAAATATTTTGTCGTAGACTTTTTTATTAGTTTTTTTTTTATTTTCTACTTTCTAAATTTTATTTTGTTTATTCTTTACTGTAAATTGATTGCACACAATTTAATACAAAACACAATCAATATACAGAGGGCAAGTTTGTCGTAGGGGTGAGATTTCTTCTGACTCACCCAAACCTCTAAACTCTGGTTTATATGGATTATATTAAATATGTATGCAACAAAGCAGTAAAAATTATTAAAATCATTTAATCACAGTTAAATATACAAAATTCGTATAAATACACAATAATAAAAAAGAAAAATCATGATGAAAGTTACATTAAAATCTCGTGATCATCCACTGACTTAGATACGTAAGGTATCGGTTGTAATTTTCCTCAATCATTCTTAGAAAAATTAATAGTAAAATTATGATATATTATGAGAATAATATGATATATTTTCCGTCCACTCATTACCTTATAGGAATAAAAGTATGTGGAGTTTGTTTGAATGATATTTATCTGGTGTGTAATCAGCAGTCACAGTTTGCATTCTAACTATCAATCGATACATAAATCTTATTGGTGAGTCTACTACTAAGCTTCTCACGGAATGAAAAATGTTTAATGTCTAAATGCTTACTCAAACATCAGATTAAACTTTTAATTAGTTTACGTAATGCTCAACGCAATTCCATAAAGTATACCTTCTATTTAAGTGTCGTATCAGGTTTCCTGAGGTTGTGGATACCTATGGGAAACGCCCACTGTCTCGAAATAGCTCTGTTCTACTCTTTTCTGTCCACTCCCGGATATTCTATGTATCTATCTGTAGCTATGAGAGACGTCTTATTCCAACACCACGTCCCTCGATCTCACAATCAAATTCAGTACCGCATTTTTCTCATGTCTTTCGACATAGTCGAAGCATAAAGTTTTACAAAATTTAATCTTATAAAATAATGTTATCTTTTGATGTTTGCTCTTCACAATACATCCATGTTACTCATCAAGGTACTTCCAATATCCTACCATAAATCCACATTTCGAAAGTGTACCAAACATTTGTAAAATTCAATTGATTAATTATTATGGTTAACAAGTGTGATTATTTATTAATGCGATATGTGAGTTTACTTTCAAGGTTTCTAAAGTCTGTCTGCAGGATTCGGAACCTTCTTACTTCTGAACTGTCATAACAAATTAAAGAATGCATATGACGGCTTTATAAATTGTATAGTGATCTACAATTTCTTGTCAAAGCAATCAATCAATATAAATCAATGTAAAGTGAAAAGGCAAATAATGTTTATGACAATAATAATAACTAACTGATAATAAAATATAACAATTTCACTTTGTACCGATGTAAGTGCGAGTTGTACTCCCTTTTTGGGATAGGAAACAATGAGCATTGAATACAAATGATGCGATAATCAATGCGTTATAATCACTGACGATTGATTCTACTGTGTATTTTTTAATACATCATTCACTGTGTTTGTATTAATTTGATTTGCTAATTTAATCTACATACAATTGAAGACTTATTGAAAGTGGTAACAAGGTATCTATTGAATCAATTGAACATGAAACAGTTATTATGTTTCAATTGAAACGTTATACCTGCTGCAATTCTGTATATCGTTTAAAAAAATACATCAGATACCTATATCTCATAACGCAGATCCTCATCAGATTTGTAGGCCATGATTGTATCATTATAGCATGATTGTATTATCAGTACTGTGTTTTTGAATCCATACTGGAATCAGGAAAATATTTAACTTTTATAATCAAATAAATGTGTGAATGTACAAAATTTAATTAGAGTAATGCAAAACCTCGTACTTGTTGTTTTCGTGTTTTTGAATCATTCAAAGAAATAATATTAACTTACATAAAAGTTGTATTTTTCCTTGAGTTTATAAAATTTATTTTACTTTTAATGCAGCTTAGTAATAACGAGAAGAAACTAGTTTGTTTTTTTTTTTATATCATTTATTATTCAAGCATGACAATAAGTCCCTTTAGGTTGAAATGTATAAAAATATAAATGATTTATCAAGTAAATATTACAAGTTTACGAGAAGCAATTCTCGTATATTTAAAAACTTCGTGTAAATTCATAATCCTGAGGGTTCACACACAGGAGGAGACCAAATATTTATTCCAAGCACATGTCATAAAGAGGTAGCAATGAACATACTACTACTTCATATATGTACAAAGTATTCACATTCACAGCCATGTGGAACATCAGTTTCAGTAACAGTATGTAGGTAGTCATGGTAGGAGTTGGATGATAACGCATTGGCCCCAGGGTTAAGCGGAGACACAAGAGGAAGGTTGGTAACATCACGACATGAGAATTACTCCACCAGGTAACCTCAAGGGTTAATATGCTTTATCTCGTATTTAATACACCGTATATTATTAATATCATAATAATCTCCGATATTATCACAGGGAACCTCTATTGAGGGGTAGTCATATTCCAGATAAATTAGTAGCCTAATACCTCCCTTTGATTTTACTGCATACTGGAGTTTTAATATAATCAACTTTATATTTACTCTAACATTATCCATATTTTTTTTTAAATCAACGAAATGTTAGTACTCAAAATACAAACCTTTAGATATTTTTTTCATTAATAGAAAATTATAATTTATAAATATTATTGAAACTAAAGCATTATTGAGGATTTTAAAGTGATATTTTTAATCCTTAACCAAAAATTTGTATAATTTATTTGTTCTTTTTATAAATTATCAAATATATAATTATACAAATTAATCATTTTAATTTATCGACCGACGGTTCTTGATGGAAGGTCATGTTAGTAATTTTTAAAATGAAACACGATATATAGTTATTCCACTATTGACTTTATTTATTTTTGCGAGCCAGCTTTCAAGAGCTTCCGCTCTCATCGTCAGGCAAAAGTAAAGTGACTTGCCTGACGATGAGAGGAGAGCGGAAGCTCTTGAAAGCCGGCTCGCAAAAATAAATAAAGTCAATAGTGGAATAACTATATATCGTGTTTCATTCTAAAAATTACAAATGTATCACTCTAAATAAAATGAATGTACACGTGATGATATACAGTGAATTAATGTAAAACGATTTCTTCCATTAAAGCACAAAATTTAATTAGTTACATAAAGAATATGTATTGAGACACATCATTATTTTATGTACGATAATTATCTTGAATGAATATGTTCATTTTTTGCAATATTTGGTAAAGGCACAATATATTTGATCTCACAAGGCGTTCTTCACCATTTCGTTGTGGCTAACAATATGTTATGTGTTCCATACTGAGTTACATTGGTGCACCCCTGTATTGAGCTCATAATAATTAAATTATCTTATTAATAATACACTTCGTATAATCACTACAATGATTATTGTTTTATAATCGTAATAACTAAGTACCTCGTTCCTACCTCCGTGGTGCGGTGCCCAGTGGACAAGTAGATAGTAGTAATAAAACTCTACTAAGATTGTAGTACTCCTTGTATGTAGTTAGAAATTAATACAGTATTAAAGTAGTAAAGGAAGAGTATCTATAAGAACAAACAAACAATCTTTTGTGTAATGTATGGTATATACTTTGTCTAAAAATCGGACTTTGATATAATTATTATTGTGCGACAAATCAAACTCCTGGTTAAAATCAGTTACTTACGAAAATGTTGTAATTGATTTAAACCAGCATTTTTGTTCGAAAAGATATAAAAATACATGAAATCAATACAAAGTATCATAAAATATCAATTTTACAATTCAATTTACAGAGTCTAATAATTCAATGCGATGTCTTCCAACTAACCCAGTTACATCCTGTCAAAATCTTGTATTTAGTTTCAGGTAAAGGTTTAATAAAATCACCAGTTTCTTTTTTAATTACTGCACTATCTTTTATTTATTTAGTATTAAGTAACTGCGTAAAAGAGGATTATGACAGAAAAACATAGGTTAAATACTTTTAATCCTTTCGGATTTTGGCAGTATTGGTTCGGTCAACGAGTTACATTTTACATTTGGTAGTTAGTATGTACATGGTACCTATATGAAGTTCAGCCCCTGGTGACACGACCAAGCATTAGTATTCTATTCTGAACGAGCATTCGTTATTTAATATCTTATTTACGAAAATTATTACAATGCTAACAACTACATTGTATATTATATCATGATTCATGTTTTATTCAGAACTACTTATTATAAAATATTTATTAAATTTCATTTTACATCCATCTTCTCCACCCAGTTTGAACGAGAATAAATGTCGTTTGGGTAAATTATCAGATTCTCGCTTGCAGAACCATGTTTACACAATGTTACATTGTGCAAAATCTAATCGAAAACAGTGATAAAGGAGTTCCCGCTCGTACAAGTTGCCTGTAAATTGGCTTAAGTGGTCACTTTCGTCGTCCTTGGACCACATTCAACAATTTCTCCATTCTCACCCTCAAGGTATAAAGTCCACAAATCGAGAAACACTTTATGTAAACCATAGAACCAACTTTTATTTTTAGAATCTTTAGAGTATTTCAAATCACGAATGAAACAATTTAGTTGAACAAACAAAAAATGTTTCATTTTTCATGTACCTATGTTTTTAACAGTCAGAATAGTAGATAGATTATCCAAAGTTTCGTGAAATAGATAATAGCAATCAACTCATTTGTTTCTTGACTTCTTTTATTAGCATGGAGAGAACGATATCTATGTCTATTACACGCAGTTTAATTCATATTATTGTCTGATTCAATGTATGTGACAAATAAAGGTAGGTATACGTTTTAAGTTTAAGTTGTCGTAACATATTTAATTTAAATCTTTGACAGATATGCTCAATAATTAATTTGATTAGCTTATTTATTTTCCTTTTGTCAATCTAATAAAACACCTACCATATTTCAAAAACTTTTGCTAAACATCAGAAAAATTATTAAAGTTTATTAAAATATATTTGAAAACCAACTTCAATTAGATTATACCTACTTACGTGATCACAAAGGTAATGTTGATTTCATAATAAAAATTGCCTTCATAGAAAACACTTCATAGGTACATAATATATTATAGGTAGGTAATTCATTTTTATCAAAGAGTGTAATTATTACCTCTTTCATACATTGAATACTTAGTCAACAAAAGATATTGTAGCTAATACGTTACACGTGATTCATGATTTGCCTATTTGTAGATACTATGTACAAATCTTTAGAAATTTAACAGAACAAGAAAAAAGTAAATAAACTACGAGAAACGGTTGATTTGTATGTCATGACAACGACTGACGTGTCATGCGGTCATGATATCCATTATTAACAATAGGGTGACGGTGTCATGACCCAGTGTCATATCGTGTGTTGGATATCAACAATAATGTCATTTAGTTAAATACTACACTTGTCCGACAACAACGGACAAACTAACACTCGTGTAATTTAGAAAAATAGTTTGATACTAACTTACAAACATACACTCACTTCATATTATTCTATTTCATATAATAATAACAATAAGGTTGGTATGTTAAAATATAATAATGAATGAATAGATAATCAGTTATTTATTTGGTATACAGATTGATTTTAAGATTAAGATAAAGTTAAAATAAATTATTCTGCTAGCACGCCTTGAAAAAATTTACTATGCTAATGTCTAAAAAATGTGATTACTTCTATCGATTTTCCTATATTTTATGAATATCAGAGATGTTTGATTCAGTTTTATTCATGTTCACAAGAAACTGTATTGAATATTTAAAAAAATCATCATCATCTCGCCCTCAACGCTCCTCTCGGGAGCACAGGGCAGAAACCAGCCTCCTCCATTCAGAGCGTCTCTGTGCCAATTGCGTCACCTCTTTCCACGACATTCCCTGCGCTCTGATATCGTTGTCATAGCAACGGTGTATTGTAAAAGAGGGACGCCCGGGCCGACGGAACCCTTGCGGACGGAAGAACAGTGCTCTTTTTGGCCAACTATCATTGGGCATTCTCAAAACATGTCCCAGCCAGGACCATCGTCTCTCCTGTATTACGGAGATTACAGGTCTCTGCTGGGTGCGCCGGCGCTTAACATCATTATTGTAACATGTTCATACCATTTGACATTCAAAATCCTCCTAAAACACTTGAAAAAAAATATATAAAAATATTTCTAAAAATCTACTCTTCCAGCTGATTTCTTGAGATATGCACAAATCAATCAAATTTATTTATTTATTTATTTATTTATTGATACATCAACGGCCCACTGGCCTTTTAATAGTAGGTAAGGTTGGCACAATATAAAATAATAACAACAACAAATATTTCAGTATTATACAAATTAGTATAGATATAAACATGAAAGTATGATATGAAAGTTACGTGAGATTTTAAATAATTATGCATCTTAATTAGATAATATACCTACCTTTCGTTAAAATTACAGTAAATAATGCATAGAATAAATTGAATATGGCAGTATGACTTAATATGTTAAATACATTATTATCAAAACTTTTTTTAAATTATTGCATCAATCATAAATTAAAGTATTCTGTCAATTTTTACATCAACAAATCATTGATTTATGTTTATTCTTTTGCTTCCAATAACCTTCTTTTTTACAAATATGTTTGACCTCACTGTGCATTTCAAATAACAAGAGATTTAATTAATATACCTATTTCAAATAGTTTAATTACTAGCCGATTGTGTAATGAAATGTAATGTGCTGAAAAGAAATGGAAATGTTAAGTATTTATATAATAATAGACTTTAACTATTGTAAATACTAATTAGCAATGCTAAATGTAGGTTGTTATTGAACCACCGAATATATTGCAGAGAAAATCAATCTTTTTCAAATGTTTTTCTGCTAAGACGTTAACTTTATTGTGTACTTTTATACCTTCATGATCATTAAATATTTCTAATAGTATCACTGCAAATCTCTTATGATATGTAAATACTTAAAATGACAAATATGTTTTTGTTCAAAGCATTTTTTTGTGTTCAGATTTTGACGTAATTCGTTGAAAGATACACACAACTACCCAATCCAACAGATTCTAAAATCAAACAATACTATGTTTTCATTTTTTTCTATTTGAAGTAAGTATTTGTTTAAAATAATTGAATTTTGAATGAATTAGCGTGGTCGCTTATAAAAACACTCTTGTAAAATAACATATTGACTTCTTTACATGTTTCCTGAAACTCGTACTAGATCAATTAAATGTACATATTTAAGTAATATTGATTATGGCTGTTCCTATACGGTTTTGTACCTCTGGAATAGTTATAGATAATATAATATGATATATCATAATACATACATAATACAAAAATGTGATTCATTGGTGTTTCTATAGGGGCACTATATGGCAAGTATGTATAAAGCATACTACTATAATACCACACACCATAATAATCCTATAATAATCATCTCAGTTTTATTGCTATTTACATCATTCACTTATACTGAAGAAAATGGTGTGCATAAAATATACTTTAATGTTTTTTATTCCTTATGAATAAGCGTATCGAATAAATATCAGCGCTATCCTTAAGCACTAACTGTTTAGTTTATTTATTCTACTACCCGAATTTCATTCGATTGTGACGTTGATTTGATCATTGCATTTTCTCGAATATTTAACAATGAAGTGACGTCGAGGAAGCGTTTGATATATTTGCTCTATTATATTGAAAACGTTGCGTTTACGTAGGTTTTAAGTTGTTACTTTAGTTAAACTCATCACATTATTTCTTCAGTAAATACTTTCTTATACACACATACAAAACATGCAGAAGCAAGAACTAAAATGAGTAAAAACGCAAATAATGTATGATCATCGAGTTCAAATATATTTGTCTTTTAAATTCAGCATAACATAAAGGTATGCGAGTATATTATTCATATTGTATCAATCTCAAAAATACAATGAGTTTTTACAATAAAGTAATAATCTAGGACATCATGCACAGATTTAAATTGATTTTTAATCGCTGTTCCATATCTAGGTATTGAAATTAATTAGTTTTTTTATTCATTAGGCACTTACTTACTAATTTCTCGACCTTCCGGCTATTATTTTAATCCACTGTGTGATTATTATGATATATATGGGTAATACAATATTTTGAACAATGTAATGAACCAAGTGTAAAATAATCAAAATTATTAATATGCAGTTTGGCAACTAGATCTGGTTATCATTAAAAACTTAACTAGATATTATATAACAAAGACTAAGTATGTCTGAAATGGAGATTAAGATATGGACTCAATTTTATTAGTTCAAGTTTTTGGTATTGCAATAAAAAATCACAAGTCTATCAAAATTTATATCGTCTTGTTTTCGATGATACTGTTATATACCTCATTTTTAATTATCTCAAATTAATAATTGTTCGTGTTCTAATCAATGCACAGTAAAGAATGAATAAATAAATATACCTACTGTTCTTATAGAGATGTATGTAAAGTTCAACAATAATTTTAGCATTTATATATTGTCGTAGTTAAAATTCATACCTTAATAAAAAAATAGAATTCCCGTACTGGAAGGTACAACGGTTGCAAGTTTTAAATAATCCCGCAATTATAATGGAGCGTACCTACATATATTGTCTCTTGCTTCCCACTTGCTTGACCATTCGTAACAACTTCACTCACTTGCCGTCTGCTCCTCGCCGATGCGTAGCGTGGGAAAACAAAACTAGTCTATTTTTATTGGTACCGCCTTAGATACAATTAATATCAAAGTTAAAACAACATTAAATGAAAACATTGAATAAAAGAGTGACAAAGTAGTGCCCTGTATAAACTAGTGTAATTATTGTGAACTCTTGTACGTGTGAAACCTGTGCTCAGAACAATAAACATCCTTTTTGTCTAAACTTCCATTTGTCTTTTCTTGATGAATCAGCCAACCTACGAATCCCTGAGAGTCTCCAGCTCTACAAAGACTAAATCTAGCTGGGTAGTAATCGAGAGAAGAAGTGTTACAATATTCTAGGCAAAAAAAAATATTTTCATTTACAGAAATCAATTTTTAACCTCAGTTCTTCATTTTTCATAATTTGTCTGCTCAAATAAACGTTGCAACTTTGAATATTTTTTTTCGTTTGGTCAATCTTAAAAACTGACGCCTCGCTTTGCCAATTATCATAAAATATTCAACTTTGAATTATTTCCTAACAATATCATTGTAGCATTTTATATTATGACCGACGACGACGACCTCCCATATTTTATGACGTCCATGTCAAACGTCATGTTTTATATAATGTATGATGTTGATTCGGCGTCGAAAATGTACAATTCTTTTGATCAAAGTTTCCAATCATCAATAGAAGCTGTCACAGAACAGTAATGATATAAAACTAACTGAAGAATGCGATATAGAATAGTGCTAATCATATGAAGAGGAAAAATAAGATGAAAATAATAACAAGTACAGTTTTTTTCCCATATAACTGTATAAAAAATCAGAAAAAAAAATGATAGAGACTTTCACGAAATAAATATTAACATAGTCTTGAATTTATCGACATTAAATATTAATTTAGTTCAATTTTTTATCCTTAAAACTAAGGCGTGGTATCTTTACTGTATCTATTGTAATAATTTAAAAAAATGTTACTCTCCTTTTTCAATTATTATTTTGAGATGAAAGTAATAACTATGAATATTTATATATTTCGAAATAGTGACAAATAAAATATCTCAAGATTAATGTTAAAGGTACGTAATATGTATTTTTTGTGTAGTATATACATACTCGTATAAAAAAAAATGCATTTAAAATGGGTCCAGCATTATCAACTACACAACTTGTAATTTAACTGATAGATACATCTAGAACTTGTATCTGATAAAAATATCTTATAGCATTGTACTCTTTATACTTATATGTATGTACTTATTGTATTCTGTGTAAGTTTAGTACCGTCCCCAATCTGAACTGAATATCACAATGTTAATGGACGATTAATTCCATTCGATTAGTTCTGTATTGGCTACTAATTACATAGCAGATAACAAAACCTACAGCTTCCACCTCATAAAACATTGATACGAGATTACATTGTGATACAACATTGTGAAAATAGGTCGAGTTTTATGTATGTAACCTACGTCCGTTGCCATCTTATCTTTATTGTGTATATTAATTGTTGAATATGTAAATATATTTCTAAGGATATTATTTATTTTAAGTATTGAACGGCCGTTTTTTCTCAATATACAAGATATAAGTATCTACCTATACGTGTTTTAGATAAGCGAAAATTTGATGATAAAGTAAGTCTTTCGAACAAAAGGATTGATTTTTGCTGCTGTGGTTTTTGTGGTTTTAAAAAATAAATTTTATTGAAAAAACAATACGTAATAATTTATCCAGAAACCATGACTATTTATGCTATAAAATACTTAGGTAATTTCCATGTAAAATAGCTAATAATTCTTCTTCTTCCTTTCAATTAAACATATTCTCGGTTAACCAAGCATATTTTGATTTAAATGTTTTCGTATTAAATACTATATTTAATTATATTTTTTGTATATGTATGTATATGTATAATAACCTTTGTAAAATGCTCTAAAATACCTATTTCGAATATAAAACAAGATATTGATGAAGATTAAATTTACTATTCTATAAAAAATTTACATGCGTGCGCTCTCTGGAATCTCAAATGCATAGAATCGTGTTAAGTTACTTACTATCTCATTTAGACATACTTCAGTTATCTTTATGTGTCAAGAAATTACCTCTCTGTCCTGCACTAAGATAGCTGAGACATTCCCGCGTGTAACTCCTGGTGACATATTATTGGAGATACGCCGATGATAATGTTAACATAATATTTCTTGTTATTTGTACTGGAAATTATTACGTCCATTCGTGCACACAATTTGCTACAACTAGAGGACGCAATAACGTTACCTTACTTTGAAAAGGTTCTAACTAACAATTTTTGCAAAAATGAGATTTTTATTTGAAATGGTAGCATTTTCGGCTCTCTGTCATCTATTGAAATATCGGTGAAAATATTTTTTGAATAAGGAAGTTTTTAGTATTCCCAAGTTCTATCTTCACGTAATTATTAGAAAAACTTAGTATGAAAAGGTTCCACAAAACGTTACAACTATATCAATTTAGGTCGTTTGAATTTTGAACATTAATTTAACTTTGAAAAGGTTCTAACGTCCGCTTGAACTTTCTTTGGTATATTTTTTGTATGAATTTGACAGTTAAATGTATGTGACGCGAGTTGTCGATTTATTTAGGCTCGTTTGTGGCAAGCGTGTCGATTTTCTTGCTTTTTTCATTAAACCTTTAATTTTGTGGTAACAGATACTAAATAAAATATTTTTCTGTTTATTTTTAACATTTTTAACGTTTGCAAACTATTTATTATAAGTGTATATAATATTGTGTTATAAACAATACCTATATTTTGTACACGCGGTTTTAATGGGCCACTTGCAGATTTTTTTTACTTATAATTGTAAATTAGTATGAAAGACACACATTCTATCTACCTATTCCTTCACGCCGCATCCCAAGAGGGGTAGGCAGAGAGAACAGAACGCCATATCGATCTGTCCCTACATACTTCTTTCGCCTCCTCTACATTCATACAACCTCTCAAGCACGCACGTCGATTTCTCTTACTCAACACACGACCGTCCTTGAGACTTAGATCTACGTGATCAAACCACGTAGTTCTCAGACGCCCGTATTTCCTCACACCCCTTCTTTCAGACAAGTATATCTTTTTCATCCTATCTCCATCCATTTGTTCCACATGACCAAACCATTTCAATTTATTTTTCCATCCATCATCTCAATTATTTCATTCGTCTTCCTTAACATTCCTCCTCTCACATTTAACACACCTAACCGGCATTCCGGACTCCTCTTTGTGCCCTACTCCCACTTTGACGCGGCATGATGGGTGGCAAGTCTCATCGCTGTCATTTGCGTCAAAGTGCTTAGATGTATCACACGTTTTCCTCATTTAGGCGTTTTTTTGTAGATGAATATTAATTAGTATTCCTGAGTGTAAAGATTATATTTTATTTTGTCTGAAATTGTTCACATTGGTACTAGAAGGTATTTGATTAGTGGACAAATAAACTCCTGGACTGGAGACCAAGAACAGAACGTAGAAGCGGGGGTGGGTTCTTGACAACTTGGTCCAACGACTTAAAAAAGTAGCGGGTAGTCATTGGAGAAGGATTGCGACTGATGGATAATTATAGAAGTTAAAACGGGAGATTGTTGAATATTCCTGCTCACTGTAAAACGTAAGCCATATTAGGCGGCCAGTGTGACGCAGAGGTAACGCTCTTGACTTTGAGTCACGAGGTCCCAGGTTCGATTACCGGCCAGGGCAAAATGAAGAATGACCTTTTTCAAATTGTCCTAGGTCTGGATGTTACATGTATATGTGTTTAGTGTATTGATATATGTGTATCGTCGTCTTGGTACCCATAATACAAGATTCATCTTAATTTGGGACTAGCTCGATCTGTGTGAATTGTCTATGCATGTTATGTTATATTGTCACCAATAAAATAAATAGGTATGGAGTATAGAGAAACTGCTATAATACTAACTGATAACTTGGATTACATGTAAAAATGTAGATACTAGGAGAGGAAGTTCTATTCATTCCTCCTTCCCTGATCTCACATCAGCTGAGAAAGGGTAAGAAATAAATAAAAAAAAATGTGGAAATAAGCTTAAATGTGATTCAGTTCAACTTTGAAAAAATATACTTTCAGACAACAGCAGAAAGTAAATGTAATACAAAGACCATATATAAAATATTTATTTAACAACATTCCATTGGCAGATAGAACCTTTTCAAATTAGCTGTAGCTCTCCATTCAGACCAACAAGGTTCTATCTGCATGTTTAGGTATTTTTTATTTCATAAAATATTATGCAATATGAAATAAAAATTATTTTAAAAATAGTACTGTATGTGTATAAACATAAGTGCATCATATTTTTTTAATAACTTTTAAATAGAAAAAGTTATATTAATTGCAAACTTCAAACTGTCATAGCTCGAAACATTGTTATAGGCAGATAGAACCTTTTCAAAGTAAGGTAACGATAATGTAATATAAAAGCAAAATTAGAAAAATAAATACGGCTTTCAAATCGAACTAGAAGGAGCAAAATAATCTCCGTGTTCCTTTCTGAGGGAAAGGCCGGGGCCAATTGTCATATATTTGTTGTTCGATATGTGTTCTCAAAAGTACTACTGTTATATGTATGCTCGATAAGTCGTCTAGGGTTTTCTTACATTGAAAGTGCCTATACTCGTTATTTTGTCTAGGGGTTATCTTTAAGTTAAGTGTATAGGAGCCTTTTACTTAACTTTGGCCGAGAGAGGCCTCCGTGCCATGCTTACCCTTAGTTCCACAAGCAGTCTGTCTACCAGGACCTCTTAACTCTGTCACTTCCTTCTGTATCCCAGTTATAACATATTGAATATATTCCTCTTATTACATATCATAGTAACTTTATAGATATATCTATGTAAACAATCAAAATTATATATCAAGTGAACTAAAGATTATCAAAAGTACATCATAACCCTCCAGGAAAGAGGATAAATTATTTCCATTGATGAAGTCCTTAATCTAGCTCTTTATTGTCTTCATAGCTGGATAATAGGGTCATCCATCCTTTGGTTGGTCAAGGATTCGAACCTCGGCGACAAGATAACTCAAGTTAGAAAATAGGTTATCTGACGTTTACATACAAGGAGGCGGAGGAAGGTACTTTAGCATGATTAGAAGAATTGAAGCTACTTTTAGGTATATAAAATGGATTTCAACAGAAAGATAAATTATGGTATGTGCTTCACATTTATTGTGTACATATATTATATAACAAAACAGTTACTTCCAAGGTAAACTTATAGGGAATAATATTCCTTACAATAAGAAAAATCATGAAAGTCCTGCAGAAATTACTTTGAGATATTAAAACATTAATTGATAATACTCGGTTAGCCCAACCTCGGTATTATATATAAATATTCAATACTGGGACTACCATATACCCTTAATTAATCAAATTGAGCCATTCATTCTTCATTCAACCTTAAGAACTTAAATTAATACACAAAGGACAATAATTATATAACTAGTTCTATGATAACATGAACTCGAATATGGGTAAGAAATATCATTATATACACTATGCAATATAACATAAATAATATAGTCACTTACAGATGAAAGGGCGTGTAGATGTCGAAATATACCAAGCCGTGTATATTATTGATGAAGAAGCAAGTGTACTTTGACGGAAGAGACCAGAGTCGTGAAAGAAAACATACTCTAGTGTCTCTATGGCGAGGGCTGGACATACCACGAAGTACGGGGTGTGAGCGGTGTCAGAACCTGGTAGATTCTGTCCTCAGGACGGGTGATCTCTACTTCTCAAGAGGCGTGAGAATTCCTAAACGTTCCTACACTGTTCTCAGTTTATAAAGTAGGGGACGTCACAAATTCACTATTCTTTCCAAGAAAACATGGCAAGTCGTTTAATCGCTCCTCCAACAAAGGTCGTGACCGGAAAAGTTGGCAGAGGATTTCTACAAACACATGGAACTGAGATTTACGACTGTATATCACAGCGACACCGATCTCTCGGTACCCGACATTAAGTGGTACCCGTTGCAGTATAAGAAACACACTATATATTTTCACTAGAGTCAGTAATACTGGGGTAGTTATTATGAAACTTTTATGTGGTCCAAATAAGATCAACCTCAATTAAAATTGTTCAGGTACAATGAATTAGAACACTTCACAATCGTTTAGCGGTTTGGCGGTAAACAAAAGCCACGCCCGAAATGAAATTATGTCACAATACCGAAAACTTCCAGATGTTATTATTATATAACCACAAGAATAGTATTATATAACACAGGAGGAATACATGCTTGTTCATATCACTATCTTGTCTATTAATTATTATTGACTATTAATCATTATTATTGTACAAAGATGTTGGCGGCAAAATTGGTCGCGCACGTAACGAATAAACAGATTTCTTTTGTATATTACTACCACGACACACAGTAAGAACTGTTCCATGAAACGCCGGAGGATAACACACTTGTTCATTACAATATTACGGTATATATATTTAGTTACAATCCATTGGATTGGTCTGCAACGAGTTTGGTTTTTCTTCTCCATTCCTCCCTATTCTCAGCCAGTCTTTTAAGCTCTACGTATGAGCCACAGTTCATGTCCCTCTTCAGTTGGTCCATATATGCGTCTCTTGGTCGGCCTCTGCCATTTGTTCCCTCGGTCTTACCCTCCGCGATGGCGATGAGTAGTCCTGGGTGCCTGATGTTGTGGCCAATCCAGTTAGCTCGTTGTTGGCTGATTCTCTTAAGGAGTTGCCTTTTTTCGCCTACCCTGGTTAAGACTTCTTCGTTTTCGACGTGCTCCGACCAATGTAGCACCACATCTCAAAGGCCGCCAACCGTCCGCTTTCACTCTTGCTGATGGTCCATGTCTCACAACCATAAAGCAGAATGCTCCATACAAAGGCTTTAGTAAGGTTCTTCCTTACGCTTAAGTCGATATTTGGGGATTCCAATATCTTCGATTTTTTGTTGAAGGCAATTCTTGCCTGGTTTATTCTGCTTACAATTTCTGCTTTGGAGCGTCCATCCTGGTTTATTCTGCTGCCCAGGTACACGAATTCACTTACTTGTTTGATGCTCACTCCATTTAATGCAATGTTCGCAGTCGCTTCCTCTCTTCCAACGACCATACATTTTGTTTTTTCTTTATTTATTTTCATGTTGTACTTTGACAACAGTATACTTTCCAGTTTTCCTAAAGCTTCGTTCAGCTCCATCTCGGAGTCTGCGAGCAGTGCTATGTCGTCAGCATATCTTATCATGTCGACCTTTTTCCCATTTATTTTTACTCCTGTCCAGTTCTTCATTTCTTCTCTCAGTTCATCAATGGCTCGCTGTATATAGCAGTTAAAGAGAGCTGGCGACATTGAGCATCCTTGTCTTACGCCTTGTTCGACCCTTGCTTCTGCACAGCTCTCTCCGCTTTTAATCACAGCCATTTCGTTCTTGTATAAGCTCCAGATTGCTCTTCTATCCTTATAACTCATTCCTATCTGGTTGAGGGTGTTAAAAAGTTGTTCCCATTCTACTTTATCGAATGCTTTTTCAAGGTCGATGAATGCTATATATGTGTTTTTATTAATTGTTATTCTCTTTTCTAGAGTAAGTCTGAGACTCAGGATTGCATCTCTTGTGCCTGTCTCTTTGCGGAATCCAAATTGATCTTCTGAAAGTGTTTCGTTGATTTTATTTTCCGCCCTTTTCATTATAATGTTGGTGAGTATCTTAGAAGCGTGTGATATCATGCTTAAGGTTCTGTGTTGTTCACACTTTGTCGTGCCTGCTTTCTTAGGAAGCGCTCGTATCAGACATTTGGCAAAGTCCTCAGGTATCTCTCCTGTGTTGTATATTTTGCAGACAAGCTTATACAATGTATCAAGCATGCCTTTTCCTGCGCATTTAAGCAGCTCTGATGGAATCAGGTCAATACCTGGTGCCTTGCCGTCTTTCAACCTTGCTAATGCAATATCAAATTCACTTCTTAAGATGTCATCTCCATTATTTTCTACGTCATATTCTGCTTCTAGTGCTTTGCTTTCCTTGACTATGTTCTTTCCTTTGTATAATTGTTCTAGGTATTCTTTCCATCTTTTTACGATCAATTCATCCTCAAACAGCAGTTTGCCGTTTTTATCTTGTATAGCACATCGTGGTTGTGTTTTGTCATTGAAGAAATTCTTTACTTCAGAGTATGCGGTTTCAAATTTCCTTTGTTTTATATTCCTGTTAATATTTTTGCATTTTTCTTGCAAATAACATTCCTTTCTCAGCTTGGATTCTCTGTTAATTTTATTTCTAAGGGCTTTATATTCCTTTTTCCCTTCTTCTGTTTTAGAGTTCTTTAAGTTCCTTCTTTTTTCAATCATTTCTAAAATATCGTCCGTGATCCATTCTTTCCTAGCTTGCGGCTTTTTTTTCTCTAATACCTCATCTGCCGCTGCGGTTATTTTCTCTTTAATTTTACCCCATACTTTATCTATACTTTCATTACTCTCAAAATCGCATATCTTAGTTTTTTCGTCGTATTTCTCTTTAACTTCTTTTATTTTTAGCTGTTTTAGGGCCCATCTTTTTGTGGTTCTCTTCTTGAGCCTTTTGAATTTCAGTATGGTTTCCGCCACAACCATATTATGATCACTATCAATGTCCGGACCTGCAAAGCTCCTGCAATCTTTAATTTGATTCCTGTATCTTTGACGTGTAAGAATGTAATCAATCTGTGATCGAAATCTGTCTCCGGGAGATTTCCATGTATAGCGATGTCTATAGTGGTGTTGAAACCACGTGTTGGCTATAAACATTTTATTTTTGGCGCAGAATTCAATGAGACGGCTACCTCTATCATTTCTAGTGCCCAACCCATATGCTCCTACGACTGATCCCTCCCTTTCTTCCCCTACTACTGCGTTCCAGTCACAATAATTACAATAACATTTTCCTCAGCTTTTGTGTCATCTAGCAATTTTTGGATGTTTTCGTATAAAATTTCAATTTCTTGGTCGCTATGGCTAGATGTTGGCATGTAGACTTGGATCAAAATTGTGTCTACGGGTTTGGTATCTAGCTTGACTAAAATAATCCTACCTCCATAGTGTACGTATCCCTTTACTCTCCTACCCAAGTCTTTACATATTACGGTGTTCGACATTAATTAATTATGGATAATATTATTATCGTGTCGGAGCTACTTCGGTGGCTGCTCGCGGCCAGTGCGGAGAGGGGACTGCCCTCCCTACGTCTGGACTAACCCATTGTTAGGGGGTAACTAACTGCGTCATGTCGATCTTCGGGAGCCGTTAGCCAAAAAATCCGTTGGACATCACGTGTCCTAACGCTAAGACGAATACATCATTGGTAACGAGTGCAAAAAACTTCGCACGCACGAGGGTACCCGATGATAACCGACATTGTGTTGAGAGAATATAATATTATTATTATTATTATCGAATGACGAAAAAGGACAACTAATGAGTTTAGGTACAGTAGCGAATATGAACATATTACGCGTTGAATATTTTAATGCGTAGCAAAATATAAAGAAGAAATAGTCAAGTTATGTTTATAATACGTACTTACAGGCTTTTTCAGCAAGAAGAAGTCTGGTGTTAAAAAAATACTAAATAATATATGATTATATGTAAATTAGGGAGGCCACTCAGAGTTCACTACACGGGGCCTTGCACATGGTGGAGGATTGCTCAAGGTGGAGACAGATGGTCTACAGAACGTAACATGATGGTCACGATCATCAGGATTCAGGGACCGACCGACGGAGATGATGATATATTTATATAACAAATAACATTCATTATGCTTTCCAATCTGAATATTATACTTTTTCATGGTACGAGAAGGACGTACTGTATGTTAATTACTTATATGAAAAAGATAATCAGTGGAAGGAGAGAACGACTGATTTTTGATATCAAAACACGAGACCTTAGTAAAATAGTAGACACAAAAAAACACATTTACATAGTGAGTACTTTATCAGCGCTCAAAGAATTCTATTTTTTCGTTTATAAATTATTCACAAACCATGAAACATTGCAAAGATAATTATTCCTAAATTAAACAATATTATTATGTCACACCACTAACGACATAAGAAGCGTGATTTTGCAAATACCTGAATAATTGTTTATGCTGAAACCAAGCAGTAATAGCTTATAATATGTTTGTTACTAAATCATTGTATTAAATCGGACTGTTATAGAACTGTATGAGTTGTAACACAAGGAATCTCATTAAAATAAACACCCATAATGACTTAATTAATTAAACATAACACATTCGTATCTCATGTTGTTTGATTTCTTATTACACTCTTACTCATTACTATATACTATTCCTCTTTAGTATAGATATACCTACCTATTATAATTATTTATTGAATGGGATATTTTGATATTGTATATTATTTTCCACGATTCCAATTGAAGCAATGGGAAATTAATGAAACATTAATAATCACTCAAAATATGGCATCTGTTTCCTGGTCCCTTTTTTACTTATTCTTCTCCTTTGTATCTTCTCTTTTTCTTCTTTTAAGATTTTTGTTAAAGGTACATGAAGTTGTGTTGGTTGGAAGAAATCGCGCCTCTGCGATAAACTCACCCTCTATATATTGATTGTATGATTGTATTTGATTTAAATTTGCTTGTAATCAATGCAAAGTTAAGAATAAATGAATAAACAATAATAAAAAAAAAGATTTTTTTTAATCAAAAAGATACTGCTTTTTATCATACAGCCAAATTAAGTATTCTCTATTATTTATGATTTTGGAAATGAATGATTTATTTTACCATTAATTTTTAAAATATATGAAAAAATGTGTAGCAAAATATGTAAATAGGTATATGTAAATCTTTTAAATATAAAACATGAACAGCAGCCCTAGACAAATTATTTCATTTGTCGATCGACTACAAACTTTTCGACAATGTACCTACCATAACGTTATAATGTACATTGTCAAAAAGTTCGTTTGTAGTCGATCGCCAAATGCAATTTGTCTAGGTACCTTATTTTTCAAACACCAATTTTTTATCCAACTGAAGATTTTGTATCCCTAGGGAAAACTTCATCAACAATAAACCTCATGACTGTGAACAAGAGTGGAAAAATAATACATTACATTTAGCCGCATATAATATACCTTCACCATCAGAGGTTGTGAAGGAAGAATAGGTATTTGTAACTTAAGACAATTCCCTTAATAGGGATTAGCAAATGATTAAGTTATGTATGTATGTGATGATATGTATATAGTAGGCAAATAAAATATATAAGTATGTGTGTACTATCAACTAGAGATGAAATGCTTGTCCAGTAATTACTATCCGGTTTATTTTACAATCTTACTGATCATACCAGATAATAGTTTTAATATCCAGCCGGATATCAGATAGTATTTATATACCCAAAACATATCAAATAACGAATTGTGGAGAGATAATTGTGGGATTTTTCAGAATATTTTAATTCACTTCCTAATCAGAAAACACCTCGCCTTAATGCAAAAATATTCTAATTTTATACGTACATTCTACGTTGTGCTTAGTAATTTATCATTATCTCGCCCTTTAACGCTCCTCTCGAGATTACAGGACAGAAACCAGCATCCTTTATTCAGAGCATCTCTGCAGCCAATTGATCTCCTCATCACAGGGATGACCATTGCTGATGACATGTGGGCTGTCAAACTTCAAGTTTTAACAACGGAAAGAGATTTTTAGCACTTTTCTCCACATAGGTACCTACCTATTTTAAATACTTAAATATCGACATGTGGGATATCAAACTTCCAAAACAAAATATTTTTATTCAATATGGCACTTATCCTGAATGTCTTATTTTTTTGATGACACAGAGAGGACAGGTTGCATATTTGTTACATGCAGCTGATCTACCTCGTTTGTGGGATATGCCATTTTGGTATTTATAGTAATAGTAAAGAAAAAAAACTCGCACTAAACTAAAAAATATGTCATCATAGTGGTCGACTGTCCGGCTTCACGATTTAAAATTTCGCTAAATATCCGGTATCGGGCCAAACAGTATCTGTCTCATCTCTATATTTCCATCATTTGTTGTTGTTTTAACAAACTGTCTGTCGGCTCAGAATCAATAGTAGTAGTAGTAATAGTAGCAGTAAGTATCGACAGGTAGATAGATGTTGTAGTGAAGTAACTGTGTGGTGTTTGTATGCAAGTATATTGAGTAATGATGTATAATTAAGTACAATAAACAAGGTAATAGCTTCAATTAACTATTATCAGGTAGCCTGTATGTATGTGATCATATGTGGAAGATAGATAGTAAACACTGTCTATACATACAAACTTACATCATGATATTATTGGATATGGGATACCCGCTTATTTTCCACTATTATGTATTTATTTTCCACTATTATGATCATATGTGGAAGATAGATAGTAAACACTGTCTATACATACAAACTTACATCATGCTATGATTGGATATGGGATATCCGCTTATTTTCCACTATTATGTATTTATTTTCCACTATTATGATCATATGTGGAAGATAGATAGTAAACACTGTCTATACATACAAACTTACATCATGCTATGATTGGATATGGGATATCCGCTTATTTTCCACTATTATGTATTTATTTTCCACTATTATGATCATATGTGGAAGATAGATAGTAAACACTGTCTATACATACAAACTTACATCATGCTATGATTGGATATGGGATATCCGCTTATTTTCCACTATTATGTATTTATTTTCCACTATTATGATCATATGTGGAAGATAGATAGTAAACACTGTCTATACATACAAACTTACATCATGCTATGATTGGATATGGGATATCCGCTTATTTTCCACTATATGTATTTATTTATTTTCCAAAAATATTACATACAAAAATAACATAAAAACATCATTATGGAATATATTGCCCCACTCGACCAAAATCTGTTCTGGGGCAATACTAAGAAAAAGTAGACAGTTAAGCAACCCTATAGAAAATACTCTCCAATAAATCGTAGTATAAATCGGAACAATGTCGAAATACTGGCACCTCAACTATTCCCGCAAATGGGATAACCAGAGGACTTCCTGCATGTCCTCTCTGTGATATTTCCGTGAAATGGAGATGTTAAAGCTTTTGAACGTGGTGTTTTAGGAATAACTGTTATTCATTTTACAGAAGCGGATGCGAGAAGAGTGTTGTGGATAGAATGCGTGTAAATAAGTTACGATGGTTTGGACATGTTGAGCGAATGCAAGATGAAAGAATGACGAAGAGGATGTATTTGTCTGAAAGAGGAGGTGTGAGGAAGCGCGGACGGCCAAGAACCACGTGGCTTGAGCACGTGGATCAAATCCTTAAGGACGGCCGCGTGTTGAGTAAGAGAAATCGGCGAACATGTATGAGAAACTGGATGAATGTGGAGGAAGCGAAAGAAGTTTGTAAGGATAGATCTATATGGCGTTCCGTTCTCTCTGCCTACCCCTCCTGGAACATGGCGTGAGGGTATAGATAGATAGATAGATAGACATTTTACGGAACACCCAAAAACTTACATAAAAAGTAAGTGGTTTATTTTATTCCGGTACCTACAACATGAGGGACCACTGTAAAATATACAATTAGGCTTTTGTAGTACCTAATACTTATGAGTAGATTATTCTCATTACTATAAAAAAAAATCTCTACGTTAGCCTGATGATGAGAGCGGAAACTCTTGAAATAGGTATGTCTCATGATTAAAAACTGTGGAAGAACCTACTAAATACAAATATGTTCTTTTTATTTACTTTTATTATATTGAATAAATTGCTATTTTGTAATAATTAAGTATTTTTTTGATATTCATGTTCTGTCCTTTTAACCTTTAAAAACTCTTTGTTTTACTATTAAGTTCATATTATCAAAATTATTCAAAATTTATGTTTTTTCAGTTGCTATTTTTAAAATTTTTTAATTTCAATGCTTTTCTTTTTCTAAACATAAATTCATATATATAATAACAATCTTAACAAAGCTAAATTCGATATTTTGTTAACTATTGAGCTCCCGAAACCCGGATCCTATAGAAATTATTCCACGAATTCTTTGCAATATTTACTTCTTGTTGTCGAATAACTAAATTCCAATCCAATAAACTTACTCATGTAAATTTCATTCTATTATCCTATCAAACTAAATTATTGACGTATATATTTTTTTGTATCTTATATGAACGTGTAACTTTTGTTATTAATGAAAATATTCATGTAAAAAAAACACGTTGAATGTTGATAAGTATGTAAATATTGTAAAGCCGCATTTACACAATCTATCTAAATCTAATGCACAGTTACCAAAACGTAAAACTAACCAATAGGTACCTACTTAATCTCATAATTAAATTAGGTATTTTATTCGGTCAGTAAAAATCAAAAGAAATATGTTTAGCTATCCATCCATACCATCACGGTATTTGCCACAACTAGAGTAGCCAGTGAAGCAAGATTGTGTGAAAAATAAAACCCAAATATAGTTTTTTTCAAATCTAATACTACGATAACATAACATACATAGACAATTCACACAGATCGAGCTAGTCCCAAACTAAGATGAATCTTCTTAATTCTTCACTTTGCCCTGGCTGGGAATCGAACCCGGGACCTCGTGACTCAAAGGCAAGAACGTTACCTCCTCGCCACACCGGCCGATATAACAATATCATTTCCTATATATTATATAACAATATCATTTCCTAGTTTCGTACAATTCAAGGAATTAATATACTTTCCTCACATTGTGTCTTTTTGGCATTATTTTCGTTGACTTACATTACTTTTAATGACATTTAATTGTGTACAATTTAAACAACATTCAGAAATATTACCTTTGTTGTTGTTGGATTTAGTAACCTATACTGATTTTTTTTATTAATAAAGCTGGTTTAATTAGACAATATAAACGCCGCTTAATGCTACCTTTTCCTATAAGTATTATCTGCTGACTGTCAACAGTAGTAGTAGGGCCATTATATTAACAACCTTCCTATTAACTAGCGAGGTGTTAAAGATCCCGCGTGGTGCTCATACATCACCTGCCCATCTACAACGAAGACTTCCAAGCTTTTTATACACAAACACCTTTCATTTTATTTATTTTTATACCTTTTTAATAATGTACAATCCACAGTGAGTATTACTATTGTTATTAATAGTAGGTACACTAATAAATTAAATGTGTCATTAAAGAAAACGTAAATTTATACTGCGTCCATATAGTTTTCATGTTTGTATGTATATATTTTTTAATCGTGTTTTTGAAGTTTTAATGGGAGTGTTTTGACTCCTGTTGGGAGTTACATAATAATAATGAAAGTAAATATTACTATTACTAAACATAATTTAGTGCTTGATGACTGTTTATTATTAATAATATATTTTATCCATTGAATACTCAAATAGTCACAAAATACGTGTGGACCCAAATTATTATTCTTGTTATTGTCAGCCGTTAAAGTGATAAACATGAAAAATAAATTCCAGTGTTGAGCTTTTTAAAGCTGCCGGTTTCGTGTGTGACCAGTCATAGTTGTTATTTGTATGCAGTAGTCGAAAGCTATGATAATAATATTATTTATTAATTAGAATGTGAATATTAAGTATGATATGATTTGTTACATTTTGTGTAATTTATATTTATAATGTTCAACATGAAGTATGTTCAAGTAATTTCTAATTGTCATAAATTAACATTTTTTTTAATATTCAGTAATTTTATTAAATTTATATGTACCTACATTTAATAGTTATTATAAATAAAATCATTATGAATTAATATTTTTCTGGAAAATCTCTAACAAATAATATAGAAGTGGAGAGGAATGTACTCAGAAACGTAGCTGTAAACCAGATAGAAGTAAATGGCGCTTGATCCTTTCTGCCCACCTTGCAAAGGATGCAGCGTGTTGGATTGTATGTTTCTCACCCTCACGCCGTGTCCCAGGTAGGGTAGGCAGATAGAACGGATCTATCCTTACATACTTCTTTCGCTTCCTCTAAATTCATCCAGTTTCTCATACATGCACACCGATTTCTCCTACTCAACACACTGCCGTCCTTAAGAATTTGATCCAATTATAATTTCTCACTATATATTTCGTTTGGTCAATAAATTAATTATTCTCATAGTATGTACAAAAGAAGCAGTCTTCTATGTACAGTGTTCTGCCCTGGAAATCTATCGTATTCTCTTCCTTCCTTCCTTAAACATATCCAAACATCAGTTTAACATCTATGTACATACATACTTCCTCGTTTCGTTTGTATTATACGAGTAAAGAGACCCGAACACTTTGTAATGTTGACATAAAATAATTTAAAACAATAATAACGCTACAATATTGTACCGCAATGTATACCTACTTACAAAGATAAACATGTAACTTTGTATCATATCATAGTACCTATTATTAACTAGATTGTATACCCAGTGTCGACAAATTAATTTTATTAATTAGTATACTCTAATATTAAATTCTAAAATACGTAAAAAAAAACAATCAGTTTTCAAAATACCATTTAAGTCAATGTCACTGTCTCGTACTCATTTCTCAGGACTGCGGAAGCGTATCATGAAGAAATATTTAATTGTTGAATTTTGTGTGTACTGAGACCTAAAACTTCTATATTTTACTCTGTGTTTTTCTTTTCTGATGGCATTTGCGCAAGGTAATCCGTCAAACCCTAAATATCTAGTGACATTTAAAACTTGGGGAAAATCAAGGAAGGAGAGTGATTCTATCTTAACTCAGTGTCGACTTATAAGGATTCGTCGTTAAATTTCATTTTTCAATAATTAATTTTTGTTAATGATACGTTCAAACTCATGAAAATTAAAAAAAAAAGTTTGTTGATCAAAGATGAAGTTTTTACTGGACATTTCATAGCTTTAATTCCATCTCACTAATTATAAGAAGAGGAAGACCTCCAACACGTTGGTCAGATGACATTAGAAGAATCGCTGGTTGCAGAAAGCTCAGGACAGAGATGACTGGATACATATGGGGGAGGCTTATGTTCAGCAGTGGACAGGAATAGCTGCATAAGTAATTAAATTAATCATTAATTTTTCCCCTCTCCCTTAGCCTTCAAAAATCTTAGTTGTACTCTGTTGGCAATCGAAGCATGTGACGTTGGTATTACATACCGAGACTACGTTAATATTCACATACAAACGTGCATAAAACATTATTAAAATTATCTGTTTGAACGGTACGGTACAGAGTACATATGTAAGGATAGTGATGTATGCAGTTGAATATTGTTCATTTTATTATTAATACGATACGTTTATCATGCCGTCCGAACCAATACAGGATGCGATAAATTAATGAGAATCCCCGTTGATAGGGTGATTTATCAGCCGCGTTACAAGTATTATGATTCGAGGCTCTGAATTTTAATCACTATTATAAGTAATATTTATGTACATAATATATACCTTCATCATTATGCTAACTATATATTGCTAATGGCGAGCAATGTTCCATATCTAAAAGGGATAATACTATATTATATCAATTTATAGGAAAGTTATGTTATTCCTAGGAAGTTGTTACGCTAATAAGACCTGTCCTCTTTATCCATTGTCAAATTTTGATAATTTGATAATTTTATTGAACACACCAAACAATACAGATATAAAAATACTCTATATACTTTTTTATCTAAACATCCTCCTTATAGAGAAAAGTCACGTGTAAAGGAGGCTTTATTGTCAAATATTATATGGAAACCAATTGAAGAAAATACACTTTATTTTTAATCATTACTTTGACAAAGACTATGTTAGTCGAAACCAAATCACAATACTTATAATAAAATATTAAGTAAAATTAAAACCTTATGTCTTTCCTTCCATATATAAACATAAAATTTTACAAAATAAATGTGAACTTCATGTTACCTAATTTCGATTAATTTATAACTTGACTGCTAATCGTTAACAAGGTCAATATCGTTTGAACCGGGATACGTTATATATTACAATTTAGTTTTTTAAAACTTTACACCAATTTAGAATTTGATATTCTGAATAGAACAACATTTATCGGATAGAAATTAAATTAAGAATAAGCAAAAGTACATTAGATAAGAATACGAGTATGTACCGTATTGTGAGCATAACATCCTATTTTTTCGAAACACACTCTTCATTCATGCTATGACTATAAGTCATGTAAATTAATTTTAGGAGTAGATACCTAGTTAGATAGTGTTTAAAATAAACATCTGGGAAACGATTGTGCATACATCATATTAGAAATTATTCTTAATTTAGATTGACACCAAATATGAACCGACAATGATTTTAAGTTTATATTTTTTCTGTAATTTACCGAAAGTCATGTCGAATAATATTTTCTAAGAATAGACCACGATATGAGAATGTAGGTAATGTATTTTTGTATTACAAACGGATGTTAACGAGTTTTGACGGCTCCGGTCAGCGCTGACCGTTTTAAACTTTTTTGCTGGACACAGGTTGTAAGATTGTGACGTTTTCCTTTTGATGTATCAAACCTACTGCTAACACGAATTAAAAAAATCAATTCATAAACCCATAAGAAACTGCTATCCAACTAATATCTTGTTTTTATTAAAATTAAATTGAAACCAAAACATTATTTATCTGGGTGCTTCATTTTAACGTAAACACAAAATAATATTCATGAAATATTTAAAAAATTACTTTTCTATTTTTATAATTGTAAGTATCAAAACTTTCGCATTTTTGCATACTTAAATAAAAACCCATGAAGATATTATTTATTGTAAATAAATTATGATATGTTTATGCACAATATTTACATAAAGGTGAATATGTAAGTAGGTGGTTTCAATTTGTTATTTCTTTGGGGTACTTCACTTATTATGTATTATGAAGCTTTTATTTATTTATTTTAGTGTATTTATTATTTTTATTGTGTTGTTATTTTATCATGTTGCACCTCTTCTTTTTTAAGTATAGGTATTACATTGTATTTTTATACATGTGAATTAATATAACGGAAGAGTATAATTCAAAAATGATGAAAGTCAAAAATACGAAGGTACTTACTTCACTTAGAGTGCCATGGAGTTCCCCGAAAAAGGGGGCTCCCACTGAATGTCCTGTTAAAAGCAAGTATTCATAAAATGTTACATATTATTTGATTCAACAATAAGGTACGGCAACCATCCTGAATATCTTGCTTTCAATGGCACACAAAGGACAATTTGCAAGTTTGCTACATGCAGTTAGTCTATTGAATACCCCACTTGTGGGAGGTGCCATATTGGTATAGATAAATATAAACCTAGCTTAGATTTTTTCATGTTTATACCTCTTTAAGCCGATTTATAAGAATTTATATCTATGTATCTGATGCTTCCATAATTTTTGGCTCATTCTCTATGTCCGTCTATATTTATTATTCTCGTCCAAGAGCTTAAGGTCTTAGAAGTGATAAGTCATAAAGCATAAAGTATTCAAAATTTTGAAAAAGGATATTCTACACTCTTGTAGGTACTTGGTAATTGTTTTATACTGGTTTGTAGGTATTATGTGTTTGTGTAAGTGTATTATAAATGTGTTGGTAAGACTGTACATATCTTATTATTAATATTATAGCAATATATTATTATTATTACTTACGCTGTATTGCCTCCGCATTAGCACAAAGTAAATAAACAGTCAGTGACGTAACATTACAAAATTTATCATTCGCTTATAAGCAACGGTTTTCAATTCATCAATTTGCGCAAAGAGCAATGGCTCCGTGAAAAGAAACTTAAGTTTTAGCTACCTCAAAAGGATAGTAGTGTTTAAGTCAAAATAAGAATATGTTTAAGTCGTTGAGGGCGATGAAGATGAAGTCAAAATAAAGAAAACTACTGTTAATATTTGACTAGCATGTGATTATATCTATTGAATTTTATAATGAATTACCTCTCAAATTCAAATTCAAATATTTTTATTTAAGTATATATAATATTATTAAGTTTTTATTTACAACTTAATAATATTATATACACACCTTATTACTAAAAAAAAACACATTTATTACATATTTGACCCTCAAAATTGAGCAATGCTCGTGCTTTGAGGGTCTCAAAACACTTACTAAAAATAACCATTACTACTTTTGTAGAAAAAATAAATACATTTGAGTTTTATTCTCATGGTAAGTTTTGATGCATATATTTAAAGTTTTTTCATTGCATATCCTTTACTCTTATATTTTCTAGTTGAAAAATTTAATTTTAAGTAAATATAATCGTTACTGTTGCGTCACTGTTCGTTACTGCATAGAATGGAGTATTTATGGAAGATGATAATATTATGATATTTAAATTATAATATGTATTATTTATTTATTTTATATAATATTTACAAAATAAATTATAACATGATCGACATATTGATTATGAATTTTTTATTTTCACCCTTGGTGACTATTTATATTACGATATATTGAGTTTATTTTGGTAAAATAACATTTTTTTCGTATCAACAAAAAAATACTAAATAAATGTAAAAAATAATGTAAAAAGTTTTTGGTGAAATTTGGAATCGAATTAAATAACTTGTAGGTACTTAAAAACCAATAAATTGTTTCTTGCACTGCGAAATAGGAAATGATTGATTGAAAGTGGCATAAAAGATAGCCATCATACGTCTTGTTTTCATATACATACCTACCTAAAAAATAAAATTCTTCATAATTATTTAAATATTAATTCGATTAGATATCCTAGTTTTTAAGTAAAAAAAAAAATAGATATTAATTAATATGACGTTCCTTCATCTCTCCCTACCTCATAGGGGATAGCGTGAGTCTATAGATAGGTAAGTATTATAGATCAATTCTTGTTTCTCCTCTGTAGCAACATTATAATTCTTTTTACATCTGCTAATCTTTAAAATGTCCTCAATAACAGTAAATATTATTCTAGTTTCCCTAAACAATAATGTTTCGGAATGTAAGTTTCATGGGTTAGTTGGAAGATATCGTGCTCCTAATATAAACTCACTCATTGCACAAAATTATTTTTTCCTTAATATTTATGTAGGTATTTGTTTAGTTTTTTCATTATATGTATTTTGTGCAATAAAGATTATTATTATTGTTATCCCATTTTCTCAAGAATACAGTGAACTCTAAGCAATTGGATATTTTATACGAACTTTTCGATTTACTCTAAAAAAATTGGAAGGATTCATTGCGGGGCCATTTTCTTGAAGATATACGGTGGAAACAAAAACGTTTAATTGTTTTTTAAAGACGCAGAATAAAATTCGTAAGATGCTAATAGACATACCTACGCACGCCTACGAGAGGTGCAAGAGAAGAGACTGTTTCGTAAGTATATGGGTACACCTATATACATTACTACAAGCACGTTGTCTACCTACAACTACCAAACAGAAGAAGAAAAAAACTAAGACATTTTATTTTATTAACTTGATCGAGAATTCCTACACACATTGTTCCAACCACGAACCAGGGGAACCAAATTAATGGACCGCAGTACCGAATCTTTGGTCTGAAAAATATAATAAAAATATATTCTCTATGACTTTTTGTTACTCGGTGGATACTCGTTGCAAAGGATATTTATTGGACACTTTTGTCTAATTTTTGAAATGGGAAATAAGAACATTGAAAATAATAGTTCCCAGCAAAGAATAAAATATTATTAACAATATTGTATTACTAAATGACGACGCCATATCGCTCATTACATATGTGTACAATATTATAATTGAAAATACACAAATCCAACAATTTAGAACGATTTTGAATCAATCTCAGTTCTGTCAACAGCAAGCAAATTCCTTTATCGTCTATCCATCGGCAGCTAATCTATTGAAGTTTGTTAGTCATTATTTTTATCTTCTTAATATGTTTACTCAATTATTCAAAAACACTTTCTACGAGTAGTAGTTCATGATATTTAGAGGCTAACTATTTAAACCGTACAATCGTGAAAAATCTGCGTTTGACGAAATTCAAAGGATGAATAGTAGCTTTAGATTTAGAAATTTTAATGAAAGAAATTATTTTAAGATGAAAATACTTAAGATTTTCATACCCCTGTATAAATAATAATATTAGTATGACCTTAGTTTTTGGTCCATCTGTTTTGCATAAGAATTCGAGACTCATTGGTTTAATTCCGCGTGGACGGTCCTGATCAGATGCACAAAGGCGAGCAAGACCGAAGTGGTGAAGGAGAAGACAAGAAGAGAAGAGCTGCTGGTGATTCTGGTCTGGTCTCTCATTGTCGGAGACTGCTGGCTGGTTCAACGGCACCCTCTTTATGTATCGAATAATAATAAATAAATAAATAATACAACATGTAAAGTTACTAACTATATGCAAAATACATACAAGCACAACCTGATAAGACCTAATTGAATACCAGAAGTTCTTTAACCTTCATTTTATTTTAGTGTCGGTACATTTAGTATTCTCATGTTTTTATTTTCAGACCATTGTCTCTCTGATCATTGCATATTAAACTTATTTTTTTATTCTGTTTTATTTAATAATACCTACCTACTAGTTCTTGTTGAAAGATCCTCTTTTTTTATTTGTGATCAAATTTTGATGTGGGTCGAAAATATTCCAGGAATACATATTATATGAGTTTATTATATTGCATTATTGAAAGAATAACAATCGGATTAGTGAAAATTATCTTAAAATCTTCAATTTATTACTCGAAGATACTACAGTAGTAACATCGAGGTAAATTATAAACTATTATAAAATTAAATAAAAAAACGTCCTTTTCAATACAATATCAGGTGCTTGTGTATTTTACACTTTTCTCAGTGATCCAATAATTATCATACAAATGTTTTATAGAATTACAGCAAACTACAAAAAGGAATACATGTATTATTTATTTATTTACAAATCCACGGCGTGAGCCTTTTACATGTTTAAAAATATACAAAAAAACATACAAATCAAATTTCTCATCAACAAACACTGCTGGAGCAAGATAAGAACAAAAAACTGTCGAAAAACAAAAACACAGATGGGAATCAATACAAAATATCAATAATTTATTATGATCAAACAATAAATAATAATATTGTTTACATACAATGATATATTCACCTATATTCCTGGATATATCTATTTTTTAAATGAAATCTGTGATAGCTGGTCGCTCGAAATTATAATACACATGTAAGAGCTGTATAGAAGATGATTCATTCATCAATGTTAAATCTTTCAACCTCATATTATAACATAATATCAAATAATTTTAATGCCAAGAAGTCATAGAAATATCGTCCCTCATCTGACTAACTGTCGTAACTGGTAAAATGTAAATTGTTCAGGAGAGCATTTTTAGTGTTTTGGCGTGCATAGTTTCGTCTCTCCCAGCTAAACGAAAGAGTCTAAATGTATTTTATTATTTTATTTGTATTTTTATGAATCTCTGAATTATTTTTGTGATAATTAAATTTCCATAAGTATATTGGATTTATTTTTATGCACCGTCAAAGTAGATAGGACCCTTTGTGAGACTTTTTTCCCATGGCCATATTTAGTTATGCTCAGATAGGACTTAACTATTTTAAGAGTCAAAGGTGAAAATAAAACGATTTTATAATTTAAGAAAGTATATTAATTAACAAGAGTGTTTACACTGTAATAAGAGCAGTTTTATGGGAAATAAAATGATAGTAAATCACTAAAAAATAAATTATTATGCAGATTATGGTGTTCGAGAATTCTCATCCTCATCATCAGATGTTAATAAATAAAATTTCGTGATTATTTTCAAAACAACGAATTTAGTGATGGAGGGACTTATAAAACTCAGCGTGCTTGAGTAATCTTATCATCGGTGTATCGCCAGTAGTCAAAGACATCGAGTCAGCAGATTTTGCCTGGGAAATTTTAGATGGAGTGGATTTGAGTTGAGAAATCTCGTTATGCAATATTATGTTAAATACTTGTCGTTTCAAGTATATTGAACGATAATTTGTTTCGCCATCACTAGTTTTAAAAGAAAACTTAGTAAGACTGTGTTTTTCTACTGAAAATTACGTCATCTCCGTTCAGTTTACATTTAGCCCTGTGTCGTCATTCGAAGGGAAAGAAGACGTAGCTCAATGGATAATTTCTTAAAATCCAAAAAATCTGAACAGTTGAGGGGTGTAACGATGTAAGGTTTGTTTCTACCTGCTAATTTGAAAACAGGAAGTAATTGACTAGGAACAAAGATATTACCACTTTTCTTAAGCGCATAGTTAATAGCACTGTGTACCGAATCGCCTTCACTTTGTCCGTGACATGGAACAGATACGTTATTTTATTTCATTATTATTTCTTGAATTATTTATAAAGTAAATTAAGGTAGAAGCGATTATTGAATTTTTGTTTTAACCGCAACAGCAGTCGGCAAATAAATATACTTTTTATAACATTTTTCATCATACGAGTACATATTCAGAAAAGAAAAATCGCAGATTAAATTTTAGAGGAACCCTTCTTGCTTGCACCTTCATGCCACGTGTAACGATAGCACTCACCAGAAGGTATATCGTATATTGTGAAGTTATATACTAATAAACGTCTTTTATAGAAAACTGCCCTTACATTGCTGATTGGTAAGTTGATAACTTGCTGCATATCAAACGTAGCACACTGTGTTATAGAATCTTGCTGAGCTTTTGTTTTGCCAACCATTCTAGCAGGACGAACAAGTATTTTTTTTCATTTTCATGCTTAAGATATTGATTTTTCAATTTAGTTTTAACATCTTCTGAGCTTTCGCAATATGTCGTTCACAAGCTACACTGATTCTTTTTCGGTAGATGGAAAGACAGGTTTTTTTTTATATTAAAACTCTTCTGTATGATACAAAACCTAGTTTTTCAGTATTGTTTTTCAAAGTATCCAGAAACATAGCGTACATGTTTCTCAATGTCAAGTCACTATGCAAGTATTTTCATGTCGTCTTTTCACGACAATAGTGAGACTCAACTTTTGGAAATCTCTCAATTTGTTCCTCAATATTGCGACTCATTCTCAGATCAATGTAAAAAGCTTTTCGATCGCCTCGATTTTCTTTATCTAAAATCCTCGCCGAAGTAACTATCGATAGCTGTTTCAACCGTTTTTTTTCCAACACTTATGTATTTTAAAAAAATGGCCGGCATATCTGATGTCCGTCTAGCAGATGATGATAATAAATTGTAAAATTTCTTCAAGACTCCGAAAATTTTCTCAAATTATTTCGGGAGTATATTCGTTGAAAAGAAAACATTGACGAGATGCTGCCTAACAAATTTCAATGTTTCACGCAGGTTTTAGTATTCACTATGCAACAATATTTTTGGATACTTGGGTCATATACTCCATTCTGTGATCTTTTAGTTGTTTATTTTTATTTATTTTTATTGACCTTAGAAGATTTTTTTCTTAGTATTTCCCTCAGTGAGCCGTCAACTTCAAAATCTTGTGGCTGCACTTCGTAAATATTTGACATATTAATTTTTTCAGTACTTAAATTATGATCGGGATATTGAGAATTTCTACTAAAATGATTCCAACAAAGAAAAATACTATCCTATGTGAAAATAAATAAAAAGATATTCCCAGTTTATGTCTATACTAAGTATCGTATTTCAAGATAGGACCTACATTGGATATGTTTTTCATTTATAAAAAATCACACTAACTGTAGTATCTGCACTTACGTCCGTTAGTAAGATATTATTTTGATTAATTCGTAGATACGACAACAAATCAGAAAGCTGTTCCAGGATAATGGCAGCAGCTACAGCTGTGATCTTCGGTGAGAACATGCGTATCAAATCACAATACATGGTGGCGGTCATAACTCAATTTTGCCAAAAAAGTCAGTTACGACAGTTAGTCAGACGAGGGACGATATGATACTCATATTGCATGATTTGTACATACTTATTTATACCATGTCCTTCACTTCGCCTTTCGACGTTTCTCCCGATCACACAGGGCTGAAACCAACCTCCTCCATTCAAATCGTTTCCACGCCAAAAATCACCTCTTTCCATAACAGTTCCAACCAATTATCATTGGATATTCTCAAAAACATGACCCATCCAGAATCATCGTATCTCGTTAATTGCTATTATCCTAATCTATTACCTACTCTTGTTTTAATATTATTCACGTTGTTCCAGTACGAATTATACGAGTTTTTTTTATGAACTCTTTACATTGATACTAACTGATCATTGAAATATTATATATCATCATAATATAAAACACTGATCGATTAATATATTGCTGGGTTAACATCAATATTACGGGATATCATCCACTGTGCCAGTTCTGTCGCACAGTCAACACCGGGTAATACAGTTAATAATCCATAAATGTTAATAGGTTGTTAACAATAAGTAATAATACGGTAACTATAATAACAATAATATACATAATATGCGTAAGTTTGTCCTGTCGCTTGATTGTCACTACTCACTATTATACGAGAATGAATTATTATTATAAACCTGTTTTGTGCATGAGAAATTTTGCAAAAGAACAACAACATTAAATTTGTCCTTTTTTGGAAAACTCTACTTGGGCATTGTGCGTTGTTGCTTGCCTTGCTGTCAAACAGAACAAATAATTATATGTACTCTTAATACTACTCATTGTGCTACTAATATAAATCTAACTACGAGGATTAGGTACGCCCTTTACACATATATTGAAATTTCAATAAATAGCAAATCCTGACATTTACCTTGCGTTAATCTTCCTTCATGATTTCTATGGAAACTTTTATATTTCTATAATGGAATATAATAAAAACATAAACACAATAACTTGATAAATACGTAAATATAATTAAATTATTTCTATAAATATGTAAACATAATTTTGTTTCATCAAAACCAGAGAATCGACAAATTATGTTATTTTATTCTATCTTTCTTTACATCTTGTTTTACTTCCTTGTCAAAATCAATCCTCATAAAATATCAATTTAAACAAAATAATGAAATGGAACAAATTCAAAATAAAAATAATCCAACTACTAAGGGAAGTGCCTAGGTACTTATTTTAAAATTAAAATAATCTAGCAAAGAAACGACTAAGGTACCTAGTACCGGAAAGTACCTAGGCACTTTCTTACATTTCCATTCTTTACTAATCATACTCACATCATCGTGGTATTTCTCACAAGCAAGATAACCAGTAGAATAACTACATGTACGTAATGAACATGCAGGCAGTCTTCTTCGTTCAATTCTTTACACACAACAAAATTTCATTTCATAGGAGTAGATCCAATCGCATACTCAATCATCAACAATTCTATACGGATGGTTTCTTGTCTTCTATATTTATTTATTTATTTATTTTTATTTATTTATTCTTTACTGTACATTGATAACAAGCAAATTTACACAAAAATACATTTCAAACAAAGACAATCATACAATCAATATACAGAGGGCGAGTTTATCGCAGAGGCGCGATTTCTTCCAACTAACCCAATTTCATAAAACCTTCACATAAAGAAATTTTTTTAAAGAAAGGAAAGAGGAGGTAAAAAAGGAGAAGAATATGTAGGAAGAGGGACTAGGATACAGAAGCCATATTTTGTGTGATAAAATGGTCCTTGACCGCCCGCTTGAAAGCTTGAAGAGTGGGGAGCAACCTTATCCTGGAAGGCAAACTATTCCAACAGCGAGCACCATGAACAGAAAAAGAGTTTGTAAAAAAGTTTGAGCTATGAGCTGGTATCGCCAGAAGACGCTCGCTATTGGATCGTAAGGGCAAGCCATGGCTCGCCCTATATCTTCTTTCTACGGATGCACATTATCATCCTCGAGCGATTCTGCATCGATTGGGTTACCTTTTCCTACAACGTCGTCATAAAAATGATATGTTTGAATGAAATTTGTCCAGACCGTCAAGAAAGTTATGATGGAAAAACATTTCACATCAGCGGTTTCACGTGTACTCGTTGGTATTGGCCGTTTATTTGAAACTCGATGCATATCACATTGTGTGGAAAACAACTTATTGTACCTATATCTAAACCTTCCAATACTAATACCAGCAATACGCGTGGCCGATAATAATAATGAATTGCAAGGAGGGAATACTAATTTATAATGACAACACCACTGATAAATTAACGCAACACTCAATTTTGTTCTATATTAAACAACCACTAATTAGTTTGAGCGATTTACCATTATGTTAAACAATTGCACTCGTAAAGGCGTTCCAAAATTTGAATTTTAACCGAACAATATGAAAACAAAGATTTGACTGTTCAATGGAAGTGACTTGGCAATTTGAAATGGAAACGAATTGTTTCTTCATTCTTAATTTAAAAACTTGTCAATTATTGTTATTTCCGTTCTTATTTTACAGCTTCATAATCATATATGACATTATTCGTTTGGAACTAAATGGTTACTCATTATTTATATAATTTGTATCGTAAGATTCAAAGATTTTATCGATAAAGTCCACATAATAGAACATTATATATATTTGTGATAAGTTGATATAAATTTAATCTCCTTATAAAAAGGTAGGTGCCTTCACAAGTGATTATTTACTATGTATAGATTTTAATAATGCAATATGCAACACACGGCAGTTGCGGATATTATCTATGACGTAAATAGACTTGAGATTTAATCTACGAATTCATTATGTTGAAAGATATCAATTCAAAGAGTAATTTAAATTGACGAAAGACACTATGTCGGTGATATGAAGAACGCGTTCGAAATTTAAAACGATAAAGAACTCGCCACAATACAATGATTCTTGTTTTATTACAATTAAAAAAGAAAACTGAGAAATACAATCCATTCTAGATTGCGAGATATGAATGTAATGTATTGAAACAAAAGGTCTCGATAATTTATTTAAAAAAAGGTCATGTGGAATTCGAAATTCAATTACCATTCTTTAACGACTGCTTAGACAAATATCATCACAAGGAATATGTGTTCCCTTTTACAAATATCCTCCATAAAATTTCAGAGAGCATACTTACTGCCCTTAACAGCATTTTAAACATGGCAAACGCGTGTTTCTATTGTATTGTTATGTTACAAACAAAAAATATTTACACGTTTTAAACTTGCTCTAATTTAAATAATACACGATACATACAATTTTTTAAAGAGTTGGGTTGCGATGCTGGGGTTGTTAAACAATTTTTAACACTCGTGTTTAGCGACGATTAAAAACATGTCGAGCATTTAAGAACATCGTGTATAGAATACAAATTTGTTTATTGAAAATTTCGAAAATGGAATTCGACTTTCGTGTGACCTAATTTTAAACACCGCTTTCAATTAATGAGAAAAAATATTGAATGCTCTAGTAACAAGGAATTGTATCATTATCCAATGTTTGACGAAATTCTTATTCCTAACAAATACTACTTTTTATGCTTTACATTTTATCTTTTCAACACGAACAATAAAATACAATTTATACAAATGTTTCTTTGGATCAAATGAGTCAGGTACTAACGCAACATTGTACTCTATTCATTGTATTTATATTATTAATGTAGTGGTTTGAATACTCGTCTAGCAAATTCAAGATTCTTGTAAGCTTGAAATTAACTTGGAGATTTTTGTTGCAGATACTTAATTTAAGACTTCTATTTTTCATAATTTCCAGTCAGTTATTAGCAGTAGGTACATCGATGTGAATGGAGATTATGTGTGATCGTAGATATATATTTTTTTCATTCTCCGTTCTTACAAAATAATGTGTCACGACAACGAGATTATTAAAGTTGTAATTTGTCCTTTAATTTTAATAATCCTCACATAAGTAAATTCATAAAATATTGTAATCAACATTTTTAACCAAAATTTCAAAAAAATATCCGTTTCAGGCATTCAACTGTAGCATAGATTTTATGAATTTGATGACGTAGAATTTGATTTTGATAATATTTTTTAAACTTGTGTATACTTACGTAGGTATCTATTTGTGTCGGCAATTTTAATCTTAAAAATGTCATGAGTTATTGTTTCACTTTTACCTATAAAATTTACTGCTGTTTAATTCTTGTATTTACATGCTTATAAAGTTGAATTAAACAGATAAACATAAATATTGGCGAATTTCATTGCAATAAAATTAATCTTCCATCAAAGAATGTACAGTAATAAATATAATAAGTGATTGACATTTGACCATGCCAAATACCTAGAGAGACTATATTGGCGCTACTTATAATATACTCCATTGATTCCTTTAAGTCATAAATATAAAGAAGAGTTTTAGGGCAATTAAAAATAATACCTTTAACATTCGAAAGGAAAGATTTGTTGGTAGATATAACTATATTGGAAAGGAGTAATGTTGAAATCTTTAAAATATTTCGAACATGAAGTCGCGACAGTGTCTGATATATTATTTTTTTATTTCTCTTCTTCAACTTTTATGTATCTGTGGAATTTTCGACAGAAGGTTATTTGTGATTACTTACTGATCACATACCACTGTGATTACTTACTGATTTCAGACCACTGACGTTGATTTGATCTCAAAAGGAATTTTTCGACATGAAAATGTGAATTTGAGTTACTTATATTATGTGCGACATCTTGACAAGCTCTGAAACTTATCGTTCCTATAAACGTCGTTCAAGTCGTAGGCAATAAAAATAATTCAATTACACAATAAGAAACTAATAACAGAGTCAAAAGTTATTCCTATGATTAACGCATTCCTTTAAAATTATTAAATGAAGTAAATTTTTTGACTATTCATATTATTTTTATGAAAACAGTTTTTGATGAAATCAGTATGTCAATATAATATATTTTCAGCATCTATTACCATGAAAAAATATTACATATTTTATTAATGTATATATTTTATTTTCTGTACAATTTTTGAGTATGGTTTACGTGTTGAAGCACCTCATTTAGTTTCATAGTAATAACATCAAAATCTTTTTCTTAAAATGTTATGGAATGACTTAAAAAATTTGATATTTCAATACTTTTTAAGGTTGGCTGGAAAAGTGTCAAGCAATAACCCCGCGTTTTGGCATTCTACTGTTTCACTTAACAAATATTTTGTATTTTTTTTTTGCAAATAAAAAGTTACTTACTTAATTTATTTACCTATATATTTCACTATGATCACAGACATGGAACGAACACGAATACTAAAATTAGAGGTATGAAGAAGGTTGAACGTAGATTAATAAGGAAGTCGTTCTAATAAAAAAAAAAACTTAACCCACGCATATTCAATGATATGATGTATCCTGTGTTATGACAGATGACTTAATTTACTCATTATAAACATATAATATGCAAATATAGTAAACTTAGATATTATTATGATTTAAACACTAATACCTAACAATAATATTTGATATCGACAAATAGCATAAAAAATAAAAATAAAATATCGTTTATAAAATTTATTCTGTACTAGGAAATATTCGCTTAATTCGATACCGACAACAAAAAAATGCGATATTACGTATGATGAATGACACGTACATTGAGAGTTATAATATGTATATAATATTATTATTATTGGCGAACACTCCAATAAAATGGTGAATGGTTTCTCGATATAAACAGCTTAGTGTAATCACTTGAAAGGATTATAAGTAGGTACCTACCTTTGTTGTCGCTGTGTCTATGACTCATGTAATACCTAGTTTGTGGGAGATTTTATTTTATAACTGATTCTGTCAGAATTAGTTGTATCCCACTTCAGCAACAATGTTTCGTTGTTGCCAAAGTTTTGGATTATCAAACATTTGAACATACATTTTAGCAAAAATAATTTACAAATCACAAAATAAAAGCCATGCATTATCCTATTTTCATTGAACCCATAATTTCACAACTTTCTATATTACAATAAGCCTACAAGGTTGTCATTTATAATAAAAGATAAAAAAACGATAAAACGAAAAACACCCAAAGCTGACAATTCGGATGCGCATGCGTGCCCGAACAAGCAAGGAGATAAAGACTGCAATCAGCACCCGCAAGGTACCCAAAGAAGTACATTATTTGTCTTTTGATATTTGTTCTCGTAAAGAATTGATAATCTTATAAGATCACCTTTATTTATTTGATAGAAAATTGTAAATTATAGTAGGAACTTATCTAAAATAAATCTTGTAATTATTTTTTGTAGTCTTAGAGCACTCAATAATTTGGCATTGAATACGTCCACATTGCCAATTTTCAATAATATTCAATTGGCAAGTTCAAAAATAATAGAATATGAATCAAGTAGAATAAGTTGCTAGCAACATCATGTCACATATACAAACAACAAATATTATTTCTATATGTTAGATACGAAACGCTCACCAATAATGCAAATGTGATACCTTCTATAATAGATAAGTATTTTATAGTTTAATGTCATTATGGTGAGTGACTTAGTTGAGTTTTGAGGTGCGGCTTTCATTCATACTGAGGTAACAGGTACACGCAGTAGAATAGGCGCCAATGTTCGTAATTTACGTCACATTGATGTAAGCAGCAACACTTTACAGATGAGGACTTGTGAATTAGATTACTTAGATTTATAAAAGAAATAAAATAAGAATACAGAAGATAAGTGGCTATATCTAATAGCGTATTTGATGAGTGTTTTCAGGATTTATTTCTTTTGGCGATTACATAGCTGTAGGTACTTTTACTGAACTGGATGATGGAGCAAATATTAGGCAACTATTTATTCGGTATTCTGTATTTTCGGCAACATTTTTATTATTCGACCGAACACCGAATGTTTAGTCCATAATTCGGTGTTCCGCCGAATAATATAAATGTAAAACTGGAAACAACTAATAGCTTGTAGATTGTTGCTATTTTATTATCAGCTGCAGATTCATAATTTTATTAATCATCAAATATCTAATTAATTAATTTAATTTGATGTGAAGTGTACATTATTTATGTCTATGATATACCTACACGAAGATACTCGGTCGGAAGTACCGCACGCTCTCACTATTGTATTGCCGAATATTCGGTTATTTAGCATAATTATGATCTTGCATCATATTCGGTATTCGGTCAAATATACTATTCGTTGCATCTCTTATAAGAATATATTATATAAGAAAAATATTGTTTTTGTTTTTCAATAAAAGTACTAAAAGTCTAAACTATCGAGTCAAGAAAAGTTTTGCGTAATTGTTTTCAACTAAATAAAATAATATATATTTCATCAATTTTTTTTCTTTTGCATAGTTACATACATACGGGTGTCCATCTATTTTCCCAGATCCATCTCTGCATTAACGGGTAGGTATTAGTTACACTTGTTAGCTAGTTATTTCAACTCGACGCCGTTTCAACACTAATTTATGTAAAAATCAATCCGTAGACTTGATTGAATGTTTGCAAACCTTTTTTTAATATTGCATAATTTATAATACAACTATATACGTCTAAATTTATGTACATTATATTGTAACATATTTATATAATAAGATTAAGACAATAAATTAAAACCTATATCATACACGTTAGTGAGTGTCCAATTGGTGAACACGTGTAGTTGGTCATTAATATGGAAGAAATTATACAAGTTTCTCAATTCCTTTTCTCACTTTTGCGAGAGATATAAATTTCAATTATGTTGTTCAAAAAGTTCATGCAAACTCTCGGAGATCATGTTAACAAAAAACAGTGTTTTTTTTACCAATCCATTACAAAACTATTACCTATTTTTCTTTTTAAGTAAAATAGGTATCGCACCATTGCCACTTTTATAACTAATATAATATTAAAACAATACAGATAATAATCTATTCATTGTGTCAGTGTTAAGGTAGTAGAATTCCATAATTAAATTAGAATACAAAGGTTTTTTTCCGCTATCTTTGACAAAGATTATTTAACAAACATTTCGACAAACTCTCGGAGATCATGTTAACAAAAAACAGTGTTTTTTTACCAATCCATTACAAAACTATTACCTATTTTTCTTTTTAAGTAAAATAGGTATCGCACCATTGCCACTTTTATATAATATAATATTAAAACAATACAGATAATAATCTATTCATTGTGTCAGTGTTAAGGTAGTAGAATTCCATAATTAAATTAGAAAATAAAGGTTTTTTTCCACTATCTTTGACAAAGATTATTTAACAAACATTTCGACAAACATTTGTCAAAGATTTACAATGTCCTTACAAAACGAAAGACATCTAGCTCTAGAAACAAAAAAACACTCATAAAAAACAGATAGTTTGGGAAAACAACATTTGTTTTCAATTTATCGACCGACGGTTCTTGGTAGAAGTTCATATTAATAATTTTTAAAATGAAACACGGTATATAGTTATTCCACTATTGACTTTATTTATTTTTGCGAGCCGGCTTTCAAGAGCTTCCGCTCTCATCGTCAGGCAAAAGTAAAGTTTACTTTCATTTTAAAAATTAGTAACATTTGTTTTTTGTTTAATTTCACAGAGATTAATGTTTACCTGCTACATTATATTGAGAACGCTGGTTGCTCAGTTGGTAAAAGGAACCGTCATAAAAAAGAGATAGGTAAACTATATACATTTCATCTCACTCTATACTAAACGTACTAATATGACGTAATGACGTGACTTGAAGTAACTAAAGTCGTCAAATATCCTAAATAACTTTGTGTCAAAATATATTCCAGTAGCCGATATTATGAGTGTGTTACAGTTCAAAATGAAAGTTGACAAAGATTTTTCAATGAATACAATACTTCATTTAAGTATAGCTACATACTATAATACATTCTGGAATTTACGGAATATAATCCGCTATGACCGTATGACACGATACTTCTACACATTATGATAATATTATTGTGTGTTGCATAACGGAGGTAATATCATATTTTTAAGGTCGTAGGTCGACTTGAGAAAAACAATGACGGGTAGCCGAATCGTGACAGACGTACATATTTTGTCTCCTTTGAAAATATTTTTATGATATCTTTTTAACCAATTCAACTTCATATCTTTATAATATCAAAGTTTGTATACTAAGATGTAAACAGATCAATAACAAACCCAAATTACAAAATTTCGTGAAATGACATAAAATAAGTCGAATTTCGATTTACGAAAACTTGTAATCATTGTAACCCGAGAAAACGCGTGTATTTATTTCGTTTCTTCGACATTTTGAGTGTTATTGATGAGGTAAGTAACTATTCATTTAACATTATTTTGTAACATGAGACGCATATGCCAACCATTTTGGATGTCTTATTTTTATGGTACGATGAGGATAGCTCACATTTTTATTACATGCAGTTGTTAGTTTATTCGCCACGCACTTGCGGTAGGTACCGTAATGGTAAAAAGATTTAATATTTTTTGCACACACATCAAATAACATGGCTACATTACTGACATTGATTACAAACTCGTATATATTGTACCTTTGTAATCAGGTAGGTAGGTATATCATGTCAACTAAAAGCAAACAAGAGAAAGCAACATTCCATCTTATTCATATCTAATATTGTACATCCTTAATAATAATAAGACTAACATATTATACAGAAAGACGGACAGCATATGTACAGAGTTTGACAATATCAAACTTAATGGGCATCTCGTGGAGTACCTACCTACATATCATTATGGGACGACGACTTGTCAAACAGATAAGAAACTTCTAGTATTGGGTTGATATAGAGACAGTTACCTACCTCTATCTATATCTAGATGTTTATCTATGGACAGATCAACTGGAACGTCCCTCTAGTCCAAACTGACAAGAGATATATGGGAAATAAATAAGTGACTTCTTTATACTAAGTAAATATACTGATATCATAATATACCTACCGATTGTGTTTTTTACTTTGTATGAAGTAATTTATTAATGTCCTACGTAATTCAATATTTAGTAAGGATTTAAATAATTAGATACCTACGACATAATTATAGTATCTCATAATTAGTAGGTATATATTTAATAAATATTCCGTGGAGTACCCGGCAAAGAACTGAAAAGTCACGTGATCGAAATTAGAACTAGACATTTTACTAATTAAATTCAGCGATGAGATTCAGAGAAACACAGTGATGCGTGAGGCCTGCGATACTGAAAATATTATCAGATGGGACAGGAAAGGAAGGCGCTCCTGGCGCTACCATGTAGAACGAACGAACTCGCCAAACTGGAAGACCTGCAAATAGATGGCGAGACAGCTGGAGCTCTGTATCCTAGGAAACCTCGACGCCATAGAAACAGATCTGCTGATTTATTTAAATAGGAAAAAGAAGATGAGATTTGCCACCCATCCTGAATGTCTGAATTCATGTTGGTGTGAAGTGGACAGCTTACATGTTTATTACATGCAGCTGGGTCTATTGGACGACGTATGACGTGATGTTATAGCAGTGGTTATTTCTGAATTCTGTCTCGATTAAATTTAATTTCATTTGATATTTTTAGATTAGATAATGTAGGATATGAATGCCTTTTGTAATTATGTATATGTTTATATATGATTGATATGTTTGTGAGATGTTTGCCCTAGTGCAGGATATACTTACCTAGTTGGGCAGCGTCAATAAAAGTATGTATGTAAAAGTTGTAATTTATTAAAGAAATGAATAAATAAATAATGAACTCACCTATTGTTTAAAAAGGCATCTAGTCCGTTGTAACTTGGCTTAAACGTGTTTAACTAACTATATTCATTAGAACTAATATTAGGTACCTGAATTTGATTTCAGTATTCCGCCAAAAATAATCAAAAATTGTACCTACAATGCAAACTTTTGATACACCTGTATAATTCAATTCAATATTAATTAATAAATTACGTACTTGAATGTGTAATCAAGTGCTAAAATCAGTATATAATATGCAGTAACTATCTACACATTAATGTATAGTATGAATTTATTGAACAGATAATAATCTACATTACATTGAAGAGTTATAAATCACTACACAAAAGTTAATACATTTTTAACACGTTATATTATTACTACAAACATTACAGAATGTAGTTCATTGCGCCAAAATAATAATAATGATAATATTGATAATATGTAAATGTTATTTTATATATACTAATAAAATATTTGTGAAATTATCCAAATAAGTCCGCGCAAAGGAAGCCGACACATATTGAATGGATCGGATAAAAGTATTTAACTGTCACATTGATACCTTTATTTTAAGAGGCAGGTACCTACTCATTTGAAGGTATCTTATGTAGGTATTTAAATAGCTACCGTGCAGTAGCTATTTAAGTTATAAACAGATAAATATCATTGTCCGAGAACTGGGATTTATATTTTCTATATCGATATATGTTTCCTCTTCTTTTATTTTAGATCAATGGATGATCTGTGGAATAGGAAAAGAGTTCGTTTTGTGACGTTAAAAACTAGCTGTCTTTCCATTTTTATGTAGCCTCTCTAATATTTGTCACATCAATGGTTTCTCTGTCAGAGTCCAGAGTGGAAGTAAACCTTTTTTTCGTTGAGAGCAATACACCGCTTATTTATTCACCTCTCTCAATGACAATAGTAAGACTGGCCAATTTCTTTCGATATTCATTCGATAAAAGAGATATCTGAATATCAATATTTCTTATTTTAGTGGATATTTTGTCTTTTTGATGGGTAGTTGTGAATCTTCAAGAATGTCTGAGCAAGTATCAACTCTTTTTTCTCCAATCATTTTAGTTTTTGATACTGGCATAATGACATCAGTCAACGCATAATACCAGCTGATGTAAAAGTTAAACCGTATTTAATAATTAAATAAAGACTCCCAACTGGCAGATATCGACAAACCTACTCTTTAGAATATTGATAATTTCGCTAAAATTGTAGGTACCTATGTTGTAACATCGTAGGTCCTAACTACAAATATTTTGAAATTTTATTCTGTATCATGATATTTTTCACTGTAAGAGATACTATACTGTAGATCAACTACAAGGGATTAAGAGCTAGTTGACCTGTCTCATTGAATTAATACTCAAAAAACAATATTAAGATTGAAAATGTAATACTTCAAAGTTATTAAATAATATACAGCTTACTAATAATACACATTTATCAGATTTAATATTATTGATAGTAGGTATATATTCAAAGACAATTTAACGATTTCGAAGATTGATTTTAATACAAATGAACTGATTTGTACAAAGTTGGTACTTTATTTAAACGGATTCAGTTCATAGTCATTAGTTAATCTTATGAAATCAAAAGTAAGTAAGTAGTCGTAAACTGCAGCCAATGTATTGTATTAAAGTATTTAAGGAGATGATAATATCTAAGGATTAAAAGACATTAATAATGAAATATTATGAAATACTTGGTTGGACATAGCAAACTACACAACTTAGATGACGCCAGGTGAAACGTTATAAATCTGTGCGATGTAATGAAATTGTATCTAGTAAACGTTGAATCCAATGATTTATTATGTTTAAGTTTATTCCATGTTTTAAAGCGACGAACGTTCTGTGATACTGGTATGAAATTATGTATTTTATTATTGTCGTTAGAAAATGTTCAGCTACATTCAGTTGCTGTTATGAAAATGTTGGCAGAGGACAGAAAAAGAGGAAAAAGTAAAACTAGGCTTGTTGTAAACAAATTCAGTGGATTATTAGACAAAAGAAGATTCACTTATAATTAGCGTTGGGGCAATAAAAAGTTGATCTAGAGTCTTTCCTGTAACTTTTGGAAAACCCTAAAAAAAGGCAAATGTTTATATCATTTTATGCAGGTACGACATTTAATATCCACAATTTTGTGAAGAGGTCAAGCATCCTGAACATATTATTTTTATGGAATTGTGCAATCAGTCATTGTGGTATCTTAATCACAAGTCAGTGGACTCATTTATGCAATTAGTCCACTGACTTGTGACCAAGATACCATGATGGCTTGGATGAATTTTGCAATTAGCAGCTTCACTGAGACCACATTATAAGACTAATAAACTATTAAATTTACTTATATTGAATTAAGTACCTAGATATTTTATTATATGAATTTTAGATTTCATATTATAAGGTACCTACACATAAACTAGACATCATAATTTATATCCTGGAAAATAATTAGTGCGAATCGTTCGTTCACTCGACATGCCAGAAAAACCATTTTCATTAGGTACATACTTTAATCATTTTAAATAGCGATATATAATAAGTAAGTATACTTACTCAGATGTTCACACTATAAAAAAGCTTGCTCTATAATATAAAAATTTTGACCTAGGAGAATAATAAAATATAATTATGTAATTATTAAATCAAATATAATGTATGTTGTGTGTCGATACTCGTATGCTGTATTAATTTCTTTATATACTTTGCCACTAAATTACATTACTTATTAAAATTGCCAGTAGAGTCGGTCGTGATGATAATGTGTTTAGATTTAGACAAATATAAATTACTTTATTAACAAGCAACCCATGAAATGAATAGAAATATTATACAGCAAAGTGCCCAGTATAATAATGAGATTAGTTGAAGGCATACAATATATGAACTTATTTGAGAATATTTTTCGCCTTTCTACATACGAACATTATGTTTTATGTATATTGTGTAACATATTATATTATCACCTACCAGCTTTTAAGCCCTCGCACAAGTTTTGTGCGAAGGTATTTATCGTTTAAAAAAATTAGACTAAGCTTACACCTACCCACTAGTAAAAGTTTATATTTCATCACGATCTAATTACCTATCTGGAGTTATACTTAGAGAAAACGTTCACAATATTTTTTATATAAAATTAAGGTTCATTATAAATCCAAAAACACTCCAAAATACCTTGACACTAAGTAATAGCTTGTATTGTGAATATGGTGCAGCTAGATAGCGAGAATCGAACCACAAACCTTTCACTCGAAAACTCCACCTATATATGGCAAGCCAGGGCAAAATGAAGAATGATCTTTTTCAAATTGTATCGTCGTGTTAGTACCCATGATACAAGAATCATTCCTTAGTTTGGGACTAGCTCGGTCTGTGTGAATTGTCTATACAAAAAAAAATATCTGTCTCCAGTGATATCTTCACTACATAGTCAATAAGATATTGAGCACTATTTTATTATCCAGGAACGTGGTCATTAGATGTAAGTTTACATAGAGAACATTAGTTTGTGTTACTTA
>OX388320.1:11577851-11616454 GCA_947579605.1 Athripsodes cinereus | reverse complement strand
TAAGACACTTGTTTTCAAAGCTTAGTATCTTCCGCTCTTGAGCCTTGGTTAAGTGCCAAGACTCGCAGTTTAAATTATATCTAGTATTAATTACTCTAATATTGTGTTTTGATTCTTACTTTATTGATTGTAATAATAATAAGTGTTCTGCGGAACGTTAGACAAACTGAGTGGGTATATAGAGAGGAGCATTTGGAACATCTTGTGGATACTCAAAAACCCATAAATTACTAGATCATTTTCAATCAAATAGTGTAGTTTTTTTTTTCAGAAACGTTATACACACACGCAGTATATGATTTAAAAGAAAATACTTTCGAGGAGTTTTTAAGAGATTTGAAGAACTTAATATATCTTATTATTTTTATATGTGATCAAAACTAAACTTATTTTTTTGATCCATCCGTTCTCGAGACTTTGTAAGTCTATAATTTTTTTGAATGCCCTTAAGTTTATTACTTTTTTTAAATATGTAGGTATCCCATGTGATAATTAAAAAGTTAAGTTGAATCTGACACATTGGTAAATAAAAGTTATAATGAAAAACAGGTAAAATGTTGGTATTTGGCATATTATTTTTAAAATGCTAGAAAACAAATGTGACAACCTGTATAATTTCATAGTATTCACAAGATGTTCCAAATGGGCCCTCCAGATAACCTGTCAGTTTGTCAAAGGTTCTGCTGAACTCGCTATATGTATATATACATACATTACACCAAACAAATATAGGTACATATTTTAAAACCCAGAACTAGAATAATTTTAAAAAGGTCGTTTTTTGTTTTACCTTGGTCGGGAATCAAACCCGGGACCTTGAGACTCAAAAGCCAATTCGCTACCTTCGCGCAACGCCGGTCGTCAATATCTTTACAATACTTACATTTGATTTTAGAGTTCTTATCCATGAGCAGGTTGTTAATACCCAGCTGTGCATGTTTGTGCCAATCCATATTGGTGTCTTGGGGAGCCCCTAGATGCACAAGGGCGGCACCCGCGCGCCCACACAACCCAAGGGGCTCCACTCTACCTACACGACATATGCACTATAACAACACATCTTCATTCTCAAATACCACCACAATCATATAATATAAACAGGTATGTACGATTGATTACACTTGGCTATATTATATTACTCCTTTTATTTAATTAGCACTGTCACTATAGGAGTACACTATATCACATGCACTGTTGGATTTTGTAATTCACAAGTCTCAGATATATTCAATTCACTTCACTTCACTCTGAGACCATAACAATTTAAGCAGCGGTAAAAATATTCACTCAATCTGTATTTATGGATAACCTTTATGACTAAAAAACAAAAAATGATCTCGTCATTAACAATACATACTCGTTTATCATAACAATATTCAATTACACCACGGTTCATGCATTTCTTCTAGACAAGGACTTTCCCAAAGACTTTTTTTTTTGTATAAACATGTTTTGTATAACTTAATTAGGAAAAGTATTTTTTAATACAATAACACATTTACAATCAAACGGTATTGTAATGTTCTATAATTAGCTATATATGTTTATTTATCACATAGCAAATCCATGCAATGATCATGAAAAGCATCAATAAACATGTATTACGTGTAGTACTATTTCTTCTGTGATCAAAACCTTCGTGTAGCCTGTCAACAGATATAGAGAACGTTTTATAAAACCTTGGTGTAGAAGGATTTATATCCGTGTTATGTGAAATCAATCATAAAAAAATTATAAAGGAACCATAATATGATTTCTGATGAAATACCTCTCTCTGTAAACACAACGGCACGGCGCGAGGGGTTACTAACCTTTCACAAAACTAACCCATGCACGGACATACCATAAGTACCTATACTTACGGCATATAATATACCCATACCTCACTTGTTCTAACGTTCACTGATACAATGTCATACTGCGACAATAAAAATCAAAACTACCCGAAATACGTTTTATTAACAACATATCCCAATATTTACAATCTACAAACTAGAAAAATTGACATCCACACCAAACGCAGACTCAAAACATCGTGCTGAGGTAAAATTACAGAGAAATGTAATAACTGAACGTCCATGAAATTGTTCATGAAATACAGCACGTGCAGAGAAATCACATCTACATGAAGATAACATAACGAGAATTAGTAAAAAGATACATATTTTGAAGCGTATTAATATGTGGAAAATTAATAATAAATACACAACATCCCCTAATAATCAAAATGGACTCGTCTACCCAACTACCTACTCTAGCATGTACCTATTGCGACGGGTTCAAAGCACACTAGCAAAATAATAACAAATGTGCATGGGAAGCCAGACACCATTACACGTGGATAAAATATTCCCGTCGCAATTACGAAAGATGAACCGTGGGCACTCAAAAACAAGAAAATCACACGAATATTATTAATATAAACACTAGTCTTATCGCAAGACCATTCACCTGTAAAGTTTCACGATTTTGTAGGAATCACTTTAGATCCACGCCATTACGACATTTCAAAGACTAAACCACAATCTGTTTTACAGAAAATATACACCAATTCAATTTAAAACTTAAGACACTACATTTGATTCGTGTTTCATATAACAAATTCACTAATATCACGTCGCATAAACTAACCGGACACTAGCGCGATAGGAGGAATAAAACATGGCAGACAAACGATGCAAAGATTAGGTACACAAGAAAAAAATGGTTTTCGAATCCATAGACAATAATTTGTTAGGGCTGCCAATATTAAAATATATTATTCTCTCTCTGGTTTCAATCCTGATTGATTTATTATTAAGCAGGGTTTACACTATCCAAGTACACTTGTACAAGTATACTTGGATGGCTTACTTGGACGCTACTTGGATAGTGTAAACAGGTGATCCAAGTGTACTTGTACAAGTAGCCGCCATCCAAGTCAACTTGGACGAAACTCTATTCGTCCAAGTGTACTATGACGGTTTTATAAAAACAAAATGGCGCTAACTAAAAGACGGTGTAACGAGCGCGAAACTTTTAGGTTCGTAGAATTATACGAAGCGGACAAAGTGCTGTGAAAAATTAAAATGAGCGATTTATGTTTTGTTTAATGAATTTGATGAACTCATTTCATGTTTTATTTTCTTTTCTACAGATTTGTAAGCACACCGATATACTTGAAGCATTCGTATACTGCGTTGACCAGATATTGATGTAATGTCTCATTTTGTAGTATTTATGTGAAATGACTGTTTTGCTAGATTAATAAATAAAATAATAAGAATAATAAAAATTAAATGAAATAATTAATTTATTATTAATTAATAAAAATTAATATTTTTTTCAAATAAATAATATTTTTAACTTAAATTATTAAATACGTTAAGTAATATTTTTTCAAAAGTTATTTATTTAAACATTTCACAAGTACATTTTTTCATTTTATATTATAGTATTTCAGATTCCGTAGAGCACCCGGTAAAGAATTGGTCTCCTACTCTTTTCCATAAGTTTTCAAGTGTCCTGTAAAAAGTAGGTGTTCGAAATAATTAAGACTTTTACATCTTAAATTCAGCGATGAGGTTTGCCACCCATCCTGAATGTTTTGATTTTATATTGGCACAGAGAAGACAACATGAATATTTATTATATGCAGCTGGTCTGCTGGCTACCCCACTTGTGGGATATGCCGTGATGGTAAAGTTTGTAGTAGTGGTACAGTAGTTTAAATAATATAATATAGAGCAAATTTTTTAATTGTTCGCTACTGAATCCCAAATTATTTTTAAAAGTATTTATATCTTCCTTTTCTACTTCTCAAATTAAAGTCATCACATCCGAGTCCAAATATTTTCATGGTTTAATTTTTGCCGCTACAATTTCTACGCCTCGCAGCCAGAGATCAGCGTTATCTTCAAAGAGAATATAATACTACGTAAAATGGTTATCTTGATTGCGCGAGACACAAATGCTACTTGGATGGAAATTTCAACTTGTAGTGTAAACCGGCATCCAAGTGCACTATGATGCGATCTACTTGTACAAGTACACTTGGTCCAAGTGTACTTCGATAGTGTAAACCCGGCTTTAAGTAAAATAAACGTCGTGTTTCACTGATAGAAGCATCTCTCGAGACGCTCCTATTAGTAATAGTAATTTTATTGCACTTCGACTATTATTAATGGTTACGTGATCGCTACATTCTAGCAAGTCTATACAAAAAAAACCTTGGGGTGCAATAAAATTATCAATAGCGATTTTGAAGTGTCAGCTGGCCGATCACGTAATTTTTCCATTGTAATTGTAATGTATTGTAACGTATTAATAATTAAGTCATAAAATTGGTATCACGTAAAGCCATAAAAGGCATTACAATTACTATTACAGGACCTAAAGCAGGGTTTACACTATCCAAGTACACTTGTACAAGTATACTTGGATGGCTTACTTGGACGCTACTTGGATAGTGTAAACAGGTGATCCAAGTGTACTTGTACAAGTAGCCGCCATCCAAGTCAACTTGGACGAAACTCTATTCGTCCAAGTGTACTATGACGGTTTTATAAAAACAAAATGGCGCTAACTAAAAGACGGTGTAACGAGCGCGAAACTTTTAGGTTCGTAGAATTATACGAAGCGGACAAAGTGCTGTGAAAAATTAAAATGAGCGATTTATGTTTTGTTTAATGAATTTGATGAACTCATTTCATGTTTTATTTTCTTTTCTACAGATTTGTAAGCACACCGATATACTTGAAGCATTCGTATACTGCGTTGACCAGATATTGATGTAATGTCTCATTTTGTAGTATTTATGTGAAATGACTGTTTTGCTAGATTAATAAATAAAATAATAAGAATAATAAAAATTAAATGAAATAATTAATTTATTATTAAATAATAAAAATTAATATTTTTTTCAAATAAATAATATATTTAACTTAAATTATTAAATACGTTAAGTAATATTTTTTCAAAAGTTATTTATTTAAACATTTCACAAGTACATTTTTTCATTTTATATTATAGTATTTCAGATTCCGTAGAGCACCCGGTAAAGAATTGGTCTCCTACTCTTTTCCATAAGTTTTCAAGTGTCCTATAAAAAGTAGGTGTTCGAAATAATTAAGACTTTTACATCTTAAATTCAGCGATGAGGTTTGCCACCCATCCTGAATGTTTTGATTTTATATTGGCACAGAGAAGACAGCATGAATATTTATTATATGCAGCTGGTCTGCTGGCTACCCCACTTGTGGGATATGCCGTGATGGTAAAGTTTGTAGTAGTGGTACAGTAGTTTAAATAATATAATATAGAGCAAATTTTTTAATTGTTCGCTACTGAATCCCAAATTATTTTTAAAAGTATTTATATCTTCCTTTTCTACTTCTCAAATTAAAGTCATCACATCCGAGTCCAAATATTTTCATGGTTCAATTTTTCCGCTACAATTTCTACGCCTCGCAGCCAGAGATCAGTCGTCGTTATCTTGATTGCGCGAGACACAAATGCTACTTGGATGGAAATTTCAACTTGTAGTGTAAACCGGCATCCAAGTGCACTATGATGCGATCTACTTGTACAAGTACACTTGGTCCAAGTGTACTTCGATAGTGTAAACCCGGCTTTAAGCAGGGTTTACACTATCCAAGTACACTTGTACAAGTATACTTGGATGGCTTACTTGGACGCTACTTGGATAGTGTAAACAGGTGATCCAAGTGTACTTGTACAAGTAGCCGCCGTCCAAGTCAACTTGGACGAAACTCTATTCGTCCAAGTGTACTATGACGGTTTTATAAAAACAAAATGGCGCTAACTAAAAGACGGTGTAACGAGCGCGAAACTTTTAGGGTCGTAGAATTATACGAAGCGGACAACGTGCTGTGAAAAATTAAAATGAGCGATTTATGTTTTGTTTAATGAATTTGATGAACTCATTTCATGTTTTATTTTCTTTTCTACAGATTTGTAAACACGCCAATATACTTGTAGCATTCGCATACTTCGTTAACCAGATATTTATGTAATGTCTCATTTTGTAGTTTTTATGTGAAATGACTGTTTTGCTAGATTAATAAATAAAATAATAAGAATAAAAAAAATTAAATTAAATAATTAATTTATTTTTAAATAATAAAAATTAATATTTTTTTCAAATAAATAATATTTTTAACTTAAATTATTAAATACGTTAAGTAATATTTTTTCAAAAGTTATTTATTTAAACATTTCACAAGTACATTTTTTCATTTTATATTATAGTATTTCAGATTCCGTAGAGCACCCGGTAAAGAATTGGTCTCCTACTCTTTTCCATAAGTTTTCAAGTGTCCTGTAAAAAGTAGGTGTTCGAAATAATTAAGACTTTTACATCTTAAATTCAGCGATGAGGTTTGCCACCCATCCTGAATGTTTTGATTTTATATTGGCACAGAGAAGACAACATGAATATTTATTATATGCAGCTGGTCTGCTGGCTACCCCACTTGTGGGATATGCCGTGATGGTAAAGTTTGTAGTAGTGGTACAGTAGTTTAAATAATATAATATAGAGCAAATTTTTTAATTGTTCGCTACTGAATCCCAAATTATTTTTAAAAGTATTTATATCTTCCTTTTCTACTTCTCAAATTAAAGTCATCACATCCGAGTCCAAATATTTTCATGGTTTAATTTTTGCCGCTACAATTTCTACGCCTCGCAGCCAGAGATCAGCGTTATCTTCAAAGAGAATATAATACTACGTAAAATGGTTATCTTGATTGCGCGAGACACAAATGCTACTTGGATGGAAATTTCAACTTGTAGTGTAAACCGGCATCCAAGTGCACTATGATGCGATCTACTTGTACAAGTACACTTGGTCCAAGTGTACTTCGATAGTGTAAACCCGGCTTTAAGTAAAATAAACGTCGTGTTTCACTGATAGAAGCATCTCTCGAGACGCTCCTATTAGTAATAGTAATTTTATTGCACTTCGACTATTATTAATGGTTACGTGATCGCTACATTCTAGCAAGTCTATACAAAAAAAACCTTGGGGTGCAATAAAATTATCAATAGCGATTTTGAAGTGTCAGCTGGCCGATCACGTAATTTTTCCATTGTAATTGTAATGTATTGTAACGTATTAATAATTAAGTCATAAAATTGGTATCACGTAAAGCCATAAAAGGCATTACAATTACTATTACAGGACCTAAAGCAGGGTTTACACTATCCAAGTACACTTGTACAAGTATACTTGGATGGCTTACTTGGACGCTACTTGGATAGTGTAAACAGGTGATCCAAGTGTACTTGTACAAGTAGCCGCCGTCCAAGTCAACTTGGACGAAACTCTATTCGTCCAAGTGTACTATGACGGTTTTATAAAAACAAAATGGCGCTAACTAAAAGACGGTGTAACGAGCGCGAAACTTTTAGGGTCGTAGAATTATACGAAGCGGACAACGTGCTGTGAAAAATTAAAATGAGCGATTTATGTTTTGTTTAATGAATTTGATGAACTCATTTCATGTTTTATTTTCTTTTCTACAGATTTGTAAACACGCCGATATACTTGTAGCATTCGCATACTTCGTTAACCAGATATTTATGTAATGTCTCATTTTGTAGTTTTTATGTGAAATGACTGTTTTGCTAGATTAATAAATAAAATAATAAGAATAAAAAAAATTAAATTAAATAATTAATTTATTATTAAATAATAAAAATTAATATTTTTTTCAAATAAATAATATTTTTAACTTAAATTATTAAATACGTTAAGTAATATTTTTTCAAAAGTTATTTATTTAAACATTTCACAAGTACATTTTTTCATTTTATATTATAGTATTTCAGATTCCGTAGAGCACCCGGTAAAGAATTGGTCTCCTACTCTTTTCCATAAGTTTTCAAGTGTCCTGTAAAAGTAGGTGTTCGAAATAATTAAGACTTTTACATCTTAAATTCAGCGATGAGGTTTGCCACCCATCCTGAATGTTTTGATTTTATATTGGCACAGAGAAGACAGCATGAATATTTATTATATGCAGCTGGTCTGCTGGCTACCCCACTTGTGGGATATGCCGTGATGGTAAAGTTTGTAGTAGTGGTACAGTAGTTTAAATAATATAATATAGAGCAAATTTTTTAATTGTTCGCTACCGAATCCCAAATTATTTTTAAAAGTATTTATATCTTCCTTTTCTACTTCTCAAATTAAAGTCATCACATCCGAGTCCAAATATTTTCATGGTTTAATTTTTCCGATACAATTTCTACGCCTCGCAGCCAGAGATCAGTCGTCGTTATCTTGATTGCGCGAGACACAAATGCTACTTGGATGGAAATTTCAACTTGTAGTGTAAACCGGCATCCAAGTGCACTGCGATGCGATCTACTTGTACAAGTACACTTGGTCCAAGTGTACTTGGATAGTGTAAACCCGGCACTACTACAATCAATCTCAAGGTTAAAACATTGGTACACTCGCAGCGTAAATTACCGATACCAGCGGTCTTTTGTGCCAAACTATGCAAAAGTAATATATTTCATGGACAACGCAAGTTGTTTAGCCAATTACCAAAACAGAAATTCTTGATTGTGATATTAGCACATTATTGTGGAATTTGACGCGATTTCAAACTGTTTTTGGTTCACTGTATTCAAATGCGGACAATTTTGTCCCTTGGGGTGTATCGTTATTTTTATTTTTTGTTGTATGTCGGCAGGCAAGCTTTGTGCGTTTGCGCATAGAATGCTTTAGTACGCATTGGCGCCACTTGTTGGCGGGTTGGCGGTCATTGCCGTTGTTGTCGGTTTTTTCTTCCGCAAATTCCAATTATATCACACCAACACAGAAAAAACCTACAGCCAAAATTCGGTAATATTAAATATGTAATAATTAGCCAAAACGCAAAATCATCGTCGAGTTTCAAAAAAAAAACTTTATAGAGCTTTCTTACTTTCTTCTTACGTAAGTTTTTACACGATAACACTATACACAATGTGATAACGCGAAGAATACAAAAACAACAAAAACGCAACGCCAATTCGATAATATGAATTATTTAATATTCATTAATTGCCAACACACAAAAATAAACGTCTATCCTATTTTTTCAAGACCATCCACTCATTTGTGAGTGATTTAAGTAAAATAAACGTCGTGTTTCACTGATAGAAGCATCTCTCGAGACGCTCCTATTAGTAATAGTAATTTTATTGCACTTCGACTATTATTAATGGTTACGTGATCGCTACATTCTAGCAAGTCCATACAAAAAAAAACCTTGGGGTGCAATAAAATTATCAATAGCGATTTTGAAGTGTCAGATGGGCTTAGGTGATCGCAAAAACGGATAGCCTAGTATTCACAGCAATTTTAAAATTTTCGACGCCGGGACCCTCTACAAACGGACGCCCGAAGCTTTTTCGTTGGTAACGGTGGCGCATTATTCGTTTGTTTATTCATGATTTGTTCATTGCCTTGTACACTTTACGAGATAACACAAATTTATAAATCTGATAGAAAGGTTAAGAAGTGTATGATCGATTAAAAATTAATGAAATACTGCATCATAAGGCTTTTATATTGAGAGGGAAGAAAAATAAAATACGACTGAGTGGAACACAGGATTATAATCTATAAACTTAATATTACTATCTGCTGACTGCTATACCCCTTGTCGAACAAGTAATAAGCATGCAGATTGTCCTCTTCGTGTCAATAAAAAATAAGACATTCAGGATTCTTTGGTTTTTCCGTGGAGCACTTGTCAAAGATATGGTCTCCAACTCTTCCTTAAGTTTTCAAGTGTTCAAAAAAATAAAGACATGAAATTTTTAATTCCAAGGATCTTAATTTTTTGTTGGCACAGAAAGGATGACTTGCATGTTTATTACATGCGGCTGGTATACTGGCTACCCACTTGTGGGATATACTGTGATGGTGTGGAATAGTACATTCAGAATAGGTGCAAATTGTAGTATACAATATTATGTAAAGTTTTGAGACCATTTGCCTAATCCATGACACTCGATAACTTATGGAAAATAGTGGGAGACCAAATATTTACTTATTTATTATTTACTGTACATTGATTACAAGCGAATTCGTATTTTATTTTTCCTTCTTTATAAATTTGCGTTATCTCTCGAAAAGGCAATGAATAAACAGAACGAATAATGCGCCACCGTTACAAACGAAAAAGCTTCGGGCGTCCGTCTGTAGAGGGTCCCGGCGTCGAAAATTTTAAAATTGCTGTGAATACTAGGCTATCCGCAAAAACACTTTGACAGTTCAAAATCGCTATTACTATAATAGTAACGAAGTTACGTGATCGGCCTGCAGATGTTTGGTTTGTTTACCCGTTAGAATGAAATGTTTCATGCATACAAATCTGATCAGGTTAATGATATTATAGCATGTTTATAAACAAAATCATTTTTTGTAGTTTTCCAAAGGATCCAGAAAGGAGAAACTGGACATTATCCAATATTTGACACCAAGTAAACATAGTGTTTTGTGTTCAAAAACATCTCGTTTTTCTGCGAGGTTGGAGAAAAACGTCATTCTTACGAAATATCCTGAGTTTCCCGCTCATTTGCAAGTTAGTATGTTTTATATTATTCATTTAGATATATCTAATTTTTACTCCGTAACATAGATTCTCTTGTGGTTAGAGATAGAGAATGTGTGTAGAGATGACATAAAGCCACACTTGATCATCATTAGTATTGGTAAATCCAGTTCTTTCTCAGGAATCGGTACTTGAGACATCGTTCTTCAAAACAATTCGTTCTTAACATTCGTTCTCGTTCGTGGAATTTGTCACGCGATTTTCACCTTAGTCTCTTTGAAAATAAAGTATTTTAAAGGCCTTTTTCCCAAAAGACGACACGAAGATTTGAATCCTTAAATCTCGTTTGTGATATATGTCACGCGATTTTAAACCTTAGTCTCTTTGAAAATAGAGTATTCTAATGGTATTTTTACCAAAACAACTTCACAAAGATTTAAATCTTTGAATCATGTTTGTTACATTTGACACGCGATATAAAACCTTAATTCCTTTGAAAATAGAATACTCCAATGGCGTTTTTTCCAAAATAATAACACGTAGATTTAAATCCAAGAATCTCGTTCTCAACGTTTGACACGCAATATGAAACCTTAGTATCTTTGAAAATAGAGTATCTTAAGGTTTTTTTTCCAAAAAAAAAACACACACGAAGATTTAAATCTCGTTCGTGTTTATTTGCCACGCGATGTTAAACCTTAGTTTCTTTGAAAATATAGTACTTTAATGTAATTTTTCCCAAAAGAACGAAAAAGACCGAACAGATTTGGCATTGAGGATTTAGTTCTTCGAGTTAAGTTGAAGAACGAATACATAAGAACGAATAGTCAGATTCTGAACAATACTAATCATCATAGATACGCTGTGAAATAACATGCACCTGTGCTTGCAAATCTGGACCATGTCATCTTGGAGTTATTTATCTCTAATTACATAATACATGTGTAAAATAATAACTCTTGCCACACTCACAATACAACCTGCATAGCACAATATTTTCAAGAGTTTTGTGAAGCTATCCTAAATAATATTATGCACATTATGATTAGAATTGTGTAGAATTAATTTTAAATGGTGGTTGATTATTGTCGCTCAATGTGGATTACTATTGTGGATCAGTGTATACAAGTACTTATATGGTATTTTTTTATGTTTCAGAGAAAGATCGCAGAATATTGTCTGCGATTGAGAGTACAACATCAGCAATTGAGAGTTCGGTGCCGGTAGCTGAATATTCAATACCTCCAGTTGACAATATAATACCAGCAGTTGACAGGATAGATGTGAGTTCGTACATCAATCCACCTGTGCAACATGTCTTCAACCTACCATAGCATACATCCAGTCACTTAACAAGTTAGTGCTCTTCAGAGGGCTTTGAGTTTGTTGCATGTTAATTATAATGCATTTTGTTATTATTATAAATCGCTCAGTTTCTCCTGTTTATTTTTATATATTCAATAAAACTATCAAAATTTGTTTTTATTTCCAGCTATAATTTCTGTACATTTTTTATATTTTCCTTCAATTGTCATTCATTCTCTCCATATTGTGTGTATATGAAAACAAAGTTTAAAAATAAATAATGATTTTGAAATGAAATACTCAATTTTATTAACTCATCCTATTCCCTATTTCATCATGTATATGAAAATATTAAGTTATGTGGCATTGTAATTATTTTAAGAAGTAAATATAATGTTTTCTGATACTGTGTGAATAATTTCCATACATTGCCCATACAAATGTTAAATAAAGTGTTCCATACAAAATGGCCACCGTCGATTTCCCTTCCTCACTTTTTGGCTTCGCTGTCATTCATACAAATTACTATAAACGTTCCATTCCCTATCTATATACATCCATGTCTTTGGGCACCATTTTTTTTTCCACACTGGCAATACTTAATTCCCGCAATGCACACCAGATGGCAGCACAGGTTTCTCAATAATTCCCACAATCCACACCAGATGGCAGCACAGGTTTCTCACTAACTCCTGCAATCTACACAGATGGCAGCACTGAACACTCTATTTCAAAAATGCACACCAGATGGCAGCACAGGTTTCTCACTAATTCCCGCAATCCACACCAGATGGCCAGGTTTCTAACCAATTTCGGAATTTCCGCGGTTCACACCAGATGGCAGCCAGGCCCTTCAAGCTGCCATACAAAATTAAAATCTATGGAGAATGCAATACTTACTGAGGGGTCCTCGTAGATGGCGATAGTATACCTACATTTTCGTTTTGTAGGTAAGTACTTTTTTCCTATAATAATTATTGTCTATTGCGAAAATTTTCAAAGAACGAATTCAACTATGGTTTGGTTTTTCAGTTTCCATGGTTTCATGATTTACATTTTGTTATTTTTCACAAGTGTCAAGATATCGCGCATTTGCATTTAATAACATTTTTTTGATGAATATGCTGTTTTTTTGTATTAAATAATAATATTGTTCTTGGAGAAAATACACGGTGATACAGAACACATGTGTGTAAAACATATTAACATAATAATATCCATACATGACTTTCCATATTAAGTTGAAATAGATTTCTGTAAGTTTTTGTTAGCTTATAATAGATTTAAATTGGATAGTAATCTAATGTGAACTTTTATTATTATTATTTCAGATCTATGGAGTATAGACAGAATATTTATTATGTCGAGTTGTTGACGAGGCAGCTAGAACTTTATTGTTGCGGACATGGAAGTACTTAAGGGTCGTTCACATACGTTCACTTTCAGTGATCACTCCGGATGATCCTCCAAGATGAACAGGTGTGAACAGGCGTTTCATCAATAGTGATCGTGGCTAGATGGAAGAAATCACTTTATAGTGATAATCTCGCCACTGCACATCGTCCTAGTTTCTAAAATTTTATATTATTTTGTTAACACTGTTATGTAATGATGATGTGCAAAGAGAATAAATAAATAAATAAATAAATCACTAGCGATAACGGAGGAAAAGGGTCGTTCACTTTCAGTGATCACTACGGATGATCCTCCAAGATGAACAAGTGTGAACGGACGTTTCATCGCTAGTGATCACTAGCGATGACGGAGGAAAGAGATTACCACTCGTCATAATTTTGATGAAAGGTCCTTTCACTGAAACGACCATAAACAAGTTTCATCTTATTATTTGTTTTATTCTCTATGAATTTGTATTGAATGTCAGAATCATGTACAAAATTATTATGTAGTCGAGAGCTATATTAATTTATTTTAAGTGTTATTTTTCATTTTTGAATTTGTTTAATTATTTTTATACGAAAATACGTCAAACTACATACAATATGAGTGAGAAAGTAGACATGGCAGTGAAAGCATAGGATGAACAAATGTGAACAGACGTGTTCACTTTCGATGAACAGGTTTGACCCTGACACTCTGGATGATCATCCAAAGTGAAGCAATGTGAATGCTACTAAAGAGATTACCACTCGTCATAATTTCGATGAAAGGACCTTTCACTGAAACGACCATAAACAAGTTTCATCTTATTATTTGTTTTATTCTCTATGAATTTGTATTGAATGTCACAATCATGTACAAAATTATTATGCAGTCGAGAGCTATATTAATTTGTTTTACGGGTTATTTTTCATTTTTGAATTTGTTTAATTATTTTTATACGAAAATAGGTACGTAAAACTACATACAACATGAGTGAGAGTGTAGACATGCCAGTGAAAGCATAGGATGAACAAATATGAACAGACGTGTTCACTTTCGATGAACAGGTTTGACCCTGACACTCTGGATGATCATCCAAAGTGAAGCAATGTGAATGCTACTTTAGAAAAAGTCCACGTGCGCCGTTACAAGATTTTGTGATTCTGCATCAATTAATAGTAAATCTCTATATTTTATTTCATTCATATTATTTAAATATGTTCGATATATAATACAAATGATTTTTCCTTTCATAAATTATGATGAAAAGATGTTAATAAACAATAATTATTCTCAACATATTTTTTTTTTCAATGGTTTCCTATTCTATAGTAAGTTCATTTCCTTGATATAACATGTTGAATGTGAATAAAAAAATTAAAATAACCAATAAAATTTAGATTTATTATTGAAATTAATTTAATTTTGTCATGTTCTTAGCCATTTTATATAAATACATAGTTAACTTTGGTATAGGTACATATTGTTTTAGTAGTACCTATATGGGATGTTTTATAGTTTTATTCACGTTCAGTAAAAATAAGGAGAATATGTCGCAGACTTTCATGTGCTTTATAATTAACAGTTATTGAAATGTTTTTGGGTGTGTCGTGTTGTTGTTTTCTTGTTTCTTGAAATTTTACGACGCCATTATCGTGTGATGACATGTCAGGAAACAAGATGACAACAACACCATAGAATAATAAATGAACTAAAGTAAGTAAGAACAACACGACACATCCAAAGAGCTTCAATATCTGCAGAATTTGAAATTTCCCGCCTACAGCGAAAGCGAAACTCAGCTGTGCGAACCCCACACAGAGATGGGGCTTTCCCTGTGAACTTCCATAGAACGATTTATTTGTATGCAGCTTGGCTTCTATACTTTAGTATATATTTATTATTCTATGTAAGATCGACGATCGTGTTTAGTCTTGTCAAGAGTAACCCTGCTGGTATTCAGTCGAGAACAGAATAATCTTCACAAATTTGAGTTATCCAGAAATTGTTGGAAGTGTAAAATACGGCGGAGGTTTGAGAATTTCAGCATCATATAGTCTGCACGATGTTCAAACGTGGTGGTGGACGACGCAATTGGAATAATGGCGATAGGCAATATAATGGTTGGTTCCTTATAATTGTTAAAAATCTTGTTTCACTTATCATTTTGTCATAAATATTGTTCGCTGTCCTAGATGTTGATGATTCCCCATACTCATTTATTTCAAGATTTTTATACGGGTATTTTATATTTTAGAGCATGATAACAGAGGTAATGAAAGGAGGGTTAGTTTTAAACCAAATTCCAACAAGCCTCAAAAGAGATATAAAAATTGGGATGCAATAGTTAAAAATATTCAAGATGATGACATTGCCATGCGATCACAGGATGGAGTATTAAGTGTAAGAGGAGGAAGGGGAAACTTTCGCAATAATAAACGCAGAGATGGACGACTCAACTCTCCAGCTCCTAAATCTAATTATGTTCCAAGAAAACTAATGCAAGGGACATCTCCTTGGTATCAAGTTACCATTCCATATGGCAAACAACATGAAAAACCTTTTCTATTAAACACATTGTATTCTGCCATGGCTCCTGATATATTTGTTCCAAATTATTACACATATTCTGGGAATGCTGTTATATTTTATGTGGATGACTTTGCCATGGCTGAAAAGTTAAGCAACCTTGACAGACAGATTGGAATGCCGAATGGTTTTAAACTTGGTGTTAAAGTTAAAAATGGTTCTCCGAATGTTGACATGGATGAAAATGTATTAGAGAAGATGAAATTGGCTATGGCTGGTCGCTACAATCCCAATACAAAAGCTCTTGATCTGACCAAGTTTCATGCTGACCCAGGTAATACCAGTTGATTATTCACGTATTACGACACTATGTATATGTATTTTATTTTATTTTCACTTCTAATAATTTTCAGTCTTTGAAGATGTCTTCTGTGCGCTGTTTCGTCCAACAATAATGTTAGCGGCTATAAATATAATGTCTGAAAATATTCCTGATCTACAGGCTCTAAATCTAAATGAAAATAAATTACACACCTTGGAACATTTTAAAAACTTACTAAAGAAGCTACCAAATTTAAAAATCTTATATTTGGGAAATAACAGAGTAAGTTCAGTTCATTGTTTATGTTGTCTTGTTGTTGATATGTCTTCTATACATTCTAGGATGATGCCAGTCGGTGTGGTGTGGAGATAATGCTCTTACCTTTGAGTCACCAGATCCCGGGTTCGATTCCCAGCCAGGGCAGATTGAAGAATGACCTTTTTCAAACAGTCCTGGGTCTGGGTGTTTCATGTATATGTGTTTAGTGCATTGTATACATGTGTATCGTTGCATTAGCACCCATAGTACAAGATTTCATCTGAGTTTGGGACTAGCTCGAGCTGTGTGAATTGTCTATGCATGTTATGTTAAGTTAAAATTTTACAGTGTTAAAAACTTTATTTTTTAACATGTATTTATTGAAAGTCTTAATAATATGAGTAAGATATACGTGTTCCATGATGCACCCAGCAAAGAATTGCTTTCACACCCTTTTCCAAATGTTTTCTGTCACCAAACAACTTAATATCATTATTGTGATTGTTTATAATGTGATAAGTGACAATGATTTGGACATGAGGAACGAATGGGTGATGTCTACATCATAGTTGTAGATGGTGTATCTTTCTAAAAGAAAAGGGTGTGAGTAATTGCAAACAGTAGGTAGGTACTTAGTTTGATCATGAAAATCAAATCTTGAGAGTGGCCAGGAGGGGAGTTAAAGAATTTGTTGTGCATGTATGAGTAACTGAATGAAATTAAATGAAAGTAGTGTGTTAGCACGGGTTGAATTGGTGTCCCTCTCTGAGTATTTGTTAATTCAATTGTTAAAACACAATTTCATTATTGTAAATGTTTATAATAATGGTGTTCCTGTCTGCTTTGTGAATGTGAATGGATTTCATGGTATAATTAAAAAACTGAGCTAAGCGAAATTTCATATATATGATGATGATGATGATTTTGGATGATTTTATTTATGACGCCGTTTTACAGTCTCTAGACCGTCTCAAGGGCGCCAGTGAAGAGTTCAGTCTTTAATTTGATATAGTATTATAATATAATATTATAATTTTAATATAATATTATAATTTTGATACGACATCTGTCTTTATGTGTGGGAAAAATAATTGTAAATTACAGCGTGCTCAACTTCTAAATATTTGATATAGCAACAATATAAACAACTTGTCTTCACAATGATGATTTTTTATTTTTATATGATATATCAAGTTATATGACTTAATGTCACCAATGCAGTGTATTAATATGTCATATTGAAGTGTTATTTGTTTGATATTGATAGAAACATGATGAGTGCTTAATTGCAGCCGTCTGGTGCCGAGTACTATAAACCCAATAGCAGCTTTTTACACACTTTCTACATAGTATTATCCTGATATCAAATTTATATATTTTTAGATTTCTCATGTGAATTCCTTGGAGCCATTGAAGGGTCTGCCATTAGTGGAACTATTTCTCGAAGGTAACCCTTTAGCTGATCGATTCAAAGAGAAAGAGGCATACGTCAGGTAATGGAACTGATTGGGTAGTGGTAAACCCATTCAGTGATCTTACATATATGATATTATTTTGTGTGGATCATAAGTTTTGATTCTCACTTTGATCCGTGATGAAATTACTCATGGATGAGAATTCAAAACGAGATAATAATAATCTGGACAACTTATTGAGCGCCGTTTTGTGGTACAAACCACCGCAAGGGCGCATTTTCAGTTTTTTATTTTTTTATTTATTGTTATTTATCAAATTTTAGCATGTTTTATAAATGTAATTTATATATTAAAAAAATTCAATGCATTTCTTATTGTCACAAATTTGAAATATGAAGCAATTATGTGAGTTCCAATTGTAGGTATTATTATTTGTCACAAATTTTATCCACTAAAGCATTTGTTTTTAAATTTGTAGTTTTTAATGAGTTTGAAAGTAATTTAACACATAAAAAACAATTATCTTTATTAAACTATTGAAACCAAAAACACTGTATAAAATTTTTGTTATTTTGAATCACTATAAGATAACTTTTTAATTTTTAAGAATGAGACGTCAGAATGAGTTTCAGGCAGCCACTACGGGCGCCACCGACCGAGATAAGAAGTTTGGAAGTATATTTTAGGACAGACTATTTAATAATATTCTGAGGAAGAGAGTGTCATTTACCTCTATTTGCAATATAGATTATAGAATATAAAAATATATTGGACTTTTGTGTTGTCTACTTTTTCAATATTGTATTGAGCTCTGTACATTGACAACACAGTGTTCAATAGTTGTTAAATCGCCTGTTCTGAATAGTTTCTAACACACGCAATACATAAATATTGTCCAGCAAATTGACATGAAATGTAATTAATACAATAACTTCACAATAGTATTTTAAAGAAAAATATATTTCCTTCACATCTCGCCAAAATTTTGTTACAATCTACAATTTAATAGAAATACAATGCTAAATAAATATTGTTTTATTATTCTGAATCTTCTAGTCTTGTTTCTCAATTTCATTTTCATTTATATTTCATGTCTATATTTTTATTAATCTTTGATACAGATCCAACAAGTTTAAAAAATACGTACAAAAGCACAAAAGAATTAGTGCTGGTACAAAAAAAGGAACAAAATATGTTTGGTGAAAAAAGAATATGTTCACCTGTGTTCAAAAAAAAAATAATATGGATGTTCATTTGTTTTGATTTAATTTGATTTAAAATTTAAAATAATGGAATCTTTTCAATAATACTAGCTGGTTTGTGTGCATCTATGTAATCATGTCTGTGTTTTGCAGAATGATAACAGTTTAGTATGCTGAAGTGGACAATGAACCTGTAAAATCCAATATCGCTGGTAGTGTTGTATTTGGTAACACCTCAAATGATTTACTTACTGCGATATTCTACATATCACCTATGTAACTGGTGTGGTCGCATCTCTAAAACTTTGTACTTGTGTTGTGATTGATGTGGTGCTGATGATTCATTCATCCAGCGGCAACCAAGTCAAAATGTAGAGAAATAACTTGTCCTGTGTGTGAATAGATGTAGCGAATGGGAAATCAGCTATGTTTGTTGATGGATTCTTTCTATTAAATAAAGTAATTTTTTTTATAAATGAATATCCTTGGTGAAGTGTTCTTGGTAAAAAAAAAAACGTCAATAAAAAATAAAAATAAAATTATTGTAATCAATGCAAATTTGTATCAAAAATTATAAAAAAACAATAGACATTATCTAAATAATTAAACATTGAAGTTTTCTGTTGGTGAAATTTGAGTACAAGATCAGAAGACCATCGGAAGCAGAATATTTTGTGTGACTGAGATATTACGTTAAAATATGAGTTGTGATTGTAACAAGGTTGGGTTCAAAATTATTTTTAATTCGCCCTTTTCTCAATTTGGGATCTTTGTATTATGAAGATTGTTTTAAAGATAGTTCAAGTTTGCATGATACAGTAAATTAAAAATCTATTGTGCTACATTTTTACTTTATTTGCTAGAAATGTCTATTTTATTTAATTTTATATTCGCTGATTTGATGGAAACTTGCATGTCAGTTTTATCGAAATAATGTGTTGGTACCAAAATTATATAAAAATATATGTTTTTATGGAAATCGAAAAAAATAAACTCGGTTATCTAGTCTTTTGTAAAATAACAATAAAGCCGCATAGAGGTATTCATCAAATCTGTAATAATATTTTAAATAAAGTTCTAGATTTCTGTTTTTTTTTTCTTTTCAAAAAGATTATTTCGGTTATGGTTATTAAAAAAACGTTGCAATTGTAATAGCAATATCCTATAGGTGCTTATTTTAAAATTGTAGCGTGCCAATTGTTTTCAGCACATCTTTTCACTGCAACACTTCATTTAAATATTTAGTAGAAGAATACCTAACATAGTAAGAAAATATAAATCAAATATTAGACATTTTCCCAGATTTCAAACATGTTAGCAATAAAAATTAAATAATTTATTTATTAAAAATAAATGTGTCAGCTTAAGAAACAAAATTATCACCCGAATAGAAAAAGCATTCGGATTTAATATTTAGAAAATATAAGGAATATAATAATATTAGTTTATTAAACACAAATATCATTTACAATAATCGAACAATAAAATAATACATTTTTTTCCTAATACAATTACTCCCCAAAATTGAGCCTAACTCGTGCTTTGGGGAGAAGGCTATATTTAATTGACTGTAAAATACAAGAACTAACATTTTTCTTATACCATTCTCAATTAAAAATGATTAGCTGTGTATTCCAACTATTTTTGTGACAGACTATGGCTAATAAGCCCATGTTGTCTCAAGTGTACATATATATTGCATTTTTGTTATTATTTTAAAATTTAAATTTGTGATAATTTACATAAAAAATTATTCCTTGGTTTTTGGACCTAAAATTGAAAGGGTGAATATTTAGATTGTGTGTATAGAAAGTATGTGCTTATTTCCATAATTCATTTTATACCCAATATCCTAAATTTTGAACATAATATTGTTGAAGTGTGTTGTTGTGTTTTAATATGTTTTGCCATTGAGTGTCAGTGGTGGAAAACATTTTTTACTATCTCCAAAATATTTAAATTGTCTCCAGAGAGGTGCGGAAGAGGTTCCCCAAAATTGTTCGTTTGGTGAGTCTATTTAATTTTTATTTCATACATTCTGTAGATTTAAGACTTCAAAAAATAAAGCTGTATAGTTGCATTTTGAATCCAAAGCTTATTTTCTTTGCTGCTTGTGTTATTGAAATTTTGTTTTTAGGATGGAAAAGATTTGCCGCCAGTTATTGGATTTGACGTTAGTGATGATTTGAATCTGCCACCTAGGAAAGCATCTTATTTGTGTAACATGGAGGGATCGGTGATTGTTAAACAATTCCTGGAGCAGTACTTTGCCATATATGACTCTGATTCAAGGCAGCCGCTTTTAGATGCTTACCACGAGAATGCGGTGTTATCACTCACAGCGTGGTACGGTCCAGGGACCGCACAAAATTCTAGTAATAGGTAAATATATTTCACCATTTTCAAGTATAGAATTTGTATAATTGATTAATCAATCAGATTTTCATTTCCTACATTTAATTGAAGAATACAAATCTGATTTTGAAAGTGGCTTTTGTATTAGATCAATCATTTTTTACTGTAAGAAAATCGGTCAAGTGATTGTTTTGAAGCTACTTAAACCAGCCATCATAAACATGGGACAATATTGATGCTTCCTCCTAAGAGTTTTTACGGCCGGTTGTACAATTCAAATCTAATAATAATAATGCACTGCGACTCAATTACGAGTACTTGTTTGTTAAATACAAAAAGTATGCTTGTAGTTGGTTATAGACTTGTTCAGTATTATAATTATTATTGTACAATAGGGATTATAATGTATCCCATGAAATATTGTCAACTTTTTACATTTGTTTGGCTGATTTTTTAATATTTATTACTAAATCAATGGCTTAATGCGCCTTTTAACATAAAAGGTTACATATCATAAATGGTACATTTCACTAGGAAAGTGATTTTTATCATTATTTTTTTGTCATGTTTTCTTCTCCATTTTGCAGATTGCACTCATATTTTTCAAATGGACATAATTTGTTGAGGCTGTCAGACCCTGATGCCCGAAAAAGACATTTGAAGAATGGAAGGTTACAAGTTGTATCCTTATTGAATGATCTGCCCAAAACTCAGCATGATCCCTTAAGCTTCTGTGTGGACATGACAATTTGCACGGTAACTTTATTTATATCCTTTTCTTCCTGCTTGTTAATGGCACTAACATGTCAAAACTCGTCTCAGATTATTAAATTTAAAGTACATACGTAGTTGAAAACTCCTCGTATAATCATGTCCCGTAATTATCACTAATACAAATAAAATCAAAAATAAAATATATATAATTTTATTTCTTGTTATATGTTCAGTAATTGGAATTAAATGTATATTGTAAGAACTTCCACACACCAGAGGTCTGAGTCAATAACACATTTTCATGTTACATTTTCGTTCCGTTAACGTTCGAGTATAGACGAAGTTGCAAGCAAGTGTCAATTTCGTTGCTAAGATGCACAATAGTTACGAAAATTAACACTTTGGCGCAACATCGTCTTTATATGATCGCTAACGGAACGAAAACGTAACGTGAAAATGTGTTATTGATTTAGACATCTGATATCTCATTGCACAAAGCACACATCGCAAAAAAAATTAACATGTATATGTAGCCCAGTTTTCATACAGTGATTTATATGATTACGACCATGTTAAGAAGTGAATTAGCTGTACATGCTAACTTGTGTTCAATGTATGGCCAAAATCACACAACGCATGGGACGATTCCATATCATCACTCGGCGTTCAATACCGCGGATGTAACAATTTCAAAATTTTACAGGAAGCCGAATAAACTGAATAAGAGTTACATTAGCGCCGAGTTCATATTCGACGTTTTGTTTCATACGGCATTCTAGCAGTTAAGACAATATTTGGGGAATGTTTTGTTTACACACTCCCGTATTTTAGCATTCTGTTCCAATATCTTAAAAAAAAATATCACCTAAATTGTCAAATTTGCAATATTGAACGCCGAGCGACGATATGATTGTTTTTGATGATAATGAAAAGGTTATTTTTTGTGCCTTATATATTGATAATTCAATCAGTTACTAAGTGTCCTGTAAATGGTAGATATTTATGAAACTTTTTTATAAGATTTTCGGCATCTTTGAATTTTGCCCACAATCCTGAATGCTCAAACATCTTGCTATTTTAATTTTTACACATCAGAGAGAAAGTGTAAAACGTTCATTATATACAGTTAGGCCAGTGACTGCTCCTTTTGTGGGAAATGATGAGTCATGATGATGATGGATGACTTATTCTTTCTCTCTCTCTCTCTGATGGCACTACATACAACCCATATCGAGCCTTAGTCTCTCGCAACATATGCCTCCAGTCCAACTTCCCACCTGGAGAAGCTGCGCCGCATCCTTTTTCACTTCGTCTTCCCATCTCAGTCTGGGTCTTCCCACTTTTCTTCTATCGCCTGGGTTTCCAGTCATAATTCTTTCAATTCTATGTTTTTATCCATTGACATAGATGATTCATATGCAAGTCAATAAAGCTTTGAGAAATATATTTTTGAAGTTGCAACATACTTGATTTTGATGTAATGCTTAACTTTTATTTACTTTCAGCCTGCTTTGATAATGTTGACTGTGAATGGAGTATTCAAAGAAACATCTACAGTGGGCTCCTCCTCCAAGCCAACTACTCCACCTATCAGAGGGTTCCACAAAACAATGATCATAGTTCCTCATGGTGGAGGATTTTGTATCAAGAATGATATGATGCACATCACCACAGCTTCTGCTGAACAGGTGTGTGTCCTACACAATTAAATTGATTATAAATAACTTTATTTTTTAAAATATTATAATAAGATATGCAAAACATTTATTCTTAATGATTTTATACAGTTAAATGGCTAATTGGAATGTAATTTCGTAGAATATATATATGATGGGTTTCTAGGTAACTTTCAGTTGTGTGCCGTCGCCGTGCCTCCTGGCAGAGGGTTTGCCATGTTTCGATGAAATGTCATTCATCATCTTCTGGTGGCAGCATTTAAAAATGTCTCCTGAAGATTTTTGAAATGTTTGCCATCTGAAGACGATGAATGATATTTCATCGACTGGAGGTTACCCAGAATTATAACATATGGTTCACTCTGGAAAAGCATTAAAAAAAAAATATTTGCATGCATATATATTAAGTAAATAAAAACTGAGCAACACTGAACCAATCACAGAGAAAACAATATAATAAATAGTATATTCTGCTATAATGTGGTATGTTTTCATACAATTTCAGGAAGAGAATAGTTTTAAACCCCCTGCAATAGTAAATGAGCCACAACCCCCATCCTATGGAAGTCCAGTAGCTCCACAGCCTGTCATGGTGTCTCCTATTCAGACACCGTCACCCACAGCCCCAGACACACAACAGCAGATGATACAAGCTCTCTGCATGCAGACCAATATGAACATGGAATGGAGTAAAATGTAAGCAAATTTTTATCTTGTTAATAAAATATGGCAACACATTGATAGTGATTGAGTTGATGTTTATTTTATAAAACTCCAGGGAAACAAGGAAACACCAGGCCACCCATCTTGAATGTCTTATTTTTTATTGGCACAGAGAAGACGGCCTGCATGTTTATTACATGCAGCTGTTCTGCTGGCTACCCCACTTGTGGGATATGCCGTGATGGTGTGTAGTAGTGTAGAATTAAACACCAACTGTTAGAATTTTACTATATGTGATATTGCGTACAGTAACCTGGTTTCGACTTACCAAGTCATTGTCAAATATGATTGAAACCAAGTCACTGCATCAATTATTAAAAACAGTAAGACTGTTTATTTCTATAAATTTACACTGATATATTGAAATTGAGTGAGCAACATCCGCTGAAGAAATTTTTTTGATAAAGAGTTGGCGGTGCTAACTGCCAGTAGATTCTCTGCCAGTAATTATTTTAACCATCCTCTTTTTTAAAGACTGTACTTGATATTTTGATTTAACTTTATATGGGTAAATAATAAGGATTACATGAAAATTCTTCGAAATACAATTGTTCGAAAAAATAATTATTCGAATTAACAAATCTTCGAATAACATTTGTTTAACTATCAATTATTCGAATTACAATTAATGGAAAGTGAATTGTTCGACTAACATTTGTTAGAAAATCCTATTATTCGAATTATTTTATATTAATCTAAATTCATTTTATTTTGATCTTCAGAAGCAGGTCATATTGACGCAATTATATTACGTTTCATATAAAACTCCAGCCACACCTCATCCAACTTTAAGGTTATTTTAGTTTCTTAAGAAAATGAGGCAATTGCGTTCATACCTAATTATAAATATATTTAAATTATTTTTCCAAACGTTTGACACTATTTAGATAATTCGATTGCAAACTGAGTCGAATTATATAATATAACTTCGCTAAGTACGTCACTTTTCGCCGAAAATAGGAGCAATATTATCTGTCTTGATAATAAAAATTCGATGAATTGTGTTTCGGATAATTGTTGTTATCAATATAACGTATAAAAATTCGAACAATTGTGTTTTCTGATAATTGTGGATTCGAATAACTGCCATTCGAATAATTGTCATTCGAAAAAAAGTTAGTTTGTACAAATGTTTTTTCGAAGAATTGTCCATTCGAATAATTGTGATTCGAATAATTGTGATTCGAATAATTTTCCTGTCACCAATAATAAGTAACTGATGATTTAACATTTATTTTTTCTTGTATTTTAGTTGTCTGGAGCAAACCAGTTGGGACTTTCAAAGGGCTTTACTAGTCTTCAACAATTTGCATTCTGAAGGAAAGATTCCACCAGAAGCTTTTGTGAAATAATTCATAGTTTAATGTTAATAATAAAAATAACAAATGAAGCGCTTAGTTGCAAAACCCCCTAAAATGGTTTTTCATATATTTTGAGTTGGATATACAGTTACAAAGATAATGAAATTCTTGACAGGACAATAAACATGTTACTTGCAAAACTCATCTAATTTCATACAAAATATCGAATCTTTAAATATGGCTAGTTGCGAAACCCCCTAAAACATCACATGTTAGTTGCAAATTGCCCTAAAACAAATTAGCCAATCACAGATAAGAAAAATGATGACATTTCATCTAAATCCAAAATGGCCACCATAGTGTTTTGATAAGTGTTTGATGTGGTTGTGTATTTTTTGGTCCCTTTATTTGTGTAAAAATTTGCAAAAATAATAGATAAACAGTCGATTAATGTGCCTAAATCCAAGCCTAATGAAGCTCGAAAGCGTTTGTGTAACAAAAAAATGTGGAAACGAAATGTTGAACGTCAAAAAAGGTATGATAAAAATGTTACTTTTTGTTGATATTATGTGACAGAATGCAGAGTGAATTCAAGTAATACCTGTGCCCTTATAGGTACCTACTTTAAGCATAATATTTTTTTCACGCTGCTTTATGTTTTATTATTAGGTAGGTATTTTATATTATAGCATTCCTAGTCATTTTATTAAATCAAGTAATATATTTATTAAATGACTAAGGTAATAAAAGTTATTTATTGTTTTAGGTATATTGCAAAACAACTTCCAGAGTTTCCCACCTGTAATCACAACCAACAATCTTTTAAATGCAGTCTCATATGAAAACAAGACATACAAAGATTCCATGAAGATTTTTACCATACAAATTGAAAGCTGGATCAAGACAGATTCATCGCAAAATATTGCCAAGGGAAAAATCCCAAAATTCCACCTATCCAATATCCACCCTGCAACCAGCCCTTTTATAATTGTCAGTTTTTTGTTGGTTTCAAAACCCCCTAAAATTGTATGTAACTTGCAAAAACCCCTAAAATCAGATGTGATTTGCAAAATCCTCCATAATGAAATTTTACTTATTTTTAATAAAATTTTGGTAATTTCAACACAAAAAAGTAATTCAAATTGAAAATCGTCATGTTCCTGATATTATAAATATTTACAATCAATTCGGAGGCATATCTTCAATTGATATTAATAATAGCTGAATATCTCAAATCATGAACACATCATTTTAGGGAATTTTGTAACTAGGCGCTTCAAATGTTCTTACATACTGTGACTGTGTATAATTAATTTAGCTCTTAAGTAAATGAATACAATTCTTTGTGCTGTAAATAATAATTGAAAAAGTGTAAAATTTATATAATTTTTAGTTCATATTAGGTAATGCCGAGCCTTGGTTTATTGTTTACCCAAATCTTTTGTTTATTTATTTATTTTTCTCATTTAAACACCAAACAATATTGTTTTTTTTTGTTAATGGATCAAATATTTTTTTTGTGTTGACATTGAAATTTATTTTGTCAGAAATCATCGGAATTACTGAAACATAATTGAATCGAAGATATTATAAAGGCCGATCTTATAAACGAGGGACCTAATAGCCAAATGTATATTGACAACTTTATAAAAGGGTAGTGACCTTTTGTATATTTTATCAGTGACTATTTTAATATTCCGCTGAGTAAAAATATTTTCGCCTGCTGTATTTATTGTTCATAGTACTGGTGGTCACATTTGCTCCCACCACCTCACCTACCTGCTCCCTGTTGATAAAATGAACCCAAAAATCTAATTATTATCTAGGGTACATATTGAAAATAGGTTAGTAAGAAAATCTATGCACTGTTCTTTGTAGGAAAAGAAAAAGATATCAATACTAAACATTAACTTTTAAATCAGTCACCCAGCCGTTTATAAAGTTGATCATAAGACTCAAAAAGTTACAATATTTTTTTTCAAATGTTACAAAGGGGTGTTTATAAGAGGGGATAACACTGTAAAATAAACCATGATGAGATTGTGTTTACTTATTTTTTAGTATGAAAAAAATAAAACAAATATTTTTTACTCAAATACGTTGAGGGTTGTTCTCAATGCAGTCTTCATCTATAATCTTAGAAATAGTAACATATTTATTTAAATTTCAACTTGTTAATCAGATATTGTTCATTTAAACAATTTGTCATTTCTAGGATTACAGATTGAGAATAAAACGTGATGTAACCCTCCTGGCTGGTTTTGTAAAATTGTATTTATTTGAATGGACAATATTATAAAAATATTGTCGTATTGTAAGTGTATGTCGGTTATAAAAATCTACTTAAAATTTACAGGGTTCGCGAGGCGTACGGTGCTGGTGTCGTTGTGGAGACTTCCACCAAGGTGGGCGCGCAAAAGCTCTTGGCTTCAGAGAAGCTCAAGAGCAAAGGGCTAAGTGCTGCCGAGCCAAAGGGGAGATTTCCGTGCGTTGTGGTGTATGACACCCCGTGGGATCTTTCTGACGAGTATCTCCTAAAGGAGATCTACAGAGCTAATTTAGAGGGGAAATCTGATATATCTAAAGAGGCCTTCTTGTCCACGACGAGAAGAGTGGCTAAGTTTGGCCCCAAGACTGGGTCACGAGTGGGCAGCATCCTGATCTGTAGCGGGCAGGTCAGGTCTGCACTTCTAGCTCATGGGGCAATATTGTTGGGTTGGAGTTGTTGCAAAATTCGGGACTACATAGGTGCCACAAGGTGCTTCAAGTGCCAGTTGTATGGGCACACCCAGAGGGAGTGCAAACATGCTGCTCCAGTGTGCGCACGTTGTGCCAAAGAGGGGCATGAAGAGAGGGACTGCAAAGTCCCTATTGCAAGAGGGGTGTGTGCCACGTGCACAGCCTTCAGGAGGAATGCGTCCTACCCCACGGGTGATCGGGTCTGTCCCGCTCTGCGGGACGCAATTGACAGGGTAGTGCAGGCAACGAATTACGATGGCTAGTGAGCCTGTCGTCGTGCTGGGCCAGATTAATTTGGGGCGCTGCCGAGCATCGGCTATCGATTTGGTTAGGTCCGTGCAGCGAAGGAAGATTCCATTGGTCTTCGTCCAGGAGCAGTTGTTTTCGCGAGTAATCCTCGATGGTGCTGATGTACCACTTGCCGTAATCGACAAGGGGTCTCGTCCCATGGCGGGTTTCTTAATAGACACCAGTAAGGTTCAGCCGCTGCTTTTGGATGGACTTTCGGATGAATTTCGATGTTGCGTTTCCCTCCAAATAGGTGGACGAGGGATTTTCTTGATATCTGTGTACTTTAAGTTCTCTGATGATGTAGGGATTCACCTCCGGGGCCTAAAACGGGCCCTTGACACTTTGCAGGGTAAGTCTGTCTTGGTGGTTGGTGATTTTAATGAGCGCTCGCCTCTCTGGCACGACAGACCTGGCTTGGACCGCACTGGGAGTGGTGGGCCTGTGGAGGATTTTATATCTTCCACAGGTCTCAGTATTCTCAATGTTGCTGTTCAACTGGCCACGTTTGCTGGGCCAATGGGGGAGAGTTGGATTGATCTCACCCTATGCACTGATGATTTGCTTACGGATCTCTCCAATTGGAGGTCCACGTTGGGGAGGTTGTCAGCGACCATCGGCTGATCACTTGGTCTGTCGGAGGCTCATGCGAAGTCGAACCATACGACTTGTGGAGTCTCAAGCGTTCGAATGCTAACTGGAATTCTTTTGCGATTTGCTTGAAAGAAGTATGGAAAGATTTTGATGTATGGCTGTCTGATGGAGCTGAAGTAGCTGGGGAAAAATTTTATTCAGCGGTCGTTTCAGCGGCGACAGTAGCGCTGGGTAGATGTAGGCCTGGGGGACGTCGTTCCACCAATTGGTGGACCCCGGAACTCACGGCCTTAAGACGACAATTTAAGTCCGCCGAATGGGCCTTCTGCCCTGTGAGAAGTGGCAGCGTGTTGCGGGACTCTCCAGCTGGTAAGCAACTCTTTGAGCGGCTCCAGCGATCGAGGGGCTCTTTCAAAATGGCCATAAGGCATGCAAAGACCTCGGCCTGGAAGGAGTGGATTACAGAAATGGGAAACGCCGACCCTTGGTCTGTGACTCGAACTGCGGTAAAGACTAAGAGGTCTGCTGATCACTATCTTACTAGTATTGTCTCGTGCTGTCGGGCAGCACGAGGAGAGCGATCGAGGACAAATTTAAAACCGCGAACGAGCGCATCCTGACGTGGGGCAGTGTGAATAGGCTTGTCTTCTCGCCAAGCAAGTCCTCTGCGATGTGGCTAAAGGGTACTCTTGGAAGGGGCAGAAACCCGGTCCTCCGGATGAGTGGGGCACCCGTGAGGGTGGTCGATGAAGTCCGGTACCTGGGAGTTGTTCTGGACAGGGGCTTCTCCTTTCTCCCTCACGTGAGAGGGACTGCTGAGAGAACGAAAGTGCTTTTCTTCACTTAACGCAGACTTAGCCGTGGAACATGGGGCCTGAGGTCGGGAACTGTGAGGACCATATATCGGGCCACATACGTGGCGCAAGTCACTTATGCTGCACGTGTTTGGTTTCACAGACTCTCGGTGGGCTCTGTGTCCGCGGCAGTCTTTAGGGGACAAAGACTCCCACTGCTCGTCGTCACAGGTGCGTATCGTACTGCCGCCAGCGATGGTCTTCCTGTCATCGCTGGAGTGTTACCTGCCAATTTGGAAGTCCTAGATAGTGTAGCCAGGCGTAATATCAAGGCAAACGGTAGAGTTGAACATCTCGGAATTTCTGTTCAAGCGGAACCCGGGAATGGGGGGGATCAGTAGGGCATTCAGCCGAATCAGCGACAGAACATGTGGCAAGAAAGATTGGACCAGGGGAGAACTGCTAGACTTGTGTACAGTTTTCTCCCGGATGTGAGAGAGAGGATTAAAAGGGGCTTCCTGTCCTTCAACCACTTTGCCGTTCAGTTGGTAACAGGTCATGGGGAATTTAAAGCCAGGCTCTTTGAGCTTGGACTGGTGGATGATCCGTGGTGTGCTTGTGGGATGGGAGCTCAGTCTGCTGGGAGTGCCCAATGATGACGGATGATAGAGACGTAATGATTGATAGTATGAGTGATGACACCCCCAGACCCATTTGGTCTGGAGAACTGATGATTTGTCCAGGGAACTTCAGGGCCTTCTTGAAGTTTGCAGATGTCTGGGTAACTCGATGGGATCTCTTACGTGAGCCGAGCTCACCTGGAGAGCTACATGGTTGATTTGGTCTAGTGTGATCATGGTTGTCGCGAGCGAACTCGTTTATTTGTTTTTGTGCTGTCCTGTCTCCCTTGGTGGAGAGTCTTAGGTCTGGGTGGGATGTCCCCTAGGGAGGGAAGCGTCTCTGCAGCGATGACGGTATCGGCGACTCGCCGACCTAAATACCTGGAAAAATTTCTGGACACCTCAATTCAGCCTTGTGCTCAAAAATGTATATAAATTTGTTTTTCTCATTTTTTTTTCTGTTTAATTGTTATTAGGGAATGCAATCTCGACTCGAGATTGACGAATCGAGATCTCATCTCAAAATTTGAATTCGAGATTGAGTCATTCGAGATCTCGTCAAATAATTTGATGAGATTTCACGAGATCTCAATTTAATCGAGATTAGACTACTTTTTAAAAATACCTTATTATTTGTTCAAAAATTAATGTTAAATTAAATAAAAACTACCTACCTATGTGACTGTTATAATTTTGTAAATTAAACACAATAATTGAGAAATTTTCAAAAAATCAACCTTTATTAAAGAAAAGGTAAGTGTTGAGTCTGCATTACATTCTCCAAATTTTTGTGCACTAAATATCTCAGCAAGCTACAACATTTAGTGCACTGAAATTTGGAGAGTGTAATAGGCACATTAGAAGAGATATAACAAAAAGAATTAAATGTTATTGTTTTGTAAATAACTTCTCAGGAAGCATAGTGTGTTAAAGGTGTCATCAACTAAGCGGCAATGTATCTGTAGCAATATATCCGGTGGCTGAGAAATTTCGGCTCACATTCAAATGTTTGGTGTCAATTTTATGAATGGACTTAAAGTGTATATTTAAGCCTGTTGTTGAACCTTTTATACATTTACAAATAACACTGCACAACTTGCATTTAGCAGTCAATCCATCCGCAGATTTTTTGAAGTAACACGATACCGCCAATTTACTTGTAGTTACGTCCATATACACTTGGCTTGAGTTGTTCTTAGACATATTTCACTTGTTTAACTATCTTATGTTTTAATTGTAATAACTCAGATAAGTCAGCGCGCTGTTGCGCATCGATAAATACATGCTCAATCTCGATCTCGATTGTGATCTCAATCGATTTGCTTGATCTCGAACGATATTTTTCAAACGAGATTACCTCCCAACTAGCACACAAGAGGTATAAGAAGCTCTAAATCAGCTGATTAACAGGTCTTTTTTACTCTAATGGTGATACAAAAGGGTTAAACATTGGCTATATAGCCAGCTATACCCCCGTTATACCTCCGGTTTGGGCACAAATTATTCAGCCTTGGGTGATGTTATCTCCTTTCTACCGCCTTTATAGCATTAAAGGTGATGACAGTAGCGGTACAGTAGCGGTACAGTACAGTAATAAGATCGCTCTATTAGTTAAGAAGTGTACCGCTTGGTGTCGTGTCAATAGCTGTTAATATTTCTTCCTGATTTGTTGGTAAACAAACGTGGTGGAACATTGCAATTAAATACTTATTGACAATACTATACCAATATTAGTGAAAACATACTTAATAACTATTTTGTCCATCAGGATTTTCATATATCAGGTACGTAATATTTTTGTTTGCTAAAGTATGATATTCCTCGAAAAATTGGTGCGGATGTAATTTTACTGTGATAATACATGTATGTTTAGATCAAAATTTTGAAGCGCCCGTGAAATATTAATATTTTATTGTGAAAAAATAATTTTAAACTAGTGTAGTGTGTACCAGTGTAGTAGTGCAAATATATTTTTTACTTAATTTGTTATAAATATAGATGATAATGAAATTAAATGAGTGAATTATAATAAATATTCGAGTTTACCACCATATTTCTGTAAAAATTGTTAATTTCATTTATTTTATTTCTCTATAATAATATTATTCAATGCATACAAAATGGCGAATCAATTAATACTGCTAAAGGTTCCTATGTGGTACATTATACCACCAATAGTGCGTGCAGACCTATTTGTAGAGCTATCGTACCAATAGTGCAGCCAGTGGTGGTTTATGAGTAGTCATGTGGTACATTATACCGCTGGAGGTATAAGAGACGTCGCGGCCGCCTTTGTATTACCTATAGTGACGTATACCACCATTATGCATTCTAAGGCGGGAAAGGTAGTAATAGAGTGACCCCTTTAAACGCTACTATATCACTTTAGGCTGAATACCATATCTAATTACTGTTGTATCGCTTTTATATTACTCAAGACGTTATATGAGGAAATAAAGTTCACATATATCGCTTAGGGAGAATGAAAACACTATTATAGATCTCTTATTCAACTCAAGACTCCAAAAGGGTGGTATATCTTTGCTTCTACAGCTTATGTGTTAGTTGGGCTAGCTTCGAGATTAAATCTCGAAAAATTACTCGAGATCTCGCGAGATCGAGATTGCATTCCCTAATTGTTATTGTATGGTTTGTAAAATTGGCTAAGAATGTTTTTGTATACTTTTATTTTATTTTGTTTCATATATCGTCGGTGCATGCATAATTTGACTTATGTGAGCGCGCGATGCAAAACTACAACGCTACAAGTGCCGCACGAGTAAGAACGCATTTTATTACTTAATTATAATATCCACAAGTGATAAAATGCATTCCTACTCGTGCGGCATTTGCAGCGTTGTAGTTTTGCATTGCGCGCTCACATAAGTCAAATTATGCATGCACCGACGATATGTTATCCCTCAAAGCACAAGCTCTGCTCATATTTGAAGGAATGAATTGTTTTGCTTACTGTATAATTATAAATGATTATTTATGAAACAATCAAAACACTGTTATAATTTTCACCACATTTATTCAAACTCTAACGTTTTCGCCCACTTCAATGGGCATTCTCAAGAGTACTTAGAGCCCATTGAAGTGGGCGAAAATGTTAGAGTTTGAATAAATGTGGTGAAAATTATAACAGTGTTTTGATTGTTTCATAAATATTGAATATGAATTTTCACAGTGTGAACACAAACACCCTTCAACAATTGATAAATGATTATTGTTGTAAATTGTATATTTATAGTTGTTTGCTTCTCTCGTATAGAGGTACATCGAAGGAGTTTAGTCAAAAGATTTCACATGGAGGTTTTGGCGGTTTGGTGGTTTGGCTGGCCGGCCCTTCAGGCTGCCCACTATGTCGCCTCCGTTGTGGACAAGATTTGTTAAGTGTAGAGTTTCGGATAAATGGAAGTCCTCAGACTTCTGCGCTATCCGGGTGGTCGGTGGGTCCTTCAATGTATGTATGTACTTAAAATTTACAAGTGGAATGTACTATTACCTAACCCATGATTTTTACCTTACTTCAATCTATAATGTCACTCACAAATCAAATGATTAGTTTTTTTTCTAAGCATATTGTGGTACTGAAATATTTATTATATTTAATTTTTATAATCAATTTATAAGTTGTAATGAATGAAGTGAATTAATATAAATATTATTCATTTAGATAATTTAGCTTTGATAAAGACATTTTACATCTTAAATTCAGGGATGAGATTTGCCACCTACCCTGTGTGTCGTAATTTTTTGTTGACACGAAGAGGATGGCTTGCATGTTTATAGTATAGAACTGCATAATAAAGTTTAATTTTCATAAGTTAAGTTATTTTTTAAGACTTGTTATCATGTAAATCACATACAATTAAAAACAATACCGTTGTAGCTCATGTATTTTTTTATTGATTAGTTTATTTAGTTAATAACGATGTGCATTTGTTACAAAAATTTTCAAGGGGGGGGGTGCATTGAAGTTCCAGATAAATAAGTTTATCCCACTATACCTAATGTAACAGACTGTACTTATTTATATTTTAAAAAGAATAAATACCCAGTGCACCTCATGGATACCCATACAACCAAATATGGTCTTGGTGACTGAAATATAAGTCGCAAAATAATCTGTACACAGATTCCAGTCGCAGTATCATATCTGTTACTACAGTTATAGAAATTATTGAAAGATGCACAATACCTCACCCTTGAGGTCATGTTATGAGTAAACAACACTTTATAAATTAAGACACAAACTGTGCACAATGTGTTAACACACTGTGTCCATACAGTGTCTGTGGGGTTACATAAAGTGTACATGTAGTGCCTACACACTATTCATATTGCGACTGGACAAGATTTAGAACACAAAGTTTATACATAACATTGACACGGTGTATCCAGATTGTGACTGAATGAAGCTTAGGACACGCTCTGTTCTAATAAGTTCTTGAGGAATATATTTTTTTGATTGGATAATTTTTTCCTATTTAATGTTAATTTGTCACATCAATGATTTGTGGATGATGATTCTCGGGCCTAATCTTCTAGGGTATTTCAATAATTAAATTAAAAAAGTATCTAGTTTTCTATTGCAAAATTACAGTACAAATTATTGTGTAAGAAGTGTGTATACATTATGAATATCATTTAGATGTAAATAAATTACAATATGAATTATTCGAAGCATGATGGTGAATAAATATGTTATATTTTTATTACAAGTTTAATAATAAACATTCTCATAAAATTATTTTATAAGATTTTTTTATTTTTAATATAGTCCTTAACTTTTTGCGTATTTTCCATTATGGTATGAAGTAAACACTTAACTTTTTTTGTGTATTCTTTCCAAAATTAGTATTGATAATGTCTTGGTAAAAGACGAAACAATTGTCTACTCATTTATAAAATATAGTGTGTATTTATAAAAAAGTTAAGTGTTTACTTCATACCATTATTTTATAAGATACATTTTCTTATGTAGAAGGTTTGTTAGGAGTTTTTTTAGTTACATTTTTATGTTGAATTTCATTGAATGCTCCTCTAATATATTCTAATATCACCTTGGTATCAAAAATCTTAAATATGCTAATATTCTTGTAAGCATTTATAAGAAAATAATTTTCAAACTGAAAAAATATTGTTAAAAAGTTGTTTATTTTCAAAAAGCAAAAAAAAAAACTTGAAATTTGTTCAGTTATACATATCAATTTAACAAACATTCCCATGAAATGAAAAAATTGAAAAAAAATGCGACTTACAGTTAATAATAAAATTAGTTACGTAATTTGAAACAAGTGTTTCTTTATACTATAGATTATTGATTCCGAGAGAGACGTCTTTCCACTTATCAGGTCATTATCAATCTGATATGATATGTGGGGGGGGGGGGGGGTTAAAAGATGGTGGTGGTAAAGGATATATAAAATATTAAGGCCACGGCTGAGACTCAACTGGGGCTTCTTATAACACTCCAGGAGTAATAAGTCGAAAGACGTCTCTCGCGGAAGCAATAATCTATAGTAGAAAGAAACACTTGTTTCAAATTACATAATTATGAAATTTATCTACGTGTGCACCGACACAATTATAAAATAAAATTAGTATTTACCACACTGTTACATCTGCCATACTATACGCCTTCTATGTAGAATGTGGTGATTCTCTCATTAAGTTGTTATGAAATAATTATATTTTGTTTTTGGAAACAATGAACAATCTAAACAAAAAATGTATTTTATTTTATTATCACCCAGAGCAATTTTCTTTGAAATGTGGGAAGGGACATTTTCAGTTTAAATATTCATACAGGCTGGAAACAAATAGAAGGATGCTGTCATGATTTAATCCTGTTATGGAATTTTATGAATCATAAAACTGAATAAATTGCAGTATTGAATAAATGAATATCAATTTTATATTGAAATTATTTCAACTAGATAGTGAGAGAGCTGTCGAGAGTAGGTATTATTGTTACTGAATCCATTTTTTTCTGAATGTGCCCGTGCATTGCTTCTTTTCGTTCTGCGATTAGATCAGAGCACTATCCTGATTCCACCAGGGAGCGTTTTTAGTAGGTTTATCATTATTCTTTCTTACGGGGATGCAATTGTATATCGCATTGTAAAGAATCTTCATAGCACTTTTATACAGAACGGATTGTCCGTATTTTTCACAATTTTAGAGAGATATTCTTTTGTCATACTCATCTGCTGTACAAATTTTTGAGTAAGTGTTACTGTAACGTGCTATGGAAAATTTCATAATACATTTTTATTTATAGTTTCTAAAGATCAATTCAACGTATTTTCTCAAACGTTGCAATGTCATGAAAGCTTGTGAATTTTACTTAAGACATCGGGTATTTAGTATTTACACGATCTAACTTTACCATGTTTGCTCATCATATTTCTCTCGACTGTCTGGAATATAATTTAGACATTCATAATAGTCATAATTCATAATAAATATGAGTTAATTTTATATTTTACCACACAGATTAAAAACTTATTTCTCATTTTAACAAGAAAAATATCTGTTGAAAAATGAAAAATACCAAGAAATGTAATAAGTGCTGCGAACCATATTATGTATCCCTATCCATTACTAAAATTACAAACAGAATAAATAAATAAAATACAAAAATATATTATTTGAAATGTAGAAAGAAAGATAGAAATTTAAAGTAAAATTATCAATCTTTATTGTACCTACAATCTCATAGCAACGAAGAAGAGTGGAAGAAAGGGAAGAAAACCTATTTGTCTCGACTGGATATACCAAACCGAAGACCATTAATTTGATGCAGCAAAATTTTATTTTTGAATACAAAAAATGACGCTATGCGCATTTCGAGGGAAATTAGTTCCATAACCTATAGTGCAGGCGCTGGAAGGAGTTGAGTGTGCTAAATATGAGGACCGAGTTCCATAAATGCAGTTTGGTGGAGAATAGCTCAGAGAATAATAATATGGATCTTGCCGGATCATTTTATGGTCCAATTTTTTTTAGCCCCCCCCCTTCAAATTTGTATGAAAATCGATGGAGTACATACTATAAAGTAATTTATTGACAATACTGCTATCCCATCACGGCATATTCCACAAGTGGGGTAGCCAGCTGACTAACCAAATGCAATAAACATGCAAGCTGCCCTCTCCGTGCCAAAAAAAAATTGAAAAACATTAATCATATAAGTGTACTAAGTGCTCATAACAAATGTAAGGTATCTGATGTGCAGATAATTCTTCAGGATATACTTCATCCATGTATGCACAACTGTTAGAGGGGACATGGAGAATACAGATAATGCCCACAGAGTGGAATGAAGGAAATATATGCCCCCTCCATAAGAAAGGGGATCAACTACTCGGTGGTAATTATAGAGCATAACTCTCTTAAACACATCATATAAGGTGCTCTCATCCATTTTATTCAGACATTGGAACCTTGATGAAAAAGTCTTGAACTACATCATGGAGGCTTCCAACGTTGAAGATCATGTATTTATCAGATAATCACACTGCGTTAGATCCTGCAGAAAACAGCTGAAGCAAGGTATCTGACGTACAGGTCACTTCTTGAGGTAATATTTCATCCATTTATGCAACTATTAGAAGAGATTGAAGGAGACCCACCGTCCACCCGGATAGCTCAGAAGTCTGAGGATATCCATAGAACACAGATTAAACCTATTATTATTGTACCCAACTAATAAAAAAACGTGTCTTGCTGGCAGCAGTAGTCATTTCTAGCCCCTTTTTCTAGTCTATACTCATCTTACGTGAAATATAGCGCGCTATGCTGCTCAGTATTCACAAAACGCT
>OX388320.1:10837866-10953417 GCA_947579605.1 Athripsodes cinereus | reverse complement strand
GATACATTCACACATCGGTTCAAATAAATGACAATTGGAGCGCTCAAAACATAGAATTATTGAAAAATTTTGCTGTGCAATTTCGATTTTAATCCCAGTGCATCTTCATTTATTCGAATTTATGTACACAAAACTACTTGATAATTTTATTCGCCGGCAAAAGTGTAAATAGGATACAAAAATGCATGTTCTGGAGGTGTCTCATTTGGAATGCAATAAAAGTTTTGTTATCATATGTATGAGAAAAATTTCTGAGATGGTATACTGTTAAAAATAATAAACTTTGTGATGGAAATATTACATGGACTCAAATATCCCTGGTTACCCCATTTCCCGAAACGTAATTAGCAGCCTTCCTAATATGTGAAATTTAATAGATAGACGTAATACAAATACATTATCATTACCAAAATTATCATGAATATTATAAAAATAGAGTCTCCAGGAATGAATGGACCTTTATCAATCTTTTACGTGAGATTTCGAGTGTCCTGTAAGGGAATTTTTTTCATAAAACATCACATACAAGGTAACTATCATCTAAAATTCGACGATTAGGTGCCACCTCTGAATGATTAAATTTTATGGCACAGAGACGACGATCTGTACATTAATTACAAGAAATTAGTCTGCTGGCTACCCCACTTACAGGTGAATGCATTACGATATAAATAACTTAAGTGAAAATATCACGCAAAAATGCGTTATTTCTTCAATCATAGTACGAAATAGTATTCTAAATTTACATTAAAAACTTTTTCGATAACTGACGATGACCACTTATTTTGAGCGTAGTGAGTATTAATAAACTGAATTTGAAGTTTTTTTTATGAAAATTTACAGTTTTCATGCAAGAATTTTGAATATCAGAGCAAATTCTTCTTGGAGAAAATGTAATAAGGTAAAGGTGATATTATGGGATAGGTGGAGTAGGGTGGGTCGAAATTTATAGAGAATTTGTTTTTATTTTTATATTACAGGAACTTACCTCATGTATGGATCATCTTGTAGAAACATAACTCAAGATTTGTTCCACATTTCGCATACTTACTAACCCGACTGAAATCGTTATTTGACAAAGAGATCACGCTGGTGCTCCATTCAAATTCAAATATCTCAACTATTTTTCAGAATTTCTTCAAAAAAATTTTTTCATTATAATCCCTACATTCACAGCCAGAAAAAATATAAGAATAGTTTTTTACGATTTATTAATGCATAAAAAGTTATGGGGTAAAATATTAAAAATCATTATTTTTTTATTCCGAAAAAAATATTTCATACTCAAAAAAATATTATTTTTAATTTATTTAGACTTTTAAAATATATTTTTACAAAACCAAACATGTTTCCAAATTACATATCTTTTTTCAGAATACAAAAATGTTTTTAATTTACATAGATATAATGAAAAACATTTAGCAAGGTGCCATGCGCTTGGCGGCCATCTTTAATCCGCCATTTTGGATAGAAGCTCACATAAGATTTTTAGAGACTTTTCAGGATTTCTTCCAGAAGCATCAAGGAACCATCCCTGAAAGTTTCAGTTGGTTATTAATTATTTCCCTGAAACCCCGATTTTCGGTCTATATTTCCTGGGCTATAAATGATTTGAGTTATGACTATTTTTTTTTATTATTAGAATTATAAAAACATTATCATTCTAACACTACTACATGTCGTGTTATTACTTATATGCTATATTATCATGGTTTATCCCACAAGTGGGGTAGTCAGCGAACTAACTGCATGTAACAAACATGCAGATTATTCTTTCTGTGCCAATAAGACATTTAGGACGGATGGCATCCTTAAGAAGGAAGCAAAAGAAGTGTGTAAGGATAGATCTATTTGGTGCTACGTTCTCTCTGTCTACCCCACTTGGGACACGAGGGTATAGTGTAGTATACATAGTAGTAGTTGTATAAACCTAATTTTAAATATCTAAACAATAACCTAGGATTGTTAATAGCTTCTTTTTTTATACCTATATGGAAAGCACACCACTGATTGGTACTACTACATAGTGTTATGTACAAATAGATTGGTTATCTGTCTATGTTTACTATTACGTATATACGAAAGAGTCAATTAAAATAATGGTTTTCATTGCTTGTGTCAGCCAGTTAACTCGCTACGTTACGTTACGTACATATTGATACAAAGTAGAGTAAAAACTGGAAGACAATGTATTACTTCTATAATTTATTTTGGAGGTATTAATTATGTAACAGTTTCTAGACTTTTTAATAAAAAATTAACTTGAATGACTATATATATTGTAACATTTAAAGAATTGAATTTAAGACTTAAACAGCAGAAATTCAAGACTTGAACAGCTCGTCAATGGTGTAGGTAGGTAGACACTAAAATTAAATTTAAGTAACAATGTACATAGTCATTTAAGTGTTCTTTTTTTAAATATTACCTCTAGGTTGATAATTGCAAAAATACTGCATGAATTCAAGCACGTTGCGAAAGAGATCTAAGTAAATTATTGTGTTTTCAAAATTCATTCTATCATCTTACTATGATATGTTTGAGTTTTAGATCCACATCAATTTGAATCGAATAAATAAGAAAAAAACTCTACAAATACTTTGAATTTATTCACGAAAAAACCTTAAATAAGAAGCTAATTGAAATCATAGCGTTTGATTTTATTGTTTATTGAATAATGCAATATTTTTTCTTCCAAATATAATCTTATAAAATACGCGCTTACCATAAATTTTGTTTGACGATCTCCTATTTAGATTATACTATCGAACAAATTTCTTTTTATATCGCCCGTTGCTTTAGAAACAATACGCAGTTCTGTTTCGTGTATACAAGTAATTGAAACTATGTTTTAATTAAAAACATTCTTATAATATACTACTACTACTACTACTACTACTATACCATCACGGCATATCCCACAAGTGGGGTAGCCAGCAGATCAGCTGCATGTAAGAAACATGCAAACTGTCCTCTTCGTGCCAATATAAAATCAAGACATTCAGGATGGGTGGCAAGCCTCATCGCTGAATTTAAGATGTCAAATGTCTTCATTTTTTCGAACACCTGCCTTTTACAGGACACTCGAAAACTTACGCAGAAGAGTGGGATATAATATCCTCGATATAAAGGGTATAAAGTTGACACCTACACCCAGCTACATCTTCAAATTGAAATTAATCAAAGTAAACTGAAATCAAACTCCTATCGTCCATCAATCCACCCCATCATGGCATCTCCAATATGTGGGTTAGCCAGCGGACTTCCTCTCAAGACGGGTGGCATACCTCATCACTGAATTGAAGATTTTAATACCATAAGTGCTGTTTTACAAATTCCTGCCTTTACACGAGACCTTTATTTTACCCAGTACTCCACTGTATACACTTATCGAAATGAGGTTTTATACATATAAAACTTTCATAAAAATAATCATTGATTCAATGTATTACTTATACCACTTTTCCAGTTCACTGCTTAACATGGGCCGTCACCATATTTATCAAGAAATTTTTGTTCTGGGCTTTCTGCAGCCAGTCATCAGTGATCTTTCTAATGCCATCAGACTATTATGTAGAAGATAATAATAATAATAATAATAAAGACAATTTATATTTGGCGCCGTTTAATGATCCGTGACCATCTCAAGGGCGCCATGACTTTTCTTGAAAAGCAGTGTTTTCAGCTTACTCCTGAACGTTGCAGTGGGCTGGTTCTTTCTTAAATCCGCTGGTAATCGGTTCCAGGCAGGTCTACTCTTACTTCTTTTACCTTCACAAAGTCTCTTCGTAACTAACATTTTTCTCCATTTTTGATCTATAAATCTAGAAACATGCCCAACCCATGATCACTTCACCTTTGTATAACATTCAATGTCTTAATAACTTCAATTAATTCAAAAATAATAAGTATGTTTAAAAATAGTAATATAATTCTATAAGGAGGCACTTTCTATAAAAAGCTCATTATTATTGAATTCAAAGGGAATACATTCTATTTTTGAACGTTTGAAATGATCCCTTTTAAAAATTATGTTATTATTCTATAATCATCTCGTGAAATTTGATCTTATATATCATGTCTAAGGTACTACAACAATACAAAGTTATGTGTATTACATATATTTCTTACTTTGAAATATTATTAGAAGCGTAAAAATCATCTAGAAAATTTTATATATAAATATGACGTATGCATACTATGTAGGTATAGCTTTATATGACGCATAAAAGTGATGACGCATTTTAAAAAGGGAATATAAAAAACATTGACGATGAATTTTCCATGCATTAGATTTATTTTAGGTTTAAAGTGCGTTTACGTTTTGTTTGTTTTGAGTTTATAACTTATTTATGAGCAAACATAAACAAACATAGAATGATCCATGTGTTCACTACCCTACATGAGGTACCCTACATGTCGTGACGGTATAGATTGAGAAATAGATCTGACATCTTTTCAATAAAGATATTTTACGAAACATCGATAAAAGATGAAAAGACTACATTAATATTACTTAAAACATTATTGGGGATTTGATTGGAATTGTAAACGGTAGTAAAAAAAAGTTTAACAAATAATTTGAAAAAAGTTATCAGTTACCTTTCTAATTATTAAATAAGTTCCAAAATACGATTGTGATAATAAAAATACACAGTTGTAGGTATTTATTTTAGCTGTAAATGTATTTTTTCAGGACATAGATATCGTGGGAAGAGAACCAAAGTATATTTATTTATTTCGTTGGAAAATCAAAGTATATTACCTAAATTTATCTTTTTTTGTAAAACAAAATGTAGTTTTTCATTTTCAAAGCGCTGAAATTTTGTAATATATTTGAAGTGCGCAAATTCTTCCTTGTAACATAAGGCATCCTTCTTGGTGACATTATTTAGTACCTTTAAGGGTCGGACTTACAGCAGCACCCTGATTTGAATGCATAATTATCTCATTATCAGGAAAAATATGTTTGACTCGTAAAGCTGAAAAGAAAAGTGTTGAAAACAAGCAGGTCTTATAATAAATTTCCGATATTTTTCATCACTCGATACCTAAAGTAAAATAAAAGTTAAAATTTTCTACCAGTATAGAGTATGCAAGATAGCGAAAAACCTGAAAAATATTGCTCCTAAATTGTGTTTAGTATTATTCAATTCACAATTTTAAGTCAATTAATTTTAAATCATTTAAAAAAAAACTGAATTTTCCTTCCAAATTATTTGAGACGAATATTTTTTCCAGAATTATTTATCTTTGAAATGTTGAATATATTCCTGTCAGATATTTTAAGATACTCTCTAGGTCTTCCTCGATGGCTTGGCCATCATCTTTTACAATACACCGTTGTTGTTTATTTTTTATTTATTTTATTTATTCATTCTTTACTGTACATTGATAAAAAACAATTACATAAAAGGTATACATTCAAATTAAATACAATCAATATACAGAGGGCGAGTTTATCGCAAAGGCGCGATCTCTTCCAACTAACCCAAAAGTATTAACTTAAAAAAATAAACAAACATATGATGAAAATAAAAAACATACACACATACATATAAAAAGGGAGAGACTGCAAAAAAAAAAAACAAACATACATGCATAAAGGGAAAGGAAAAAGGGGAAAAAAGGGGGGGGGGGGGTTAGGAGTGATGGGTTTCAGGTTTCAGAGGCTGTGTTTGTGTTTGTTGAAATCATTTTGTTCTTAACGGCTCGCTTGAAAGACGTCAGACTTTGAGTCAGCCTAAATTTTGAAGGGAGATTATTCCAGCAACGAGCACCCTGAACTGCAAAAGATTTTGAGATGAAAGTTGTACCATGAGCCGGGATTGACAGGATGCGCTGGTTATTCGACCTCAGAGGTAAACCGTGACTCGTCAAGTATTCAAAAGCCTCCTTAATATAGTACGGGGTTGATCCTGCGTACAGAGCATTGTGGACAAATGTGAGTAGATGGAGCTCACGTCTTTGTCGTACAGTAAGCCATTTCAGGGTTGTTATGAAATTAAAGCGAAATAAATGTTGTGTTAAGAGGTGATCTTATTGACGCAATCGATACTCTCTTAACAAAGGAAGTTTGATACCAATCTAAATCTGTGACGAAAATGATGTATTTACCTAAATAATTAATTTTTAATTCAGAGACATATCTAAGGTTTAGAATATTTACTAATTTTTTTGTTGTTTAACCGGATTTGGGTGCAGATGACAAAACCAATCAGAAACCTCGATTGGAGAACCATGTCTACACAATGCAACATTGTGTAAAATCTAATCGGAAGAAGTGAGAAAGGTGTCCCAACGCTTACGAATTGGCTCTAGGCTGGCTTAAGTGATCACTTCCGGTGTCCATGGGCAACGTTCACCAATTCCACCATTCTCACTGTCACGATCTAAGGTCCACCAATCGAGAGACGCTTTATGCAAACCTTAGAAGCAACCATCTTTTTGGAATCTCATTTTTCAGACACCGAAAGTGATCACTTAAGCCAGCCTAGAGCCAATTCGTAAGCGTTGGGACACCTTTCTCACTTCTTCCGATTAGATTTTACACAATGTTGCATTGTGTAGACATGGTTCTCCTATCGAGGTTTCTGATTGGTTTTGACATATCTAAGGGTTTATTTCCGATAAATTTCTTTACATACACAGATAAATGTGAAATACTTCGTACCTAAATAATGTATTAATATTATTCAAATTGAAAAGAAATTGAAAAGTTCTACGAAGATATTACAAAGGCAAAAAGACTGGAAAGAACACAATTGATTATTTTAACCGGAGACTTTAATGCGAAAATAGGAGAGAAAAAACTGGGAGACCCAGAATATATTGGAATGTTCGGTTTAGGTAAAAGAAATGAAAGAGGGGAAACGCTATTAGATTATCTACAATGTGAAAAACTGTATTGCACAAATACATTCTACAAAAAGAAAAAACAAAGAAAATGGACATGGAAAAGCCCTGACGGTAAAACGAAAAATGAGATAGACTATATTATCACAAACAACTTGAAATACTGTAAAGATGTAACAGTAATAAATCAATTTGACACGGGAAGTGATCACAGATTGGTAAGAGCTTCTTTCAAAATAAACACAAAGGCTGAAAGATATAACATGGTCCACAAAAAACCCAAGAAAGTACCCACAACCGAAATAATCACCGCACATCAACCAGAATTTGAAAACACTCTAAAACGCAAGCTGGGAGCCACTATAGACCTTCAGAACATGGAAATTAACGATCTTACAGAGAAAATTACAACGAGTGTTCAAACAGCTGTGAAGACAATATCCTTCAGACAGAAAGGAAAAAATCAAAAGTTATCCTCAAGTACACTAAAACTTATAGAAGAGAAGAGACAAATTGACAGAGATTCAAATGAATATAAAACTCTTAATAAAACTATAAGAAAAGAAGTGAGGAAAGATATTAGAAGATACAACACAAGCCTTATCATGAACACAATAGAATCAAATAAAAATATGAAAGTACTTAGATCAAACAATTATTATTCTGGCAAATCAAATATAATTAAATTAAAAAATAGAAATGGAGATACAATAAATGATAAAGATATGATAGTGAATGCGGTACAAGAGTTTTATTCAGAATTATATAAATCAATTGCACAAAACAGAGAAAATGATGAAACTGTCTTAAATGCTGGATCCGAAGAGATGCCGGAAATAGAATCCAATGAAATAAAAAATGCACTTAAATATATGAAGAATAACAAAAGTGCAGGAGAAGATCAAGTGACAAGCGATATGTTAAAGTTGGGGGGAGAAGAAATCATCGAGGCAATAAAAATACTCCTTAACAAGTGCCTAGAACAGGAGGTCATACCCGAAAAATGGAGAAACGCTGAAGTTATATTATTGCATAAAAAAGGGGACCCAGAGAACCTAGAAAACTACCGACCAATAAGTCTGTTATCCCACCTATACAAACTTCTTACTAAAATTATGACGAACCGTTTAACACCTAAACTAGATTTTTACCAACCAATAGAACAAGCTGGTTTTAGAAAAGGGTTTGGAACCACAGACCACATCCAAACTCTACGATTGCTAATTGAGAAAGTCACAGAATATAATATAAAAATTCATCTTGCATTCATTGACTACAAAAAAGCCTTCGACTCTGTAGAACAATGGGGAATAATAAATGCGCTAAATGAAGCAAGAATTGACTCCAGATACTCAAGGCTGATCAAATTTATCTATGACCACGCTACAATGGATGTAAGGATTGACGAGGACACAAAAACGGGGAAAATCAATATCAAGAGAGGTGTAAGACAAGGCGATACCATCTCACCTAAACTTTTTACGTTAGTTCTAGAAAGTATTTTTAAAACACTAAACTGGGAACATAAAGGGATTAAAATTAACGGAACATATCTGAGTCACCTCCGCTTCGCAGATGACATAGTACTCATCAGTGATGATCTGGAAGAACTTCATACCATGATAAAAGAGCTCCACGATGCTTCCCTGAAAGTTGGTCTACAGATGAACATAAATAAAACCAAAATCATGAGTCCATCCAACAGCAGTATCACAATCGATAATAAGAAAATTGAACCTGTTGAAGAGTATATTTATCTTGGACATAAGATCAAATTAGGGAAAGAAAATCAGACAGCGGAAGTACCCAGAAGAATTGGACTAGGTTGGGCAGCCTTTGGGAAACTCAATCATATACTTAAAAACAAGGATATTCCCATGAATTTAAAAAGAAAAGTGTTTGAAACATGTATCCTCCCTGTGCTTACATATGGTCTGGAAACTATCACCTTAACTGCGAGGACCATATATAAATTAAAATGTACACAGCGATCTATGGAGAGACAAATGTTAGGCATAAGTCTGAGAGATAGAATCAGAAATGAAGAAATCAGACGCCGGACAAAGGTTGTCGACGTGGTGGATCGTATTGCCAAGCTAAAGTGGCAATGGGCAGGTCATGTTGCCAGACAGGGAACAGACAGATGGGCACCCAGAGTCCTAGGATGGAGACCATGGGACATGAAAAGAGGAATAGGCCGGCCTCAGAAACGTTGGGCCGATGATATTGTCCCTGTCGCGGGTAGCAGGTGGATGAGAGAAGCCCAAAGAAGAGAAGAATGGAAGAAATTAGAAGAGGCCTACATCCAGCAGTGGAGAGACGGCTGAAGAAGAAGAAGAAGAAGAAGATTATTCAAATATTCGATTTAGGTCCAGAGTTGTTTTTGTTATAATTTTAATGTGACCTCTGCGGCTTAGTCTTTGGCAATGTTTAAGTGATACGTGACATTTTATTTTAATTGAAATTTTGTTTTCAGTGTAAAACAGTTCTCTAATTTTTTAATGAACAGCAAACATTAAAAATGTCAAAAACACTCGACTGTTGTCAGCAGCGCCTACTTACATAGACAATAGGTCGAAGGTGGTTGTTTTTTTCGCCCGAAGCGCTGTGTGGAACGGACGTGTCGCCGATACAACATTCAGATAAAAAAATTTGATTTGTTTAAAAAACATAGTAGCTTTGAAACTAACATAAGTTTGACTTTTTTTTCTCTTTTTTTTCTTAATACTAACTATACTAATAGTACTTAATTATTATAAATAATTTTATTTTGTTTATTTTTTCATTTTATATCGTGAAATATAATTGTTTGTTTACTAACGTAGAACGAACGAACGCATGGCGTTTGGCCTATTTAGAGGTCATTGAACCGCCGGTGCGGTTTACACGATATAAATATTGTTAATTTTTTGTTGTTGTTATTTTTGCATATTGATTGCAAATTCTGTTTGATTTTTCTCTGGATTTTTTTTTCTTTTCTAATATAATCGTTTAATACACTGAGTTAAAATAAATATTAAGGATGAATGAAACAGAGCCTCCTGATACTGGAGGAATAAACCGAAAACGCGGAAGATTTGAATCGATCGATGCCTGTAATCTTGCTGAAGATTCCAAAAATAAGCAAGTATCTTTAGAAGATATCTCGCTGCATTCTGCGACCAACAAAGCCAATTCAAACCCTTCCAATATGTATTCTCTTACGTCCCCTTCTCCATACCTGGTTGTAGTAGAGAATGAGACGGGCGGAAAACCTATTCATCCCATGTTTATCGGGGAAATATGTGCAAAGGGAAATATTACCGGCATTGTTCCCGGAGGCGTGCGTTCAGATAGTAGAACGAAAATCGTCATTACCTTCAACTCCCCACAAAATGCAAATAACTTTCTATCGAATAAGATCATCACTGAAAATCACTTAAAAGCATTTATTCCAAACTATAAGCTATACAAACAAGGTATCGTCCGCGGTGTCCGTCTTGAACTTACAGATGAGGATATTTTGCAAAACATCGTTGTGCCTTCTCCTTTTGGCAAAGTTGTCAAACTGCGCAGGCTCAACCGTAAAGTCACTACCTCCGACTCGTCAGAATGGAAACCTTCCACAACGATCTTATTAACGTTTGAGGGTCAATCTTTGCCAGAGCGCGTCTTTTTGTTTTACAATTCTTTGAGAGTTGAACAGTACATATACCCAAGCTACATGTGCCACAATTGCCTGAGGTATGGACATACTAAGGCTAGATGTACATCGACCGCCAGATGTGCAAAGTGTGGTAATACTCATTTAGAAACAGATTGTCCTTTAAAAGAATCTACACCAAACTGCGTTAACTGCAAAGGTTCTCATGTAGCCACCAGTAATTCGTGTCCAGAATTTCTCCGACAAAAAGAAATAAAGAAGACCATGGCTGATGAAAACGTCTCCTTCTCTTACGCGGCCAAAATAATCCCAAAACGCAGTAACTTGTATAGCAATGTGACAAGACATTCAACAAAAGTAGATTCAGCTGACACTAAAACTACAACTACCCCTCGGCCTTCTGCGTTTAAGCAAAACTTAGACAAAAAGATGATCGATGGCCTTCTATCTTATACAAACGGTCAACCATCGAATCCCCAAAATGGTTGTGCTTTGAATGCAAGCTCATCTTCAAGGTCATTTTCAACCCCACCTACCCTTTCTTCTACCAAAAATACTCCAACAAGTACTGAACCCCATATTCTTATAAATTTGCTCGTCCAAATATTAACAATGCTGATATCCAACTCTGAGAATACACTGAATACAGAAATTTTTCCTTCCTTAACGAATTTATTAAATTTAATTTCAAACAATAACGGCAATGAGTAATCAGACACCAGTAAACCTTCTGCAATGGAATGCTCGTAGCGCAGTCTCTAATAAACATGAAATAATCACATTATTAAACCAAAATTCCATAGACTTAGCTGCAATAAGTGAGACTTGGTTACAACCACATTATACCTTTAAAGTCCCAGGATATAGCTGTATAAGGGCAGATCGTTCTGTGGGTCGCGGTGGTGGTGCTGCCGTGATCATCAACAGCTCAATTCCCTTTTCTATTATATCACTTCCTTTCAATCCTTTTCTGGAATTAGTAGCAGTCAAAATTAACGACATTGGCTTCGTATCTGTATATATTCCCCCAAATTCTGGCTTCGATATCTCCTATTTCGATTCTATCATTCCTCTCCTCCCATCTAGTTTCCTGATTCTAGGAGATCTCAATGCCCATTCCTCATCTTGGGGATGCTCAATAACAGACAGATCTGGGAATTGTGTCCTCTCCTTTTTGGATAAACACAATTTGTGCATCATAAACGATGGTTCGCCTACTAGAATAACCTCTCCATCCCAAAACCTTAGTGCTATTGATTTGAGTATATGCACAAGTGATTTATTCCCCTCTATCGACTGGCGTATTTCGGAAGACGCTTGTTCAAGCGATCACTATCCAATATTTATGACTCTACTCACAAAACCAATAAGGAACATCCCAATTACAAGAATTCTTTATAACACCCGTAAGGCTAACTGGGATGTTTACCAGAAAAAGCTGGATTTATGTTCATCAACTCTTGAATCTCGTTTATCTCAATCGAATTGTATAGATACTAAGTACAAATGTATAACAGACGAAATATATAAAGCGGCTGACAGTAGTATGCCTCTTAAAACTAACCACAAGCGAGCAAAAAATGCTCCCTGGTGGGATGATGAGTGTTCTAATCTGATAAACGAGAGAAGACAAGCTATGCATCAATTACGAAAAAATTTTAGCATGCACACCTTCCTCCAAGCTAAAGCCATACAAGCCAAAGTTAAAAAAGTATTAAGACAGAAGAAGCGCAAAGGGTGGCAGACCTTTTGTTCCAATTTATCTCCCCATACACCTTCAACAATCGTATGGCAGATGATCAGGAGATTCAAAGGATCTCTAATTCCTCCTAAAGTATGCGGATCTAGATCAGCATGGCTTCCAAACTTTGTTGATAAATTGGCCCCTCCTCACGTCCCAGTCAAAGACCCACCTATTGTGTCAATACCAAATAATAACACCGATAATTTAACTTCTCCATTCTCACTCAACGAGCTTCAAACCTGCCTTCACTTGTTAAAACCCAATAGTTCTCCTGGTACTGATAAAATACCTTACACATTTTTGCAAAAATTCCCAAAGCATTTTCTTGATATCTTTCTTGGCTTTCTAAACGAAATATTTTGTTTAGGAACAATTCCAACACCGTGGAAGCAGCAATTGATATTACCAATATTAAAACAAGGTAAAGATCCCAATTCGGGTTCTTCTTACCGACCGATAGCTATGTCCTCCTGTGCACTAAAACTTTTTGAACATTTGATTAAAAATAGGTTGGTCTGGTATATAGAGCATAATTGTTTACTCTCTGTAAGTCAATTTGGTTTCAGAAGATCACTTTCATGTGCAGATAATCTTAGTATACTCATCACAGACATACATATTGCCTTTACCAATAAAGAACACGTAGCGGCCGTTTTTTTGGACATAAATTCAGCTTTTGACAACGTATGTATTTCCACACTTTACCAAAAACTCATAAATATTAACCTTCCTCTCCCAATTTGCAATATAATATACAACATGTTCTCTGACAGAGAAATAGTCATCGATGACGGTCTTGGGGGCACTCGGAGAAAGGTATGGAGGGGTCTCCCGCAAGGTTCCGTTTTAAGCCCGGTGCTTTTTAATATTTATTGCTCTGACTTGGATCAAGTCCTTCCTAGTGGCGTTAAAATAATTCAATACGCAGATGATCTGGCCCTCTATGCAGCAAACAAAAATATCGATGGTGCAGTTGCCCTAATACAAACAGCTTTGGAGAACATTAACAATTGGATGAATAAAAATTCTTTCTGTATTTCTGCTTCCAAATCCAAATCTATTCTTTTTTCAAGAAAACACAACATTCCCTCCGTTTCCCTTGATGTGGATGGAACACCAATCCCCCAAGTGAATGAACTCAAATTTTTGGGTCTACATATGGAACGAAAACTATGTTGGAGATCCCAAATTAACCATGTTGCAGAAAAGTGCGAGAACTCTATAAATTTACTGAGGGCGATCACTGGTGTATCTTGGGGTAGTCATCCCACCTCTATGAAGAATATTTACAATGCACTTGTTCGTTGTCACTTGGATTACGCAAGCTTCCTCTTTTGCCCACTTCCGAAATATTTGGAAACTAAGTTGGAGAGAATTCAATCCAAATGCCTCAGACTAATAGTCGGAGCCATGCAGTCTACTCCTATCAACTCGCTTCAAGTAGAGTGCGTGGATATGCCACTTCCACTCAGAAGACAATACTTATCAGACACTTTTATTCTAAAAAAACTTAAATACTCAAACCATCCTCTTCTGAAAAGCCTTCACATTCTAAAAACTCTATACGATACAAACAGATACTGGTCCAATAAGCCTGCTCCTCACCTTTGCAATAGTATAAATAAGTATAATGTTTCATTCAACGTGAAACAGTTTCCCTTTCCTTCCCCCTTTTACGATTCCTCGTTTGAACTTCTACAATTTATGCCAAAAGTAATTGAAAACATAGGTTTGAACAAATATATCAAATTATCTAAAGAATGCATAAATCGAAATTTTCTTTCCATTGTGGCCGACAAGTGGCCTAATCACATAATGATGTTTACAGATGGTTCAAAGCTTTCAGCATGTGATTTTACAGGAGCTGCAGCCCTAATACCTTCTCTAAATATTTCTTCTCAATTAAAATTGACATCTAAATCCGTTTTTACGGCTGAATGTACTGCAATGATTGAAGCTTTGCGTTTGTCTAACACCCATAACATTATCAATTGCATCATTTTTACCGATTCTCTCTCTCTTGTCCAAATTCTAATGTCCCCCTCTTCAGTTCTAAGTGACAACCCGAATATTATGAGTATTAGAAACCTTATGTACCATCGATCCTTATCTAACCAAGATACCATCATTGCATGGATCCCGGCACATTGCGGTATCCGCCACAACGAGTCTGTGGATGAACTGGCTAAGGCTGCTTGCACCCTCGGAACAGTTGTGGAAGATTTTATCCTTCCAGATGATGATATAAAGCGAACCATAGAAGGTGATGCTCGTAAGAATTGGAGTGACTTGTGGATGGATGTATCACTCACAAAAGGAAGAAGATATAGATCGATCCAGGTCCAAATCGCAAGAAAACCTTGGTTTCACAAATCGAAATTTAACAGATCTGAAATTACTGCCATATGTCGAATGCGATTTGGACACTGTAGACTGGACGCTCATCTTTTTAAAATTCAACTTGTTGAAAGTCCATACTGCGAGTGCGGTCTAGACGAGGAGACGCTTGACCATGTTTTCCTGGGGTGCCCTATCAGGGATGCGTATGATATTTCTGTTGATGCTCTTCAAAACGATTGCCAATTCCCCCTGAATATTGAAACATTATTGAGTATGACATCCGATACAGTCCATTTGTCCCTTCTCAAATCAATAAAAGCTAATTTTGTTATTCTATAATCCTCTAACCATCTTCTCTTTGACAATTTAACAACACTTTGAGACGTTATTGGCGGCACAAATCATCCTTGTAGGATGTTATGCCACAAGTGGAAGAAAAAAAAAAAAAAAAAAAGGTCGAAGGTGGGTATATAGGTGTACATAACTTTGCTGTTTTGACATTTTTCATATTTTTTTTACGTACCGCATATTTACATACTCAAATAAAATTTAAATATTCATGATGAACTTTGAGAACGTTTGACTCATGCCGCGAACGGGATTTTATTATTTAATTCGTATGAGATAAAAAGGGATTTAATGTGAAAATTTAATTTTAAAAAATTAAGTTAAATCTGTTAAAAATTATTCACAAAAAGATATGCAGAGAAATTTCAGAAAAGGTCATATAAAATTTATGTATTTTAATATTTATGTACGTGAACTGTCGAAAGGAAAAGATAAAAACAAATTCCTTGAACCAACATAATATTATCCTGTCAAAACTTAGGGAAAAATTTTAAACTCCAAAAAATGGCGTATATTTGGTAAAAGAAATAAATACATATATAAAACAAATTGGTGGTATTAGTAGAATTATAAGTTAATGACTCCAAATATCCACAACAAAATTAAATCGTTACGTAAAAATATCTACATGAACAAAGCTATTTAAAATTATCACATATTTGTTTAAGTTTAGTTCAAAAGTTTAGAGCATTATTAATAATAATGCTGTAGTGCAGTTCAAAGTTTAATCCGAAATGTTCCATGAAAATTCTTACTGAGAATAATAAATGTTATTCTTTGTAAACTAAAAGAGAGAAAAAGCACTCAAAATAAATTCTCCTTAATGATATTATATTCCACAAGTATCTGTGTACTAAGCGACATACGAAGTTGTAACAAAGAAACTCATTTAGCGAAATGATTGCATTAGCTTGTACAACTAGATACTAGAAATGTTTTGTCTTTATAATAATGTCGAGATAAAGACGAGAAAGGAGAGTTAATTTTATCAAGCTAACAATAAAAAGCTCATTTCATTAATTTACAAAAATTCTTATTTGGATCTGACAACTTAAAACTGAAACGTGTTAAGGCTCTATGAAGAAAGTTACCTACTATAAAAGAGATGATAGTTAATAGTTTTACCGGGTACCATAATTTTTACTTTAAATATATTATATTTATAGTAGATTAAAAGAATAATTTTATTTGTTATTATTATAGGTTGCTATTATAGGTAGTAAAAGAATAAATTTATTATAGGTTGCTTCTAAGGTTTGCATAAAGCGTCTCTCGATTGGTGGACCTTACATCGTGACAGTGAGAATGGTGGAATTGGTGAACGTTGTCCATGGACACCGAAAGTGATTACTTAAGCCAGCCTTGAGCCAATTCGTAAGCGTTGGGACACCTTTCTCACTTCTTCCGATTAGATTCTACACAATGTTACATTGTGTAGACATGGTTCTCCAATCGAGGTTTTTGATTGATAATTTTATTTATTTATTTTATTCTTCACTGTACATTGGTTACAATAATACAATATTTACGACATTGAGAAATAATGTAGACAACATTTTTTAATAAAGCTATCGCAAATATGCGATATCTTTCAACTAACCCAATATAAACATACACCTATTCACATTAATTACATATACTTATAACTGTCATTTAGTAAGTCCGAACATACTTGCAAAAAGAAATGAGTTCTACTTTTTACGCAAATTTACTGTAAGAAATTTGTTATTTATTAACTCTGAAATAAATAAAAAACATTCAATGTTTTAATAATTTTCTGAATTGTATACGGTGTAGAAAAAAATAATAATATTGACAGAAAAATCTTTGGGAAACCCTTTCATTCCGTAACGGAAATCGACGATAAAGTATCTTTGTACTGCCAAACCGAAAAGTAACTTCTTACAAAAAAATCCGTAAGGAAATGGTTAACCTTTCATCTAATCCTTTCGACTGAAGAGTATTTAAGAAATCCCCGTTACGTGCTTCCTACGATCATTCATCTCTCCTTTCTTTAAATTTCGTTTTTTCTTCTTTCAACTTTATTTCTTACTGTACTGAATGGTAGGTAAATAAAAAGATTTGTATGTGACACATTCCAATGGATAAGTAATAGAGAAGAATTTGAGATCTTTTCATAGAAATAAATTGATTATCTGAATAGATTCATGAAGATGAATGCCAACGTGAACTTATTGAGAACGTGCATTTACGCAACAGCTGAATTTTGTCCCGGGAGTGATCTGCATGTAATAGGTTATAGGAAAGTGGTATCCATAATTAAGATCAATGTTTAGCCTGAAAAAAAATTTTGTAATAAAAAAAAATCTCACTTTTTTTTATTTTTTGTGTCCATCAGAAGTTAGTTATAATACATATTATATTTTAATTCATCATATGGTATACTGACAATTTTGAATTCGTTATTTTGTTATTGCACAGAGAGCACAACAAGCACATTATTAGTTTATTGACTACCTCACTTGTGGAAGATATTGCGATGGTATATGTAGACAGATGGAAGTTTTGAACCAATAGAAGAATTCACTGTGTCGATGTTTAGGTAGTAGAATTCCATATCGAAATAAATAAAACAAGCGTTTTATTCTACTAATGATTTATTCGATGAGAGAGACGTCTTTCGTCTTATAAGGACATTGTCAATCTGATTTTAAAAATACAACAATATGCATATATATAAAAACAATATTTACAATAACAATGATAAGAGAGTATAGTATAATATTATAATGTGGTATGTATCAGTAACTAATTAGAATTAGTTACTGATACATAGCACATTATAATATTATAGCGGACGGTTGGCGGCCTTTGAAATGTGGTGCTACAGACGCATGCTTAAGATCCATTGGTCGGAGCACGTCGAAAACGAAGAAGTACTAACCAGGGTAGGCGAAAAAAGGCAACTCCTTAAGAGAATCAGCCAACAACGAGCTAACTGGATTGGCCACAACATCAGGCACCCAGAACTACTCATAGCCATCGCGGAGGGTAAGACCGAGGGGACAAATGGCAGAGGCCGATCAAGAAACGCATATATGGACCAACTGAAGAGTGATATGAACTGTGGCTCATACGTAGAGCTGAAAAGACTGGCTGAGAATAGAGACGAATGGAGAAGAAAAACCAAACTCGTTGCAGACCAATCCAATGGATTGTAACTCATTATATATACTATACTCTCTTATCATTGTTATTGTAAATATTGTTTTTATATATATGAATTGTGTTATATTTTTAAAATCAGATTGACAATGTTCTTATAATTAATTATGCGATGATTTATACAATGTAATCTGCTGCCCTCCTTTACACAAGTTTACTTTTTAAGGAGGGTAAAACAGTAAAATACATGTACACTATTATTTCATATTGTAATAAGATTATGTTTAAGGTTATTATGTATATTTTTATGCTAAATAAATAAATATAAAAAATAAGATGAAAGACGTCTCTCTCATCGAATAAATCAATAGTAGAATAAAACGCTTGTTTTATTTATTTCAAAAGAAGAATATTAAATTAGCATACATGTAATTGTAACATAAACGGGAAATTCACACAAATTGAGCAAGTTCCAAATTAAGATAATTGAAAATTATCCAAAGGGACATTAATGAAGAAATTTAGGTTATGTTGAAAGATTCATATAACCATATATACTATTATATAATGTTATAGGAGTATCTTATGTCTTCATAAAGTGCTTCATAACGAATATTTAATGACCTTTACGGCTGTAAAACACGAAGAATAAACCTTTTCAAGTTTTATGGGGTTCTTGCTGGTTGTAAACATGAAAATTGATCGAATTTAAGAGTGCCACAACTCGGTCGTAATGTTGAAATTATGGAGGGGAAAAGTGAATCGTAAATAGAAGTAAAATCTGTTTCTCAGCCTTTTCGTATTTAAAGCAGCATTACTATCTAAGCTCGTCTTAAAATTAATTCATAATACACAACTTTTTCTATTTTCTCGTACAACAATCATTGTAGGACCCATTTGTTCATCAAATAGATATTTTATAATATATGTATTGTATTTTTAATAAGGAAAATAATTGCAGTAACTAACAACCACCATTTACTATCAAATAAGATCTGTTGTGATTAAATTCTTTCGAATCATCTTAAAAGTCATAGAAGCAGTTGAGTTTATTTTCTTTAATACATAATTCTTTATAATTTCATATGATGAAAGATTAACTAGTTTTCACATATTGATTTCAGTGTAATTTTCCTCCAAAAACTTAATCAAAATCACAAGATCATCCAATTTCTGCAAAAAAAGTTGAATTGTTCACCTCGCAAGATTCTAACCGTTCTTTCCTACAACCATCTAAAACCATCTTAGATTTAATACACTATTTTATCTATCTCATTTTCTATAATCTATTAAAGGAATCGATCAATCGACACTACTGGTTTTTTCTTCGTAACAGTAGATGCTTTTTTCACAGGGGATATTTTTAACAAATAACTTCATTGATTAACCACTACTATTGCACCATCACAAAATCACCAAAAGAGGTAGCCAATTTATCCACTGCATTGAACAAGCATAGAGAATGCCCTTTATGTGCCATAAAAAATAAGACATTATAAGTGAGTTGAAGATATGTTTACTGTCTTATGCATAATGTTTTATGAACTGCCATTTACGAGAAATCCGAAAATGCACTCTAACCCTTCATGTGTATCATTAAATTTATAATATTTAAGCACATATCGCTGTGCTAGAATAATACCATAACATCTCCAAATATCATTGCACTGAATGAAAGTATCTTTATTTTAGAATAAACTTACAAATATATATTCGTATTTCATATTCAGAATTTTTGATTTCATGACAAAGCACAGTAAATTATACTACTGAAAAATAGAAATGAATCAGATAAATATCTTATACTGTGACACTTCTTCTGTCAGTAAGAGAAGGTATATTATATGGACGGTTCTAAATAAAAACCTGAGATGGAATCTTAATAAAAAAATGGAAATGTCCAGGGTTCTTCTCATCAAACCTATCTCCCTTCCTACATACTTCACCGTTAACAAGTATCCTTATTATAAGAAGAAAATGTTTTTCAGATATTCGCTGCAACCTGATAACTATCTCATTCTTTTATGTTATCTTAGTAGATACTTAGGTACTTTTTTTTCTCGATTCTTTTTAGAAAAAGATCCTGAAAATCACACCTCAAATCTAGATCACCCAATGGTATCGTTAATTTTCGTAATTCATTTTACGTATTTTTACATAGAAATTTTTAAGAATAGTTTGTTATTGTCGTAGCTTATAAAATCTAAATTTTTGTTCTTAATTTTTACATACCGCATATATAAATAAGATGTGATACTATTTTCGTTAATTTCATTCAATCATTCATTTTTTCAGCGCATTGTCTTAATACTATGAAAAAAAAACAGTTTCAGTACTATATTTTTGATATTAATTTTTTTTAAAGATACGTAGATTGTCAAATTGTCACACATACGTTTGTCGTAGTGCAGGCTTTATGCTATTTATGCAGTGTTAACTATTTTTCTTATGCATTATGTGACTGTTTGAATCTTGGCCTGTTGCCGGTAACATCGATACATTGTGCTTTATTGCCTACGTTCTCCGGTGATCTCTTGGCCACATGGCTGTATGAGATATCCTGTATCTTATCTGAGATATCTCGCAATATCCAACAATTTTTTATGTTACTATTTGAATAAATAATTAATAAAAATTTAATATTTCCATTCCGGTAAATTATAAATTTTTACCTTTTAGAAGGTAGGTATATTAATCTTAACATACATTATTAGATATTCTCAGAATCAATAACATTTGCTGAATTTTCTATCTTAAGTACGCTAAACTTGATATGATAATTTGTTTTACATCAAATCCAGAAATTGATTTGATGGAATAATATTTACCGAGTACAACATACTTTCAAAACATACAATATTCTATGAAGTTATGTATTTATTTTCTTTCAATAACATGTACATTAGTATTTACTTACTAAATATTGATTCACATATCTTAAGTACATATTATGTGTTTCAGAAACCGTATTTTACAACAATCTTTGAAATACCTTGAAGCTATGATTTGTAATTTTTAACCGAAAATGTAATTGATATTTCTTTGATATTTAAAAGTTATATAATTACATACAAGTAAAGGTAACTTGTAACATTACTTCACTAACTATAGCAGATGTGAATATGTTTACGTTAGTTGCATGAAAGAAAATATAGACATTATGAGAGCGATCAGGTTGAAACTATCTATTTATTTATTTATTACATAGAGACAAAACATATATGAAAAATAAAAAGAGAGAGAATAATGTTGATTTGATCAGGCCAACCCACCAATTAGGCGTATCTACAGCATACATATTAAAGTATAAACCACATATACAAAATGGCAACAATTGGAGATGAAGAAACAGCGCTCGACCAATGCAAGTCCAGTTTAACCGGACTCACACTAAACATGCGCCTGTTACATTAAACTACTGTAAGGAAAAAACATTTTGGAAAAAAACGTACAATACACACACCTAAATTCAACCGCCAAACACACTCAAGTTGGAAGCAATACATTTCCTGAACCCCGTCAGCGAGTCACCAAAGACATCCACCCCCGCAACGCGATGTGAGCATAGGAGATTATAAAATTTACACATTCTGCTGATTGAATTGTTCTGACTGGTGTTATTATTCTGTCTATCCGGCAGAAAAGTTTTGAGGTTGCGAAGACGGGGATTTGTGGTATAAAAGTTTAATAAACTGACTGAATTAATAAACTATTAACTTAATAAACTATTACATTTTTAAACACTATCGTGTAAGGTTAAAAGGTAAGCTGAAGATTTGGAGCAAATAATAAGGGATGCAACGTTAAAAATAAGATATTGACCACATAGTAAGATCAGTTTACCCACATAAAAGGCAGAATTAATTTCATATTTAATGTCAAAATTTCTTGATTATTATTTAAATACAAACAAAGGTTTCTGAAATTAGGTGACAAATTTGCAATTTATTGTTAAAGTATAAAATTTCTTGGATGCTTTACTTCAAGCTGACAATTCTTCGATGATATCGAGAAGAATTTTTACACAACTGTTATATTTATTATTTATAATTTTTGTACCAAATGGAACAGATTTAACTTAATCATTGGACATACGTGGATATTCCCTTTCATGAAAGGGAATCTCTGCGCGATAACGATAATAATTATGTACGTATGTGATGTCCCGATGGAAAATAAAACGATGTCAAATATAAGTGGATTATTGTGGAAATCTATTAATGGACTTGTCTCGTACAGTTTGTATGTATGTATATAAGTATATTGATGTGGGATTGAAATGGCAAGGGAATGACTCAGCTAGTTTATAGCCACGTAGAAAGGCCCACGTATAAAACTACATTAAGATGTAATATGTATTTAGACAAGGGACTAACATGATTTACTATGACAAAATCCGGAACATCAAACCTTTACTTGTTGGTAGCAATATATTTTTCATCTATTTGTTTAAATTGTAAAATTAAAATTGTAAATAAAAATTTGTTGTTTGAGATTGGAGTAATTGGATATATATAAATATAATATTACATAAATGTTAGTATAAGTTGTTATAATTAGTAGTTACCATAAATATTTAATAGTGGTTACTTTAGTATAAGTGATTATTATAAGTATATAATTATATTGAATTAAGTATAACCTGATGACAAGCTCATTAGAGCTTATCGGGATTTTGCACACATATTGTAATTTTTATTTGAATAAAGTAGGTATTTTTAATAATAAAAAAAAAACATTATAAATGATTTGAAAGGTATTTTGACTAACATCCATAATATGTTAACTATATTATTGCCTTATTATATCAATAAAATAAAATAAAAATATAATACTTATCAGAGAGTTTGGAATATCGTAAAAAGAAATGACTCAATCGGAATACAATCTTTCCGAGTAGATGAGGCTTTCTCTATGTACCCGATAGAAGCCTTGAGGGTAAAAAGAAAAAAGGAAAAATTTTCCTTCAATTTTTTAATACAGAATGAATGAACAAATTAAATGTAAATTTAATCTTATTATATATGTAAGTATAAAGTAAACTCTCCATATTTTCGATACTTTAAACGAAGATTTACTTACCTGTAAAGTGTATGTAGGTATATTACATACTTACTTCTGTGTTTTTGTAACTTTACCTTATTTCAATTGGTATACCTCTTATTTGTTAACAACTAAGCCCGAGGGAAAGTCAATACAAAACTGTAAAGAAATATTTCCAGAAATCTCTCCATCAGATATCAATAATACTTTTAAAGTTGGTAGATGTGTTTTTATTAGAAATCCCTACAATTTATAGAATCAAATATGATTGTAGGAATTTTTTATGGTAAACCTGGGTTTTGCTCCCCTTTCAGTAAGTAAGATTCTTATATCTTGAAGGCGAGGGAAATCAGCAGAGAAACTAGGATTATTTTGAATTAATATATCATATAAACCAAGGGATTACCCGACTAATCTTATCTACAAAAATATGAAAGTAATGACCCTGGCACAGCTCTATAGAAAGGCAGCCATAATTCAAACATTTAAAGAACAAAGAATGACTTCTAACATGAACAGCTTGATCACTATTAGGACACTTAGAATAAGAAACTGCCTTCCAATACCCCTGTGCCATAAAGACATCTCTCAGAGACATTATGCTTACCTAGGTATCAAATACTTCAATGAACTACCAAATGAGATAAGAACAATAAATGATTTCAAAAAGTTCAAGAAAGAAATGGTGAAACACATAAATGTTGACGTGGTTCCTGGTGGTGTGTAGTTTCTGGTGTTGTTATGTATTTTGAATATATCTGTGTGTGTAATTAAAAATATAAATAAAGTGTAACTAAATGCGTATATATTGAATGTGTAATTAATAAAGATGTAATAAGTGTTATAAGAATCTTCGAGCAATTAAAAAGAAAAAACTTTTAAAGTATGTATTAAACTGGAAAATTGTTTAATTTAAGTATACTATATCGTTTCAGGGAATGTATCCCCCTTTACACAAGACTTGTCTTTTTAAGGGTGATTTAAATATATTTAGTGCAATGTTTAATAAATTTATGTAACTACATATGTTTCTGTGAATATTTTTGACAAATAAATATTATTATTATTATTATTATTATTATATATAAGAAACACAACTTTAATATACGGAATATCTCATCCTCAATATCTTATCTTCATATTGGCACGGAGAGGACAACTTCCGTGTTTATTACATGCAGTTAGTTTACCGACTTCCCCACTTGTTGGAGATAACGTGACGGTGCAAAATGGGGGGTGGAGAAAGATAATTTTTTTTTACATTTTTTAATATCTAATGATTGTACCTTATTCATTCTACATTTATTTAAGTTTCAAGATTGTTCATAAATCCATTTTTACGAAAAAAAGTTAATGCTGTTGATATAGAAACGTAAGCTTGATCGATTCTGTTTACTTTTTGTTAAGTATTTTTACTTTTTTTTATTTGCACTCTAAGTTGTGATGGATGATCCATCTTATCACTGTTGAACATTTATTCATCCAATTTAAAACCATGCCGCCCGCTCCATTTCAACTTAGTCGCTATTCACACTACGGAATAAGTATAAGACATATTCATTTTTCGGATATAATGTGCGTGGCGAATGTGTTACTTCACGGATACGGATAACTTTTATGTTTACGGATAACTGTTATAAAAGAAACTCAATCACACGTAAGTGTTTTCAGAAGTCAGCGGGGTTACTCTTGACTCAATATGATCTTAATCTTGTCTTGATCTTAATCACATATACGAGGAGACTCTAGTAAAAAATAAATAAAATAAATAAATAAATAAAAATGCGCCACACAGGTAGTTTATGTAAAAAAAATAAATCAGTTTTCGATCATCTCAAATGCTATGTAGTAATATAATTATTGCGTCAATTGATATGTCATATATACTGTAATATATTAATTTTTTTTACCATAATAACAAATATTTAGAGTCAAAAAACTTTACTAATACCACTAAAAAATATTATACGCGCGACCAAGGTTTCAACAGGTAACCTACTGTCATTCTCATGCGCAATATTAGTCAAATAGTAGGTTACCTGTTGAAACCTTGGTCGCGCGTATAATATTTTTTAGTGGTTAGTAAAGTTTTTTGACTCCAAACATTCGTAATTATGTTTAGAAACTACCACAACGTTACCGCCAAATCAATAAATAATATTACGATGATTTTATTATGCAAGACCATAATAAGAATCCCTAGTGCACCGTATGAATGCAAAAAACAAGTAAAACTTATCACAACAAAATATATCAGCGCTATATATCCCGTTGTCTAGATATTCCTACTTTTGAAATTAATTATGAAAGGCGCCTGTACAAACATTTTTATAACAATTTGTCAAGATAATACTTTGACTTTCTTTGATAAGCTTAAAAGGTACAAATGTTTTTTTATGAATACAAAAGCATACCATGTTAAGACTGATTGCGAAACTTTTTCTCCTTCTTTTGTTCTTTAACAGTTTATGAACATAATTATGTAAACATACATACGCTCAATTCATACAGGTCAAGCTAGTCCCAAACTTCATTATACACATATTGACTGTCCAGTTCCATTACTCAACAAGTCGAAAAATTTGCCTTAATTGGTGATACACATACCTAATAAACACCACTCTTCCATTTCCACAAACAAATAACTATAAAAAATACACGGTTCCCTTTTTATATTAAATATGAAGGAATAACAAAATTTACACAAGTTTACTTTTTAAGGAGGATAAAACAGTAAAATACATGTACACTATTATTTAATATTGTAATAAGATTATGTTTAAGGCTATTATATTTTTATGCTTAATTAATAAATAAAAAAAAATAAAAAAAATTACCTTTTTTTCAATTCCACAAATAAATATTCGGAATTGTTTAAGTATGAAAAGTAACAAAGATTACATGATACCTCCAGCAGAGCGAATATTTTATACTATATTTCATTTTCTGTTGTTTTTAAAGCGTTATATAAATACATACCTATACGAAAATTATAAAAAAAATGCTATTTCTCGAATATAAGACATTTCTACTTGTTGAGTCATAGAACTGAACAGTCGATATATAAAATGCTATTTCTCGAATATAAGACATTTCTACTTGTTGAGTCATAGAACTGAACAGTCGATATATAAAATGCTATTTCTCGAATATAAGACATTTCTACTTGTTGAGTCATAGAACTGAACAGTCGATATATAAAATGCTATTTCTCGAATATAAGACATTTCTACTTGTTGAGTCATAGAACTGAACAGTCGATATATAAAATGCTATTTCTCGAATATAAGACATTTCTACTTGTTGAGTCATAGAACTGAACAGTCGATATATAAAATGCTATTTCTCGAATATAAGACATTTCTACTTGTTGAGTCATAGAACTGAACAGTCGATATATAAAATGCTATTTCTCGAATATAAGACATTTCTACTTGTTGAGTCATAGAACTGAACAGTCGATATATAAAATGCACTAAATACATATCCTGAAAACACCCAGACCCAGAACAATTGAAAAATATCAGTTTCCATTTTTCCCTCGCCGGGAATCGAACCAGGGACCTCATAACTCATAGGTTAGAGCGTATCATAATTATGATAAATCAAAGAATAAATGTAATTCGTATATATAATAGAGACTGAGTATACCTATGTCTGTATCAGGGATGTTGCGAGTATTCGCATCCGCATCCGCAAATGCGGAGCTTCCGCATGTATTTAGACATCTGCATCCGCATCCGCAATAATCAATGCGGTTGTTCATGCGGATGCGGATGTAAGACAATTTGCGACAAGGAAGAAATGGGGCGGGGCCGGCGAAAGGCGCGCGCCGTTTGCACTTGACATTAACCAATGGGAACGAAAATAATGGTGGCAAGATCCGACGCGTTTTTATTTTTGCCGGTTTTATTTTATTTTTGCAAATAACAAAGAAGAAAAAAAAATTTCGCCATAAAATCCATAATATTATTGTAGCAAAAATTTCGTCACATATTTGACAGTGGGGCCTACTAACTAAGATAGTTCCTACTTTTTTTCTATAACATCTTAAACATCCGCATCCGCATTCGCGGATGTGAGCCTTCAAAAATCCGCATCCGCATTCACATCCGCGGATGTGTAAAAATCGACATCCGCAACATCCCTGGTCTGTATGTTGTTGTACCAAACTCATATTTCAATTGTCAATCATCAAAAACTATGACATTAATCCATGTCTCATGCGGGTTGTGCGAACCTTAAATACACCTGTGTTGAAATTCGTTTTATTTATTTCAAATAATATTCTTTATTATATTAGATTATTTTTATTTTATGTAGCAATAAATCATATAAATCCTTTGAATAAAGGAAAATGGTGAAGAATTTCACATCGCATGAAATTTATCTGTATATTTCTATCAGTGTCATCAAAAATATACGAACCTTTCGTAGCCCAAGAACACCGTGCTGCAGGAGACGAATTAGACTATATGGTATAGAAAACCCTGAACCGACTGAAATTTGGTATGGGGAACTGCCGAGAGAGTTAAGAACGATGGGGCTTCCTACAGGACGAATCCGTAGCGTGTGACTGTGGTGCAGTACAGCAGGGCTACTCTTGACAAAACTAAACACGATCTTAATCTAGTCTTGATCTTGATCATACGACGCACGAAGTGGCTATTGGCCAAAAATACATGCAAACCGATCGCGCGTTAGCGGTGGCGCGGTGTTTTTGACCATAGTCCCTTCGTGCGTCGTATGATCAAGATCAAGACTAGATTAAGATCGTGTTTAGTTTTGTCAAGAGTAACCCTGCAGACCATGCCACACTTGAGTGTCCATTATGCCCTATCGCATGCATTATGGAGGATATTTTTGACACATCTCCACTTGCTGTGCGTTTTGCACAGTACTGGAGATCACTTTGTTTAGTTTTCTGGATTTCGACACGAAAAATAATAAATAGCATCACGGCATGTCTCCAAGTGGTGTAGACTGTGACTCAGCTATAATTAAACATACATAAAAACTGTCTTCTCTGAACCAAAAATAATAATATATTTCTGATGGGTGGCATGCATCATCGCTGAAATGGAGATGTAAAATACCTTTTACGTGATGTTTTGAGATAAAACTAGTACAAAAAATAAGGCTGCAGGTAATTTAATATTTTATGATGAGATTTTTAACGAAATATTTCCCTGAGGAATACATAGGAATTTATTGAATTCGTAAAGGTGTATTCTGCGTGGGCGGCTACGGGATTTTATTACTGAAATAACTTCTTATAATCTTATTCTTAGAAACAACTTAAAAGTTTTATAAAACGCTATCATACCTTTGCATTTATATTTCTAATGATAAAATTACAGGTTTGCGAAATAGATACTTTATACAGAAAATGGTATTCATCATTCCCGAAATTCTGTAAATATATATATATATATATAATGAGTTACAATCCATTGGATTGGTCTGCAACGAGTTTTGACTTATTTCTCCACTCCTCCCTATTCTCAGCCAGTCTCTTCAACTCCATATATGAGCCACAGCTCATGTCCCTCTTCAGTTGGTCCATATAGGCGTCTCTCGGTCGACCTCTGCCATTTGTGCCTTCGGTCCTGCCCTCTGCGATTGCGATGAGCAGTCCTGGGTGCCTGATGTTGTGGCCAATCCAATTAGCTCGTTGTTGGCAGATTCTTTTGAGGAGTTGCCTTTTTTCGCCAACCCTGGTTAACACTTCTTCGTTTTCGACGTGTTCCGACCAATGAATCTTCAGCATGCGTCTATAACACCACATTTCAAATGCCGCTAACCGTCCGCTTTCCCTCTTACTGATGGTCCACGTCTCGCATCCATATAGCAGAATGCTCCACACAAAGGCTTTAGTGAGATTCTTCCTCACGCTTAGATCAATATTAGGGGATTCTAATATTTTGGATTTTTTGTTAAAGGCAATTCGTGCCTGGTTTATTCTGCTCACAATTTCTGATTTGGAGCGTCCGTCCTGGTTTATTCTGCTGCCCAAGTACACGAATTCTCTTACTTGTTTGATGCTCACTCCATTTATGGCAATGTTCGCAGTCGCTTCCTCCCTTCCAACGACCATACATTTTGTTTTATCTTTATTTATTTTCATGTTGTACTTTGACAACAGTATACTTTCCATTTTTCCTAAGGCTTCGTTCAGCTCCATCTCGGAGTCTGCGAGCAGTGCTATGTCGTCAGCATATCTAATCATGTCAACCTTTTTCCCATTTATTTTTACTCCTGTCCAATTCTTCATTTCTTCTCTGAGTTCATCAATAGCTTGCTGTATATAGCAGTTAAAGAGTGCTGGCGACATTGAGCATCCCTGTCTTACACCTTGTTCTACTCTCGCTTCTGCGCAGCTCTCTCCGCTTTTAATTACAGCCATTTCATTCTTGTATAGGCTCCAGATTGCTCTTCTGTCCTTATAGCTCATTCCTATCTGGTTTAGAGTCTTAAAAAGTTGTTCCCATTCTACTTTATCGAATGCTTTTTCTAGGTCGATGAATGCTACATACGTGTTTCTATTCACTGTTATTCTCTTTTCAAGAACAAGTCTTAGACTCAGAATTGCATCTCTTGTACCTGTCTCTTTGCGGAATCCAAATTGATCTTCTGAAATAGTTAAATATAATAATTACTAGATACAAATAAATTATAATAACCCGAAACCGGTTTTAGAAAATCAAAATTACAGGTTCTATTATGATAAAACAATAATAACAGATAGACAAATACATCATAATAGACCCGATTTACCCGACCCGATAAACGTAATAAAATAACGTACTAACGTAAGTAACGTATAGACATCGCTGTCCCAAATACACATAATATACAAACAACCGTCGCAGAAAAAATACGTAAATATACAGAACTAGCAGGAGAAATAAAAAATATTTGGCATTCTAGGTCCGTTTATATAATACCTTTAGTCATGTCGGCTACAAGGGTAACTCGGAAATCTTTAATAAATAATTTACAAAAATTAGATTTACCGGTTAATTTGTACATTAAAATTCAAAAATCTATTATAATAACTACTATACCATCACGGCATATCCCACAAGTGAGGTAGCCAGTAGACCAACTGCATGTTAGAAACATGCAAACTGTCCTCTTCGTGCCAATATAAAATCAAGACATTCAGGATGGGTGGCAAACCTCATCGCTGAATTTAAGATGTACAATGTCTTAGTTTTTTCGAACACCTGCCTTTTACAGGACACTCGAAAACTTACGGGGAAGAGTGGGAGACCAATTCTTAATATATATAAAATAAACACTTGTAATATTGTTAAAAAGTTTTTGAACACAGATATTTCAGGCACAATGCTGGTATTTTGAACCCGCGTTTTGAGCCTAATCCTTTGATATCCTGTATATTTAGATAGGTGAATTTTTCCCGGCATTAGACTGTTAAGTTTTTGTGTGACCATGACTGATCATATGGAGACTTATCTGGTTGTATAATGCTGAGAAGTGTTGATGGCAATTCTGCCGCCGCGTATTAATGACTTTACATATACTATAATACATTATTATTTATTTGTTTAAAATGGAGTTTTACGAAATAAATACCAAAAAAATTCAATTTTCATAACTAGACAATTTTTTTAAAGATGCGCCGTTTCGTGGAAAAACTCAAAAGCATAATAAAACGTTGAAAGATCTATTGCACTCCGGAATACTTAAAAATGACTGAATACCTAAAACCAATGTACAGTTTAAAATAAATAATAAAAAAAATGTATTTCTGAGATAAGAAGTGACACGACGGACATTTAATCACTCTAAATTGAAGAAGATCGTTTTTATTTATTTTATCTTTACTCCCGACTTGAAGGTGGGGTGTGCAAACTTCTCAAGTCCATATCAAAATACATACAATATAATACAAATGATAAAAAATATAATACAATATTACAGTAAAAAAATCAATACATTTTTTAACCCATGCCATCAAGTCTCACCTATATCACTGTATATTTAATATTTTTTTATGGAAAAGAAACATGTATGTAACAAACAGTGTATTTATTTCTTTATTACTGATTTTAATGTGAATGTGTTGCAATTCAAGGCGTCAACCACTTATCAAAATGGCCACCGTTAGGGGACGGCTCTAGTCCTGAAGACCTGATTCTATGGAATGACAAGGCGACGTATGTCGCCACCTATTGGAGTGGAGAACGATTATTAATATTGAACATTAAGTTTGAAGTTGTTTGAACATAATATAATTTTTAATTTTACATAGGTAGATAAAAAATAATTTCTGAAATATTAAAAAAAATAAAACGAAGATAATTGAAATCTCTTACAAAAATGTTTTCTTATACGCACAGAAAAAAGACAAAAACAAATCTCATTTAAGTACTTTATGAAAATAGTATAAAAATAACAACTGAAAACAGCAGTAATTATTTTAATAAGTTGTATAGAAACCTCTCATAATATTTTTCCCATATAAATATGTGTACACAAATTCTTACTTTTTTACAAAAATGTGTAATTGTTCCAAGTATTCTTGTATTAAATTCCTGTCTACCTGTACAATTCATTACAAAAGAAATTCTGCGAAAGGTATTTAATATATTTTTATTGTTTGTAAAAATCTACAAGGCCATCATCTAAAAAACGAAAAAAAAAACTACATACTATGTGAAATGAACAAAAAATATATGTTTCCGAAAATTCAGAAAAGAAAAACGAAAGAAGAGAAATTCCGTGCAAATTATTAACAAGGCAAGATGCTTTACATACTTGTCATTATACTATGCAATACATTTTTAACATTTTTCTTTTTGTAGAAGGGAAGAAATTAACTGGCGTACTTTTCTTTATACTATCGAAAGGCACAAGTGTGAAAATTAAGACGCTTCTTTTTAAATTTCCCCGGAGGCGTCGAGACGGCACGAGACGATGTTGATAAATATATTAGAATTTATTTGCGCTTTGATCTGAAGACATTTCTGAGAAATAATAAAAATAGGTATTTGCATAGTAGAAAGGTTGTGTCAAAGGCATCATAGAACATTTCATAATAATACTCAATCCCTTCTTTTGACGTTCTCAAGGTTAAATTCGAAATTGCGAATAATAAATTAATTTGTCTCCCTATTAAACTATGTATGTTGTATCATAATAGATAATCATTTCTGTTCGATCATCTAAAAAACCATATATTTATATTGTTATAAAGTTTCACAATGTATTCTATGTTATTTAACCATGTCTTGAAAAGGTAAAACATATTTCATCGTCTTCGTCTTATTTCAGATCATCTGTTGCATCTGAGTTTTCTTTTGTGATACTAATGACCGACTATCTTTCTGTCGTTCTTCGTAGATTCGACTCCTTTTGCAACTGCATATAGTTATATTTATATAGACGATATAGTTCGTCGGTAGTGGAGGTAGAGTCTCGGCCTCGTGAACATGGGATCGGTGGTTCGATCTTTCACGACACAAGCTTTTAGTAGCTTACTGTGAAAGGTGTATAAGGCTGTATTTGGATTTATAACAAAACCCAGATATATCTTTTTTTTTAAAAAAAAGTTATAGTTATACAGACGATATGTTGTTAGGCATCTGATTTACATGACCACTAGTGAATCGAAGCCTTCTTACGATGTCCTTTATATCATGTTATTTTATTTATTTATTTATTTATTTATTGTTAAATTTAATAATTTACCATAGACGTGGGTGCTGTACGCACTGGTTTCTCAGTCGGGCAACACTCGCGTCTAAAAAGGTATAAAAGGGGCGGCCATATTAGCTTTCTCTTTTTTTGGTCATATCCGCTTATAAACTGTTGTAAACTATACTGTGTGCTTGTTCCTTCAAAATAATAAATGTTTTAATCCGATCGTGGCTTTGCTTTAATGGACCAAATACCCGTTGATTATTAATTCAACATTGGTCCTTCGTCAGACCGGGAAAGCAAAAATATTAAATACCGCGAAAACAATCGGATTACTTCAGATTACAGAATACATCATGGAAGAACAAAAGATACTAGCCAAAAAGGCTTACTCAAAAGGCGCTTTAACACGCTTAAAAAATAGCCTAACTGATGACTTTCTACACACCGCAACAGTGGAAGACCTAAAAATTAAAGAGCAAAGATTGATCGACGCCTTCAGACGATACGAGGACCTGGCAATGGAACTTCAAGACGATGGAGACGCCGAAGCAACTGAAGAGGTTTACTGTCAATGCTTGAGCCTGGTGAGATCCCGAATAAACGCAGCATCAGCCAAGGACAGGGACACGCTGAGAGACGAGTCCATGGCCACACACCATGTGCCTAACATTAAGCTGCCGAACATCCAAATACCGGCCTTTGACGGGAAGCTGGAGGACTATCGCCCCTTCATCCAAATGTTTGAGACAATGATACACCAAGATGACAGCCTTAGCGACCTGCAGAAGCTGTTTTACCTCAAGCATTTCTTGAAGGGGGAAGCCTACGACCTTGTCAAGAACCTGCCGACCACCCAAGGAAGTTACGGTGAGGCTTTACTTATTATTAAGAATACTTACGATAATTTATTCAAATTAACAATTAATCATGTGGAAACATTGATTGACTTGCCTACAGCTAGTAAGGCAGATTTCAACCACATGAAAAACATTGTGAGTGCGACTAGGCAGAATTTAGCAGCGCTAAAAAATTTAGGACATCCTACACATCAGTGGGGTGCATTTTTAGTTGTTTTATTGCTTAAAAAATTAGATGTTTATACCCGCAGGGCATACCACCTTGAGAAGGTTGAGGATACTGAGTTTGATTTAAATGAATTTTTGAATTTTTTAGAACTACGTGTAAACGCTTTCGAAAGTACCTCATATCAACGTAATAATTTAGAGAAAAGGGATTTTAAAACTAGCAACACCAAAGTGACATTGACAACTCAAACGTCAAATATTTGTGAGTTTTGTCAAGCGCGTAAAAATACGCACAGACTTTTTGAATGTCCCAAGTTTGTGGAATCCTCCTTGGATCAAAAAATTAAATTCATAACCTCACAGAAGAGGTGTAGGATGTGCTTAAATAAACATTTCTCTAGGTGCAGGTACAAGGGAAAGTGTGCAATATGTAAACAAAAACATAACACCTTACTACACGGGCCGGAGGCCAGTGTCGTAAGTGATGCCAGCGTAAGTCTCATATCTCAGGTAGCAGAAAATGTAAGTATCATTCCTACAGTTCAAGTTAGCATTGTTTCAGCCAATGGAAGTCGCATATTAGCCAGGGGCTTATTAGACACTGCTAGTCAAACATCATTCATTACATCAAAATTGGCTAAGCAAATAGGCAAACCATTTAAAAGATCCAACCTTAAAATCACAGGAATTTCACAGCATACGACTCGCGTAGAGCATTTTGTTAACTTAGATATACACTCAATAGTTTACCCATTTTCATTGAATTCTGACTTTTACATAATTGACAAAATAACCTCTAAATTACCACAAGAAAAATTTGACATAGCAAACTTAAAAATTCCCGATGGCATCGCACTGGCCGATAGCCAATTCTCTGTACCTTCTGATGTGGACTTGTTACTCGGATCTGATATTTTCTTCCAGGTTCTGCTGCCAGAGGACACCTCGATCAGTGAGTCAGGCAGAGGCGTCGTCACACCGAGACTTGTACACACCAGCCTTGGATATGTGGTCGCTGGGAGCCTTCCACTGTCGGATCGTCGGAGCGCAGTGACGCTGCATTGCACACATCGGGGTTGCGACATTCAAGATAGTATCAAAAAATTCTGGGAAACAGAAAAGGTTCCAGAAAAATTCAAAGAACACGCTGTTGAGGATGAAATCTGCGAGGAATATTTTTCATCAACGGTAAATTTAAATGACAGATTTATTGTATCCATTCCTTTTAAGGTCCCAGTAGAAGAGATACCTAAAACGTTGGGAAACTCTTTCGCTATTGCTTTGAAAAGACTTTTTAATTTAGAAAAAAGATTTGCCAAAGATCCTCAGCTATTTGATAGGTACAGGGATTTCATAAATGAATATCTGCGACTGGGACATGCTCAATATATTGACATGAGTGAATGTAATCAAAATGATAGGTGTTTTCTACCTCACCACCCAGTAATAAAAGAAAATGCCTTGTCAACCAAGTTGAGAGTAGTCTTCGACGCATCTGCGAGGGCTGCTGGAGGGCTCTCGTTGAACGATTTAATGCTTAATGGACCTGTGGTCCAAAGAGACCTCTTTGAAATTTTAACATTGTTTAGAATAAATAATTGTGTCATGACATGTGATATTAAACAGATGTATAGAAATGTACTGGTGGAAGGAGGCCAAAGATGTTTACAGAATATACTCTGGAGAGAATCTAGTAGTGATGAAATTAAATGCATCCAACTTAACACTGTGACATACGGTTTAAAATGCTCTAGTTTTTTAGCGACCAGATGTTTGAAAGAACTAGCCTTAATGTACAAACATGAATATCCTTTGGCCTCCTTCGCACTATTAAATTATACATATGTAGATGATATTCTAGTAAGCGAGAGCTCTCTAGAAGGTCTTGTAGAAACACAAAGGCAGTTGATTGAGTTGTTAAATATTGGAGGGTTTAAACTCCATAAATGGGCGTCGAACAACCCCGATGTGCTGCATAATGTCCCAGGTCAGTCACAGCGATCTGACGACATTGAATTGACTAATGAGTCAATAAAAACTTTAGGTCTAGTTTTAGACCTTAAGTTAGATCAATTCAAATTTGACCCCCCCCTATTGACACAATCTGCCTCAACCAAAAGAGAGATTCTTAGCTTCATTAGTAAATTTTATGATCCATTGGGATTAATAAGTCCAATTGTAGTAATAGCAAAGCAAATAATGCAACAAATTTGGATCTCAAACATAGGATGGGATACAGTTCCCCCGAGTCACATCTTAGATGCTTGGAATAAATTCATTCAAGACATCAAACAAATGCCTACTATAAAAATAGAAAGAACATTACATACAGAAAACGCTATAGAATATCAATTAATAGGTTTTGCTGATGCATCTTTGGAAACTGCACATGGATGTGTACTTTATTTGAGAACTATCCACTGTGACGACACCGTAACCATGACATTATTGTGTTCTAAATCTAGAATGAATCCTATACAAAACAAACTTACAATTCCAAGATTAGAATTAAATGCTTGTGTCCTTCTGACAAAATTAACTTGTAAAGTATTAGAGATTCTTAATGTTAAAATATCTATTCAAAAAATATGTCTTTTTACAGACTCAATGGTGGTGTTATCATGGATAAAAAATTCTTTATTTAAATTAGAAGCTTATGTGGCAAACAGAATTCATTTAATAAAAGATCTTACAAAGGATTTTCACTGGTATCATGTTAAAACTGATTTAAATCCTGCGGATTGTGTCAGTAGGGGAGTCACCCCGAGGCTCTTAAGCGTCCATAGTCTTTGGTGGACTGGTCCCCAGCCCCTGCGGGATCGGCAATGCAATTTTGCAAGCATTGGCTTTGAGCCCGCAGGAGAGGAGCTTGTGGACCAGCGAGTCTTTGTGTGTACGACCCCTGAAAGAAATGATATTTTTGAATATTTAAAACGATTCTCTACCATTCAAAAGATGCAACGAGTTCTTGCTTTTGTTATAAGATTTTGTAAAAATTGTAGAAATAAAACTTCACGTTTTAAGGAAAAATTTTTGTCATACAAAGAATTAGATTTCTCATTACTTTTGATAATAAAAAATGAACAAAAAATACATTTTCATGAAGAAATTGACTCACTGATCAGGCAAAGGTCCTTAAAGTCAAATTTAAAAGGTCTTAATCCTTTTCTTGATTCCAATGGAATATTGCGTGTAGGTGGTAGAATTCAGGGTTCAGCCTTGTCGTACTCACAAAAGCATCCAATAATTTTATCAAAAAATAGTAATGTAACCATGTTATTGATTGTAAGGGAACATTTGCGACTGCTTCATGCTGGCAATAGGCTAGTACTTGCAAATTTAAGTTTAAGATATTGGATTATTAGCGGGGTCAAACTTATCAAGAAAGCCCTGCACAGTTGTATTACTTGTTTTAAATTAAAGGCTTTGGCATCTAAACAATTGATGGGATCTCTCCCATCTGATAGAGTCATTGAATCTCGACCATTTCAAAAAACGGGTATAGATTTTGCAGGCCCTGTCAGCGTGAAGCGGTCCCGAATCAGAAAGTCCATTGTTACTAAAGGGTATATTGCTGTATTTGTTTGTTTTACTACAAAAGCTATCCATCTCGACCTGGTGTCCGACCTGACAACGGATGCATTCTTGGCATGTTTAAAAAGATTTATAGCCAGAAGGAATCTCCCATCTACTATATATTGTGACAATGCTTCCACCTTTAAGGGAGCTCAGAACGTTTTGCATGAATTATTTAAATTATACAATAACAAAAATAATCAAAATATAATTCAAAATTACGCGTCAAATGTTGGAATAGATTTCAAATTCATACCAAGTTATTCTCCCCATTATGGGGGTCTATGGGAGAGCGCGGTACGATCAACAAAACACCATTTGCGTCGGTCTTTGGGAGGTTCTCTACTGACTTTTGAGCAATTAATAACAGTACTGGCACAAATAGAACAGATTTTAAATTCTCGGCCACTCACACAATTGTCTTCCGACGTAAATGACATGTCGTATCTTACGCCTGGACATTTTCTAACAGGCGATATTATGACCGGCATTCCTGAACAAAATTTGCAGGATTTCCCTGAAGGCAGACTTAAGTTTTGGCAAAAATGTGCCTTCATTCAACAGAATTTTTGGTCTCGCTGGTCGAAGGAATACCTGAATACTCTACAAAATCGACCCAAGTGGAAGGAAAATCTTCCCAACATAAAGATCGGAGCCCTAGTCATTCTCAGAGAGGCAAACGTGCCACCTTTAAAATGGCCTCTTGCTAGGGTGACTGAGGTTTTTCCGGGTCGAGATGGAAAAGTGAGAGCATTGGAGATTCGCAAGGCCAATGGCTCAAAATTGCGAACCTCCATTGCAAAAATTTGTTTATTGCCTGTTGAATAAAATGTATGTATTGCCATTGTCTTTCCGCGAACATGCTACCTTGTATAATTTTTACTTTTCTTGCAAGGTTGAAGCCACGAGTGGTGGCCATTTTTGTAGTTTTGAAGGAGCAAGCACACAGCGGATGGATATTTTTAATTTTTTGTATTAGCATAAAGGATACTCATTCGTGGAAGGACAATGGCACTTGTATTTTTGCTTTCTATTAATTCCTTGTTGATATGTTGTGTTTTTCATAGTGATGAATGAATGAACATAATGTAGCAATGAAAATAATATAATTTGTATATGCAATAATTGCATACCTTTTGTGTATGTAATATAATGAAAGAAATGATATTTTTGCTTTCTATTAATTCCTTGTTGATATGTTGTGTTTTTCATAGTGATGAATGAATGAACATAATGTAGCAATGAAAATAATATAATTTGTATATGCAATAATTGCATACCTTTTGTGCATGTAATATAATGAAGGAAATGATATTTTTGCTTTCTATTGATTCCTTGTTGATATGTTGTGTTTTTCATGTAGTGATGAATGAATGAACATAATGTAGCAATGAAAGTAATATAATTTGTATATGCAATAATTGCATACCTTTTGTGTATGTAATATAATGAAAAAAAAAAACCTTAAGAAAATATTTCTTTGTAAGCATGTGAAAAAACATAACATAAATATAAATATAAAATATATGTACAGGCTACAACTGCATACCTTTAGAATTCAAAGACCTTTTTTCAATTTGTTTAATGTTTTTTGTTTCTTAAAAAAAAAATAAGATCAATAAAACTAAATTGTAATGCAGAACTTAGAATCAAACCATATGTACACATATGTAGTTGAAACTTTAGTATCTTTAATTGGCAGTTGCCCTTCACATAACACTTTGCATAATATTAAGAAAGCAATGTAATGTAGCTTTACTTTGTCAGCTTCCTTCATCTCCTTCGGCACTTAGACGGGAATAGTAAATCTTCTCTAGCGCCCCAAATATGATACAGTCCACAAAAAAAAATCGCAGGAAAACCCGTCATTTGCCCAGGGAGAGGGAGGAATGCTTGACTTACTCAGCTGTCACTATATGCCCCCCCGAGTTTATGTTAAATTTAATAATTTACCATAGACGTGGGTGCTGTACGCACTGGTTTCTCAGTCGGGCAACACTCGCGTCTAAAAAGGTATAAAAGGGGCGGCCATATTAGCTTTCTCTCTCTTTGGTCATATCCGCTTATAAACTGTTGTAAACTATACTGTGTGCTTGTTCCTTCAAAATAATAAATGTTGTAATCCGATCGTGGCTTTGCTTTAATGGACCAAATACCCGTTGATTATTAATTCAACATTTATTCTTCTTGCACATCATCATTACATAACAGTGTTAGCAAAATAATATAAAATTTTAGAAACTAGGACGATGTGCAGTGGCGAGATTATCACTATAAAGTGATTTCTTCCATCTAACCACGACACATTGACATGAAACTAGTAAAAACAAATTTACTTACAAAAAAAAAACATACAAAATATCAAAACACAACAAAAGAAAAAAAAAACAAAATTTAAAATAATATATTTGACACACACCCAACATGTGGTAGGGATTATGGATCAGAGGAGGGGGGGGGGGGGGGCTAGGGAACGGATACTGAGTTAGAAGATAGCATTTTTTCCTTAACATAAGATTTAAAGACATTGAACGATTGTGAAACTCTATGCGAAGAAGGAAGATTATTCCAACAACGAGCACCATAAACTGAGAATGATTTCGAGAAATAATTGGTACTGTGTGTAGGAATTGCCAGAAGACGCTCGTTATTGGATCGCAATGGTAGGCCATGGCTCGCTAAATACTCGAAATTTTCTTTTAAATAATAGGGAGAAGACGTGGAATAGAGTATTTTGTAAACAAGTGATAGAATTTGAAGTTCACGTCTTTGATGCACAGTTAGCCACTTAAGATTGACTCGATACTGGGAGATATGATCAGACCTCTTGAGATTGAAAATAAATCGGATACCATAATTCTGAAGTCTCTCAAGTTTATTTGACAGGTCTTGGTTGATATCGAGATATACTGCATTAGCATAATCTATGAGAGGCAGCAGCAGAGATTGAACAAGTAAGGTTTTGATTTTAGTTGGAAGGAACATTTGATATCTTTTAAGAGAATGCAGTGAATAGAAAAATTTTCGTCGGATTGTATTCATATGCTGCTGCCAGGTTAGTTTTTGGTCCATAATCACACCAAGGTTCTTCACTGTTGCTGAATAAGGGATTATATCTGAGTTCATTGTTGTATTGGGCACGGTCATGGATTTGAGTTTTGAAATGTGATAATGACTGCCGAGGAAAATTGATTGAGATTTTGTAGGATTTATGATAAGTCCATGATTCGTTGCCCAAACTGAAATTTTTTGCAGACATTCCGATATATTTTCAACAGCGGCAGAAGTATTTTCTATATTAAAATGAGTGTAAATCTGAAGGTCATCTGCATATAAGTGATAATGACAAGTGTTAATAAAGCGTGACACAGGGCTTATAAAAATTGAGAAGAGGAGAGGAGAAAGTATTCCGCCCTGAGGTACACCTGATCTGAGTTCCGCCCATTCAGAGACAGCGCCACCAGGCAGTCGAACACACTGGAAACGTCCCTTTAGATAGGATTCAAACCAAAGGGAGCATGAGTGTGAAATATTAAGGCTTTCCAGTGTCGCAATCAACAGGTCAAAGTCCACAGTATTAAATGCTGTGCTAAAATCAAGTAACGTCAGTAACGTCAACTGCCGATTGTCCATTGCAAGTCTGATATCGTCTGAAATTTTAATTAGAGCAGTTGTGATGCTATGACCCTCACGAAAACCTGACTGGAAGTTATTATGGAGATTATTTTGGGAAATAAAAATATTTAGCTGATTATAGGCAAGTCTTTCTATGACCTTGGAAAAAAAGGGGAGGATCGAGATTGGACGAAAATCGGCTGGACATGATGATGATGCTTTCTTTGGAAGTGGTATAACGTATGCCTTCTTCCACTCTCTCGGAAAAACATTGTGTGAGAATGAAAAATTTATAATATGTGTTATATGAGGTAAGATTAAATGAAAAAAAGGCAAAATGAAGGAAAAACAAACATCATCACATCCAGTGGCCTTGGACTTTATGGACTTTACAGACTGTTGGACATCGGCATCCGTAACTTCAGTGAAATTAAACATATCACAGGGGGGTTTGGGCTGAGCATGTATTGAGACTAGTGATCTAGACTTAGCGGCGCTATCCAGAACAAGCGGGGGAGTGGCAAATTGAGAGTTTAACAAATTGGGATCTAGATCTATGGCATCGTGCATCTTACTATTTTGAGGTAGTCCAAGCGAGCCAAGACGCTTCCATGCTTGAGATTGTGTACAGTTATTAAATAGATCGTGAGTGTATGCAATTTTGGCATTTCTACATTTTTTTGTACATAAGTTACGAAGAGTCTTGTATGCAAACCAGTTTTTGTCACAGGGGGAAATTTTATGTTTGACACGAGCCCTGTCTCGGCGAGCCATGAGTTTTTTAATCTCTTCAGTGATCCACTGAACTGGCAAATTTTTTATTCTAACTTTTTTTAGTGGTGCATGCTTATTATATAGTTGTTCTATATTTCTATTGAGAGTTTCAACTTTTTCATCAATTGAATTTGCCAGTGTGATGTCATCCCACTTTAGAGATTCCGCTTCAATGAGCAGAGCATCGTTGTCAACATGACGAAGAGAGCGCGCATATACAACCTTGGGTTTGGGTTTGGGGACCTTTATAGAGTATTGTAGAAATAGAAGATCGTGGTGTGAGAAACCTCCAGCTGTAAGTTGACCATGAGCCTTTACCATGTTAAGTTGGGAGACAATTATAAAATCAATTAGAGATTGAGAATTCTGAAGTATGTGTGTAGGCTGAAGTGGGAGAATATTCAAACTAGTAGAAAACATTAGCTGCTGGAGTCTCGCTGATCGGAAGTCATGCTTCAAAAGACAAGTGTTTAGGTCACCCATTACGACAATATTGTGAAATTTGGAAGAAATATCTTCAAGAACAGGCTCCAATTTTCCAAAGTAATCTGATACGGGTGGACAGTAAATGACGCCGAAGACAACAGTAGAATGTAAAATATTTACCTTGATGAAGAGATACTCCGGATCCGCAATGCCATGAGTAGTGGATTGTGATATGATTTCATATTGTAAATCTTCTCGAAGATAAATGCAAACCCCACCACCACGTCGTTCAACTCGATCGTTTCGAATAAGTGAAAATCCTGGAATATCAAAAAGTGAAGAAGGTAAAGATGGTTTCAGCCATGATTCAGAAATCAATATAGCATGAATGTTAGCACCATGAAAAGTTGCCAACAATTCCGTGTGATGACTTGCTACACTTTGGGCATTAATGTGACAAACCCGCAAGTGTTTGGAATTGTATGAAAAAGAGTTTTTGAGAGTAGTATAAAGATCAGCAATCCCGTTACTAGAAGAGTTGAGAGAATCTGCAGCATCCGAAGAGGAAGGTGAAAATGGAAAGGAATTTGGTGATAAAGGAGAATTTAAAGGTGAGGTGGAAGTATAGGAAGGATTTAGTTGTGTGTGTGTGTACATATAAATAACAATATATTTTCAAGTTTAGATAGAAAAAAAAAACAAAACAATACAAAACAAATTATAACAAATATTCTAATCTAAGAAAAATATTCTAATCTAAGTTTTAATATTAATACAATCTAACCAAAATTAACAAAATGTTTTATAAGAGAGAAAGATAAAAAAGAAATTAGATTAAATAATTCAGATCATGCTTTTACTACATAATACTCTCGAATCAACTTTCCTACCATCTAAATTATTAACATTTTATTAACAAAATACCTGCTCTAGATAAGTTGCCTTTTAAGCAAGTATTGTTTCAAATAATAATTTGGTTACGGTCTTTCATAGTAGTAATATAAAGTAGTAGAGTTGTTAGTTCGAGTTGAACTTATTAGCAGTTTCTACTGTTATGATCAGTGATAGAAATGCATAGATGAGATTTGAAAAAAATTGTATAAACGTATTGCAACATTTTGGTCCAGTTCGGTTGCGCTTCAAATGACTTAGTTTTTATATGTAAAAATGTGTATTTTATTAATAGAAAAGTATATTTGTTTTAATATTTCTTATTTTATTTTGGAATATATCGATATTCTATGTATTAGGGTAGCGTCTTTTTACAACAATGGCATATAGACCGATTGCTGGGTGAAGGTACACTAAAACACTTTTAAAATAGGTAGGAATTATTTTTTACTCTCGGATTTTTTTTTGGCGGCCAGTTTTCTGCCATGCTGCAAGTGGTTTTTAATAAATAATAGATCTTTATAATTATTATTGTTTTTATTTACTTATTCAGCAATCGGGATAATTATAAAAAGGATAAGTGGCAGGAATTATGTCCGTGATATCAAAGCGGTTTTGTGGTCTGTGTATGTATATCGCTGGTTATAACACGAATGTTAGTTTTAGTTAGGCTGGCTTTGAATATTAATTATATTATATTATTGATATTCTCTAAACTTGTTACAGGTCAGAGGTTGAAACGAAACAATAGTTTCCATCCCACAGCTTAAATTATAAATAGAAGATGAATTTACATAACAAATTCATTCAATCTACATTTCTCCACCACAAACAATCTACGGTTGATGAATTCTACTTCTTCTTCTTTTTGTGCAATATTAGGTTTTCCTGACGTTGGCGACCACTTTTGTAAAAACTTTCTTATCTTGTATGCAATGAAGTTAGACTTTTACCAATATCATATCGTCCTTCAATCTTTCCAATAAATATGAGTGAAGGGATCTCATATTCATGTTCACGCAGGACATTACCATTATTATTTGTAACTTAACAGAAAACGTTTAAAAAGCTTCTGGAAATATGTTAAAACTCTCGAAAAGCATCTCACATATAAAAAAATCTATTTATTTTCTCAGTTACGACATCAATAACAATTAAAAGCTCAAGAACAACGTGAAAGATCTTATTTCAATTTTTAATTAGAATTAATTAGGAATCTATACATGACAGCTCATGGCACTAATCAATACACTTGATATATTATTTTGAAACCAATTTACTTAATTACTGCGAACTTACGTATTTCTTATAAATCGTCCAATCAAGTGATGCCATCAATAAATAGGTGATTACATCGTAAGAGAGGTAGAGGGATTGAATGTGCGTAAGAAAGAACCAACATTTTTTAATGATCATTTATAATTAATAAATAAAACAATACAACATTTTTTGTTTCCAAAACACGTTAACACGTTTTCTTATTTAAAAAGACAAATGCAAAGTCTTTACCTACTATTATTTTTTAAGATTATGTAATATGAACAATAGCGTTTACTTTGGAAAAAAGATACATGAGAACAAAACATGTGCGTTCAAATATGTAATTTAGCTAAATAATGCCGTTGATAGACATAAAATATAAGGGATTTTGTTTTTATTATGAATGGATCTAATATTATAAATTACACTGTGTCACTATGAAACATGACAAATTATAGTCAATTCTAGAAAATATATGAAAAAATGTTTATTGTTACCAAGAATCTATAAAACACGTCTATCACGTGGTGGTAGTAATGAAAATCCTCAGAAAAATACTCGTATATAAATAAAGAAAAATTTGTTTGTCTGTTAAGTATAATGTAGACTGCCTTATGAGAAAATAATATCTAATATAAAACTCGTATCACAGTATTTGTTATTATACTTCTCCGAAACGGCTAGACCAGTTTTGATGAAATTTTGAGTGCTTATCAGGTAGGTCTGAGAATCGGCCATCATCTATTTTTCATGCCCATAAAAGTTAAGGGTGGTCCACCCTGTTTTTTTTTTTATTTTATGGACAATTTTTTTTTATGGTGAAGCATTAAAAAATACATAAGTAGGTATAGACCCTTCTACTATCAACCCCTAATTTAAATATTGATATTAGTATATGGCATAATTTGTATGCCAAAACAACGTTTGCTGGGTCAGCTAGTAATAAATACGATTCTTCTTTTTGACACTATTCAGGAGTACAGTGCAAAAACTAGTCCCCTCAGTAAATAGAATCATCTCTACCCTGAACATTTTTAAAATTCTTTTTCCATTATTTTAAGAACGGTTTATTGTGAATGAGGATCATCCAGGCCGACAGAAGACTTCCGCACAAAAAAAATATTTATTTTTCGTCATTAAACATTGTTAAAACACGAACTAGCCAGGACTATAATTTCTTCCGTATTACTGAGACTAGATTATTCCAGAATGCGTTTCACCGTCATTAATTTTGTAATATGTTTCTTGATAGTCACATTGACCGAAAGCTGTAATGGTTCCAGTAGAATATGATGTCTTCTAAAAATCTGACTTATAATATCCTCCAAAGACAAAAAATACTGAAAAATGATCTTCCTTTTTACAGAAAAATAACGAAAAAAAAAACAGAATTTTAAAAAGTTTACTCTGTTAAGAACTTTTTCAACTCCCTTGACAGCACTGGGTTAAAAAACTACTGCATGTAATAAAAAAGCCTCCGAAATGAAGTGTACATACTTTCTAATAAATTGAAGGCTAAATATTTTATAACAACGACAAGGAAAAAATATATAAGTTTTTCAATTTCACTGAAAGTGTGATGTGACAATAGAAAACGAAAGAATGATAAAAGCTGAGTACACAAATAACGTTAAGGTAGGCACGAACTATACGACTAGAAAAGTAAGCATCGGGAAATACCTTTTCTTTTTATTTAACTTGCGATTGTGATATAAAATAGATAATCAAATACAAGGATCATAATTATACAATAGAAAAGTAAGGAAAAACAAGAAGAAAAGGGCGATTCATTTCTAGGTGGACAAATCAAATTATATACATGCCATTGGCTTTATAGTGAAGGACTCAATTAAAATAACGTGCAAGCGTTACAGAATTAATTCAGGTGAATTAGCAAATTGATATAAACAAATATAAAAAACGCATTCACTTTACGGCATACGAGGAAAAGCATTCGGCAATATTCAAATTCAAATTCAAAATATTTTATTGAGATCATAATAAACACATACAAATATACAATAAGCACAATTATACAAATCTTTATATTATCTGTTTTTTTTTCTTTTTGTACCCTCAAAATTGAGCAGAGCTCGTGCTTTGAGGGGTTATAGGGTTTTTACTAATAATCAAACAAATTCGATCAAACTTAATCATTATAGAACATCACACACTTAATCTATTTACCATAATTTTACAAAATAAACAAAAACAACAACAACAAAAATACAACGATAAACCTATCATCAACGACACAATCACTTGACCTCATACACATCTTTCTCATTGAATTACCTTTTTTATATTCAGTTTAAATGCATTTAAATCATCCGAATACTTATATTTATTCTCTTTTTTCAAGCCATTGTACCATCCCACCCCAAGATATGTGTAGTGGTGTTGTCCAGCAGCTGTCCTCTTCGCAGGCACTTTAATTCGGCCCCCTAACCTTGGACACTCACTAATACTCCCCAGCGGGTGTAGTTTTTGAATAAAGTATTCCTTACAAACTTGGTATACTGCCTTCCTCTTATAAAGGCATTCCAAGGAGGGGACCGCAAGCTCTTTAAAAAGTTTCAGGGTCGGGTAGTCAAAAGGCTTTCTAAGAATTATCTTCATAACACTTCTCTGATTGACACCCAGTGAATAGACGCGGTTCTTGTAAGCACCACCCCATGCCAAGATGCCATACTGTATGACCGACTGAACAAGAGAATAGTATATATCTTTTAATTGTTTCACTTGCATAATATCTCGGAGTCTGTAAAAAACGTAAAATAGCTTTCTCACTCTATTTACAGTAGCCTGTATATGATCCTTCCATTTCATATGAGAGTCTATTAATACCCCGAGATATTTAACCCTGTCAACATTTTTTAGTGTAACACAATTAGTATTTATACATTGTTCAGATTCGTTCTGACAAGAGCTATCATGAATTCTTACATTAAGATCACTTGGTTTACCTCTTACATTAATTGAAAAATTGACATAATTTGTTTTTTCAGCATTAAGGGATAGTAAATTTTCATCGAACCAATTTTTTAGCTTATTCACTTCCCTATTCGCAGTATTCGCAACCTCATTCCACGTCTTGCCACGGACAATCAGTGCGGTGTCATCCGCAAATGACAGTACCGTCGACTTCAGTGGGAGTTCAAATATTTGGTTAACATACATAATGAATAAAATTGGTCCCAGTACTGTACCCTGAGGGATCCCGAACTCAGAGGTTAATGGCTCACTGAGAAAGGAATTGATCTTAACTCTCTGTTCTCTTTGAAAAAGATAACTTTGAAGCCACTTTGCCGCTTTTCCCTTAATTCCTAATTGGTATAATTTATCTAGTAGCCTACTGTGACTTATGCTATCAAAAGCCTTTCTAAGATCCACAAATAATCCCATACACTTTTCTCCCTCATCAAGAGACTGATTAATCACTGTTGTAAGTCTGGCTAAAGCATCATCAGTTCCCATTCCCTGTCTAAAACCAAACTGATTATCATGTATGATCTTGTTTGAGTCCAAATAATTGATCATTTGTCGTTTAACAACTCTCTCAAAGATCTTAGCTATATTGGAGATAACAGAGATCGGCCTGTAGTTGCCAATATTCGTGCGATCTCCTGATTTGTAGACGGGTGTCACGTGTGATATCTTATATAAAGATGGAAAGGATCCGTTATTCAAACTTACATTTATAATATGTGCTATAGGGTGACTAAGGCATTGAGAATTTTCCTTTAAAATACTAACACTCACATCATCAAAACCTGGAGAGCTGCCACCTTTCAAACCCTGTATTTCTTTCAGTACTACGTCAGAATTGATCTGCTCAAATTTATCAAGAGAATAATGCAGACTCATACCGGAGGCACAGACCTCACTCACAGCCCTAGGTTTTATTTTACTAGCAAGATTCTTTCCCACCTGAGTGAAAAAGGAGTTGAATCCATTTACAATTACATCCGGTTGTTCACGCATACTACACACTTCGGAATTCAGTTGTATCTCTTTGATGTCTACACTTTTTGCTCTTTTGTTAATAACTTCATTAACAACTCCCCATACCTTACGACTTGCTACGTGGGAGACGAGCATTCAAATTGCTACGTGTGTGGTTTCCATTAACCACGCTCTCACATAACAAGTAAATTATGCTTCGTCCAACGGTCGAACACACAATTTATTACAAAAGCAAAATTAGAACAATGAACAAAGTTTCAAACTGAACTATAAGAAGCAAAATACATATTCTGTAGAGTAATACTGTTATAAATATAGATCTATATGCTCGTTAAGTAGTCTAGAGATATTAAGAAGTAAAAGGTCTATACTCGTGTTTATGTCTAGGGGTTTCTTACAAGTGTATAGGGCCCTTTTTTACTTGGCTCTGGGCGAGAGAGGCCTCTGTGTCATGCTTACCCTTAAGTCCACAAGCAGTCAGGTTACCAGGAACACCTTACTCCTTCAGTATACCATTTATAACTTATTGAATAGAATCTTCATATTATGTATCAAAGTAAATTTATAGACATATCCATGTAAACAACAAAATTATATATATATATCATGTGAAACTAAGATTATCATAAGTACATCAGACCTTTCCAAGAAAGTGGATATATTATTTCCATCAATGGAGCCTTTCATTTAGCTCTTGGTTGCCTTCATAGTGAGATAATATGGTCTTCCTTCCAATGGTTGGTCAAGGATTCGAACCTTTGTTACATAACTACTCCGAGTATAAACTAGGTTATTGGAAGATTATATACAAGGAGGCGGAGAGATGTACTTTAGTATTATTAAGAGTATTGAATCTACTGGTGGGTATACAAAATGAATTTCAATAGAAAGATATCGGATGGTAAGTGATTTACATTTATTGTGTAAACATATACATTACATAACAAGACAGTTACTTTCAAAGTAGATCTGTAGGGAATACTATTCCATACAATACGCAAAATTATGAAAGTATTGCCATATTTGGATAGAGACAGTAAAACACACAATGGTAATTATTAAATACACCAACCTTGGTATTACAAATATAAATCAATACCAGGATTATCGTGTGGTCTATTAAATGTAATTGGAATCATTCACTCTTCATTCATACTCAAAATCTTATATTATTACACAAAGGAAATCAATATATAGATAGTTCAATGATAATATGAACTTAGTTATGAAAAAATCATCATTATATACCATATACAGGAGTAATATAGTCACTTACAGATAGACGGCGAGCAGGAGTTGAATAACACAAAGACGAGTATGTTATAGATGACGTATTTTGCACACATAGACGGCAGAAGGCAGGATCGTGGAAGAGACATACTCTGATGCTTCTATGGCGGTCGCTGGTTATACTCAAAGGCGTACAGGAATGTGGTGATGTCAGAATCAGATAGATCCTGTCCTCAGGACGAAGAGATCGCCACTTCACAAGTGATAAGAGAAATAATTTACGTTTCAACACTATTCTCAGTGCCAAAGGAATAAGGCGTCACTATTTCCATAGTCTGTCCAAGCATATACGGGTGGTCATTTAATCACTCTCATAACAAGGGTCGTAACCAGAAAAGTTAAGAGAGGATCATCTCGTTCTCATAAGAATGAGTGTTCATTGATAAACTACTGATGCGCAATATACAGACTCTCGCGTTGAAGATGTATTCGTTCCTTCGGAACCCATTCTTGTTTTAGTTAAATTTATATCACTGAGCAAGCATAAAGAATTGTTTAAGTGATTCTTTTATGAATCCTAACAATGAAAAGTTGTTCAGAAACAAGGGATTATCTTATTTCACACGGATATGAAAAATGGCGGCAACTGCAACAACCACGCCCAAAAGCACACAAATGCTACATCACTCAAAAAAAACTCCAAATGTTATCTTAATATCACTTCGACAACGTAATCTATATGACACAAAGGATACTCAAGCCTGTTCACGATATTATTTGGTTTATTGATTACTATTGATTATTAATAAGAATGGTTTTATAGTACACTAATGTTGGCGGTAAATCCGGTCACGCGCATAACAATTGACACAGGTTGTTTTAAAGTACATTATTACACGGCACACAACAAGAATTATTTTATGAACGCAGGAGGACAACAAGATTGATCATTACACTGTTATGAAGATTGTCTCTAATTATCTAACAATACTATGAACTGGTCGTAATTACTACGGTGACTGTCCGCCGCGAGAACAGAGTGGGCACTCGGCCACCCTATACGTGCGGACTAACCCATCGTAAAGGAGAAACTGTTTTGTCATAACGGACTTCGAAAAGACGTTACAAAGAAAGAACATTCCATGGACATCACGTGTTAGTGGTGATGAGTGCACCATTCGTATGCACGAGGATACCCGAGGATTACCGACAAGGTGTAGAGAAAATATAATAATATTATTATTTATTATTGAGTGACGACAAAGGACAACTACGAATTATTGGTATAGCAGTGGATATGAACGTATTACGCGTTGAATATTTTAATGCGTAGCATTCTCCGTCTGCGCCCCCTTTTTGAAAATTTGAAGTGAAACGACAAATTTTCAAAGAGACGTAAAGTTAAAAAAAAAGTTGAGAACCACTGGTTATATACAAGAGATAGTACGTCCTCCTTGCTCTGCCCGTCCTGTCAAAGACACGCCCCTCTCATCCGTAAGTGACGCGACATATTATTACATATAGAAAGGGACAACACTATGAATACTACATACATATCAAACAACAATTAAATTTTCTTATAAATAAGCAACAATCCTATAGCCCAACATTTACTTATTTTAAACACACGCGATTACAGGCCATGCTGAAGGAATTTTGGCGCACTGATATTTCCTCCAGTTAAATTTCACTTCACTCAAGTAACTCTATATTATTTATAAGACAGGGCTCCTAAGCAAACATAATTAAATAACAACAACAATTACAACATTCAACATTCTTTATAACATTTATATAACAATTACCTTATATTAATAACATGTACAATATATCAATAAAATTTACAATATATGTGTATGAGGTTCTGTAGCTAATGGAATATATACATACTAATAATTATAATAAAATCGGATAGTTTAATTAAAATAGAAATATCCAACGACAAGAGTAGTTGGTCTATAACCACCACGCAACGCACAATGTACCGACACAAGTGTCCCGGCATTAGTAGTTCGCGGCTTTCCACAACATTAATATTACGAAGAATTTAATATACATACAAGTTAGAGATGTCTCATTTTATACGTGTTTACCCATCCGATATGAAAGACACTCACAATTAAATATAACATACGTCATGTACTATAGACGAATCATATAGCAAGACATTATAAGAACAAAATAAATATTTACATATAACGATTTTCATATACATATGGTCACATAATATTCTCACGGCTTTGATCAATATACGTTTAGACTCTAATTCGCGCTCGTACATACGGATTAGGTCAGTATTTTTCTTTTCAATTACAACCACAGAGGCATTCCTCGTAGGACTCTATAACACATAAAAATTTCAATTTAATTTTACAATATAATTGCGAACAATACAATTTACACATACGCTTGTCTCATATAATGTACAGCCAGGACGTCTACTGCTATACATCATACGACATTCCATATATATACAATATGAGTATTAAAATTTTACAAGTGCTCCACTTACAAAACGATATCGATGTGGACACAAAGTATACACAATGACGACAGAAGACTACAACATTTGTGGGGGTTATTATTAAAGAGAATCTCTGTCTGGGGTATTCGATATATTTTACATTCATCATACTACATACATCATCTATAATTCCTCATTCAGGGCTCACACAGTCACACTCACATGCATACATCATACTACATACAATTGTCACCAATATCGAAAGACAGGATAGAAAATGAAGGGTTCGAGGAATTTATATTTAATCGATAATTGTCATCATTATATAATCCATGGACCAGTGTCGTTGGCGCTTGTACCTATGTCTACTCTATTGTACTTTACATTCCATTCCTCAACAAGACGATACAACACACAATTCGCTACATATAATATTTTATTTATACTAAAATTGGCATAAGTCACAATACATAACAGGGATATTCAATACTTTTCATCTTTCAGAATATCCTTCACGTGAAACTTTCCACTATAAACACCATCCATTGACTCTAAAAGATACACGTTATCTGACAACTTTGACCTAATACGATTTTTCACAAAACGAGGGGCCAATTTAGACATGAATTCCGCAGCTGCATTGGATTTTACAAAATTTCTACGATAGACTACATCACCAGGACGATAATCTACTCGTTTTCGACGAAGATTGTAACGAGAGGCAGATTTTTTATATGATTCAGTCAGCATGTCAGTAACCTCATTATATACATCGTACAATACATCCAATTTTTGTTTGTAAGAGTTCTTCAGTTCATCCGAAGGATTTTCATCTACATTAGAACTCAAACTTTTGAAAAATGAAGCATGTTGCACGCTTTCAAATCCATGCATAAGAAAATGGGGTGAATATCCCGTCGCAAAAGATACATTATTATTCAAACTGGCTTGTACTATGGGTAATTTCTTACTCCAAATTCTATGATTATTATCAACCAAAATCGAAAGAGCGGTACCAATGGTTTGATTGTACCTTTCAACTGTATTAGATTGTGGAGCATAATATGCTGAATACAAAATCTTTTCTATCCCATACGATTCTAAAAATGATTTGAATGAACGGGAACAAAAATAGGTGGCATTATCCAATAAAATACATTTCGGCACAGAATATGGTAAGAAAATTCTTTCCTCTAGGCATTTCTGAATTATGGCAGAGGTACATTTTCGCAATGGAAAAATCCAAACAAACTTAGTAAAAACGCATACCACAGATAATATATAAACGTATCCTTCGACACTTTTGACAAAAGGACCTATTATATCAATTGATAGAGTCTGTAAAGGCATGGACACCAATTTAGGTTTTTCCATAATACCACGTGGTCCAGAAGTAGCAATTTTATGAGTTTTACAGACTTCACAGTTGTTTACAAATCTAGCGACTGAAAGATGCATGTTCGGCCAATAGAAATATCTTCGTAAATGTTTGTACGTTTTATAAGTACCTTCATGACAAGAATCGCCACTACAATGATATTCTTGAATTACTCTTAAAGCATCGAGTTTTGGCAATACTAATTTCCATTCATGAGGTGACAATAAAGTGTTAGACGATTTGGTGTATCTATACAATTTTCCTTCCATTATCTGATAATTCGGGTAAGCTTGTGGGTAATTTTCACAACCTTTCTTAAGCTTGTTATACACTGCATCACAGGTATCAGTGATTTCTGTAGGCAACGTCAAAGTTCCAATTTCCACACGACTAAGGCAATCAGGTACAACATTTAATTTACCTGGTCGATGAGTTACATCAAAATCAAAAGCACTCAAACGAGTCGACCAGCGAGCTAATCTTCCAGTAGGATTCTGTAATTTGTGCAACCACTGCAAAGAAGAGTTATCAGTGATCAAGTGAAAACGTACACCATCTAAATAATTACGGAAGTGAGTTATAGAACACAGGGCTGCCAACAGTTCCTTTTCACAAATGGAGTAATTTCTTTCAGGACCGGTGAGCTTACGTGAAAAGTATGCAATCGGATGTTCACCATCTTCCAGTTTTTGCATCAAAATTCCTGACATAGCAAGATCCGAACAGTCAGTATGTAAATAAAATTCTTTCGCATAATCAGGTTGAACTAAAACAGGTGCAGATTGTAAAGCCAATTTTAAACTGTGGAACGCATTTTCAGCTTCTTCGTTCCATACAAACTTTTTGTTTTTTCTAGACGTTAGGGCACTCAAAGGGGCAGCTATATGTGCGAAGTTTTGTATGAATTTTCGGTAATAAGAACACATACCCAAGAAAGATTTTACCTGTTTCGGTGTAGTAGGGGTGGGAAATTTTTTCATGGCTTCTATTTTGATTTCATCAGTTCTTAGCCCTTCGCCATCTACAATATAACCCAAGTAACGTAGAGATGATTTACAAAATTCGGACTTAGTCATATTGATAGTGAGACCATTTTCCTTCAAGATAGATTGTACAAGTCTTAGGTCATTACAGTGTTGTTCAAAGGTTTCACTTACTATCAGGATATCGTCAAGATAACAATGTACACGACCAGGAAAGCGGTGACTGAACAGTTTGTCAGCAATCATTTGCATGTGACTAGGAATATTACGTAGACCAAACGGGCACACAGAGAATTGGTAAGAGCCACGCCCATCAATGAAGAAGGCGGTTTTCTCCTTAGATTCAGGCGATAATGGAAGTTGCCAGAAAGCCTTGGACAGGTCCAGAGCAGTTAGAAACTTGGCATCACGCAAACTGTCCAAGATACGATCAATCCAAGGTAGACAATACGAGTTTGGTTTAGTTACTTTGTTCAGGCCACGACTGTCCAAACAGAAGCGAGGTTCTCCATTCTTTTTATTAACTATCAACGCAGGCGACTGCCAAGAAGAAGAAGCAGGTTCTATGACTCCTAATTGTAACATTTTATCAATTTCCTTGTTCATGATTTCTTTCTTTGCATGAGGAATAGGATAATGTCTCTGCCTAACAGGATCTCCAATGGTTTCAATCTTATGAAAAATTCCTTTCAAGCGGCCCAATCCTTTCTTTTCATATGAAACATCTTCATAGGATCGCTTGATATCATCGATAATAACAACTTGTTCCGAGGTTAAATTGGTCGGACCAATCAATCCTTTGGTTACAACAGGCGGTTCAGGAGTGAGACCAGCAGAAAAAATACGTTCATCTATTTGGGTTACAGCATTTAAATGTAATACAGGAGGTATTGTACAAACAGACACAGGAAAAAGCTCAGGACAGATATTAAATCCTTTCCAAAAGTCAATTCCTAACAAGTAAGATGACGTTATAGATGGAACAACTAAAAACGTGATACATTTTTCAATACCCTGATACTGTACAGGTAACGTTAAGGTTCCTAAAACAGATTGACCATTTCCATCCGCAGTGAGTACACGAGTTTCACAAGGTACAAGAGGATATCCTAAGTTCAAAAATTGGACATGAGAATTCTTTCCTAGAATTGATATCACCGCCCCACTATCCAATAGTGAGAGACAGATTACAGAATGAATTTTAATATTAACGTAAGGTCGGCCATCATTTTCTTTTCTAACAACACGAGTTGTGCATAAATTTCTGGTTACCCCTCGGTAATTATACCGTGAGTTTCCGTCTGACGATATTACATCTGAAGATGAAGAACGAGCTATCGTATCGGAAGGATGTCTTAACGAGGGAGAAATTAGTTTTTTGAAAACGACGGGGGTGGTCTAGAAGTATCCGGCATCAGCGATGCAGGTTTTTGTTCACGCATGGCATTGTTATATCTATTCCTGGGTGAACGACGGGGTGTAAAATGTCTAACTCTGTTTTTACATTCCTTAGAAATGTGTCCAACATGTCCGCAAGAAAAGCATCGTATGACTGGTTTGGGACGATTCTCTACTGCATTAACTCTCATGGCAGTAGGTCTAGAAGAAGAAGAAGAAGTATGGCCCTTGGTCAGACGATCGAAGTTGGAGACCATTCTTTCCAGTTCACTTACTGATGAAATGTGAGAACTAGCCAAAAGAGAGACATATCTCTGATGCAACCCGCGTTTGAAGACTTCCAACAATTCATTCTCAGTCAGTTTCTCATCAAGGGAGCTATTCATTTCTATTATTCGGGCAATATAGTCTGCTGAAGTTTCGTAATTGTTTTGTATCGACGACCAAATACGTAATTTTCTATCTATCATAAATCCAGGGGCTTCAAAACGGTGGTAAAAGAGTGCCTTGATAGCTTCCCAAGTCATTTCCTCTTTAAAAATTATTCGAAAGTGTGTAAGCGCTCGATCTTTCAGAAATTCAGGTAAAACGTATACCAATTGTTTATGTGGGAACCTCCTAGCCCTTGCAATTTCTTCCAACCGCGTAAAAAAATTTCTTACATCACCGAGACCATCAAAAGGTTTTACTGGCCAAGATCCAAAATTTACATTCAAAAGTTGTGAAGTTTTATTAAGACTTAAAGCATTATCGAAGGATTTCTCGATAGATGCCGACTCTTCTACAGCAACAACGTTCACATTGCTAGACACGGATGTACAAGGTGGTTCCATATCAAGAGATATTTGAGCATTCATACGCGATTGTGGAGCAACTTGTTCGAATTCTACTTCCAGATTTTGTTTATTATATTCTAACGCTTGCCTTCTCAAACTAGGAATTGAACGTTTCGGTATAACTCCTCTTTCAGATAAAGCTTTCTTTAGTGTAGCACCGTTAGCTTTGTCTACATTGGGAATTGGACCCAAAAATAACAATGGTTCAAATCGAGACATTATTATAAAGAAAGTATGACAAAGGTTCTAAAACTTTAGATGCTCAAAAACTTTTAAGTTACACACGAAAATTTATCTTTGAATGACAAAGGTTCAAGAGATATTTGGTTGTGCTGACAATGTTACTATATTCCGACGCTTCAATGTTTTATTTTATGTTTTATAAATAACTAAAATTATTTTCACACTCTCCTACGCTTTTTCTATTCTTACAAACTAGTTTCTTAAACGTGTCTTTCGACACTAGGGAGGGACTCGGTGCTCTGGTAGATAAAAGAAGTTTATCGCCACCACCCAATTCGGATTAAATCTGATTACACAATGAGTAATCAATCGTTAACAAAACAAAATTCTGATCACGAGATCTATTTAATAAATAAATAAAGTTCTTACGATTATTTACTCGCGCACAGTTTGAGAAAGTGCGTACTTACCAATTATACTTTGTTTATACTTCGTATCTACGGAAATTCCCGCGCGAAACGTAATACATTCAATATTTCGCGGGAAACTTGTGTTCCCACCAAATCTTAACAAAAGTCGGTTTTCACACTACGCTATATTCCAACCAGTCGCGCGGCGATTTACTCGTGAGATTTAACAGTTATCACTTCACACACATATTTGTATTACACATGATTGCTACAAGACATATCAATTGTACATAAAATTTATCACAAATGGCATTAAAAGCAACATGTAAACCCAAGCGTAGTCATGACACAGATTTTTTCAAGTTTGTAATTATTCGAATTACTGTATATCCGAGAAACGAATTCACAATTTATTCGTCTTCTTTTTGATATTATCCCGGACGACGAGCCCACAAATTGCTACGTGGGAGACGAGCATTCAAATTGCTACGTGTGTGGTTTCCATTAACCACGCTCTCACATAACAAGTAAATTATGCTTCGTCCAACGGTCGAACACACAATTTATTACAAAAGCAAAATTAGAACAATGAACAAAGTTTCAAACTGAACTATAAGAAGCAAAATACATATTCTGTAGAGTAATACTGTTATAAATATAGATCTATATGCTCGTTAAGTAGTCTAGAGATATTAAGAAGTAAAAGGTCTATACTCGTGTTTATGTCTAGGGGTTTCTTACAAGTGTATAGGGCCCTTTTTTACTTGGCTCTGGGCGAGAGAGGCCTCTGTGTCATGCTTACCCTTAAGTCCACAAGCAGTCAGGTTACCAGGAACACCTTACTCCTTCAGTATACCATTTATAACTTATTGAATAGAATCTTCATATTATGTATCAAAGTAAATTTATAGACATATCCATGTAAACAACAAAATTATATATATATATATCATGTGAAACTAAGATTATCATAAGTACATCAGACCTTTCCAAGAAAGTGGATATATTATTTCCATCAATGGAGCCTTTCATTTAGCTCTTGGTTGCCTTCATAGTGAGATAATATGGTCTTCCTTCCAATGGTTGGTCAAGGATTCGAACCTTTGTTACATAACTACTCCGAGTATAAACTAGGTTATTGGAAGATTATATACAAGGAGGCGGAGAGATGTACTTTAGTATTATTAAGAGTATTGAATCTACTGGTGGGTATACAAAATGAATTTCAATAGAAAGATATCGGATGGTAAGTGATTTACATTTATTGTGTAAACATATACATTACATAACAAGACAGTTACTTTCAAAGTAGATCTGTAGGGAATACTATTCCATACAATACGCAAAATTATGAAAGTATTGCCATATTTGGATAGAGACAGTAAAACACACAATGGTAATTATTAAATACACCAACCTTGGTATTACAAATATAAATCAATACCAGGATTATCGTGTGGTCTATTAAATGTAATTGGAATCATTCACTCTTCATTCATACTCAAAATCTTATATTATTACACAAAGGAAATCAATATATAGATAGTTCAATGATAATATGAACTTAGTTATGAAAAAATCATCATTATATACCATATACAGGAGTAATATAGTCACTTACAGATAGACGGCGAGCAGGAGTTGAATAACACAAAGACGAGTATGTTATAGATGACGTATTTTGCACACATAGACGGCAGAAGGCAGGATCGTGGAAGAGACATACTCTGATGCTTCTATGGCGGTCGCTGGTTATACTCAAAGGCGTACAGGAATGTGGTGATGTCAGAATCAGATAGATCCTGTCCTCAGGACGAAGAGATCGCCACTTCACAAGTGATAAGAGAAATAATTTACGTTTCAACACTATTCTCAGTGCCAAAGGAATAAGGCGTCACTATTTCCATAGTCTGTCCAAGCATATACGGGTGGTCATTTAATCACTCTCATAACAAGGGTCGTAACCAGAAAAGTTAAGAGAGGATCATCTCGTTCTCATAAGAATGAGTGTTCATTGATAAACTACTGATGCGCAATATACAGACTCTCGCGTTGAAGATGTATTCGTTCCTTCGGAACCCATTCTTGTTTTAGTTAAATTTATATCACTGAGCAAGCATAAAGAATTGTTTAAGTGATTCTTTTATGAATCCTAACAATGAAAAGTTGTTCAGAAACAAGGGATTATCTTATTTCACACGGATATGAAAAATGGCGGCAACTGCAACAACCACGCCCAAAAGCACACAAATGCTACATCACTCAAAAAAAACTCCAAATGTTATCTTAATATCACTTCGACAACGTAATCTATATGACACAAAGGATACTCAAGCCTGTTCACGATATTATTTGGTTTATTGATTAATATTGATTATTAATAAGAATGGTTTTATAGTACACTAATGTTGGCGGTAAATCCGGTCACGCGCATAACAATTGACACAGGTTGTTTTAAAGTACATTATTACACGGCACACAACAAGAATTATTTTATGAACGCAGGAGGACAACAAGATTGATCATTACACTGTTATGAAGATTGTCTCTAATTATCTAACAATACTATGAACTGGTCGTAATTACTACGGTGACTGTCCGCCGCGAGAACAGAGTGGGCACTCGGCCACCCTATACGTGCGGACTAACCCATCGTAAAGGAGAAACTGTTTTGTCATAACGGACTTCGAAAAGACGTTACAAAGAAAGAACATTCCATGGACATCACGTGTTAGTGGTGATGAGTGCACCATTCGTATGCACGAGGATACCCGAGGATTACCGACAAGGTGTAGAGAAAATATAATAATATTATTATTTATTATTGAGTGACGACAAAGGACAACTACGAATTATTGGTATAGCAGTGGATATGAACGTATTACGCGTTGAATATTTTAATGCGTAGCAGACTGCATGAGCCAGCTTTGCTCAATTTGCCCGAATAGTATTCATTTTTAGACTCTCTAATAACAGATGTTAATACATTTCTATATTTTCTGAAAGTATTCCTAGCCATCAAATCATGGGGGAATTTCTTAGTTAATCTATATAATTTTTCCCTGTGTCTAACTGAAGCTACTAGTCCAACTGTCATCCATGGTGCAATAACTTTAAGTTTACTCTTTACATTCTGATTTATGTCTAATGTATACGTAGCTCGAGATATAATATGTTTAATATTATTCAATTATCAATCGATTCAAAACACAATTAATACCGCGAAAATTATAACAGTGTTTTGAAATTTATTTCTTTTAAATAAATTAAAATAAGTTCTCAAAACATTAACGCACCAGAATATAATTTAAGTAATCAAAAATAGTTTAATAAATATTTCTCATTCATGGTATAATCTTTAACATTTAATCAGGAGATCCGGGGTTCGAATTCGAAAGTTGCTTTTATTTATTTGAATTTAATTTTTGAACTTTATTTTTTGCTGTGAAGGGGTTTGAGAATGTTCTTAGATTTAATAAACTATTTCATCATTAGGAGTAAATATATAAAATCTACTACTACTACGAGTATACCATCACGGAATATCCCACAAGTGGGGCAGCCAGCAGACTAGCTGCATATCACCAACATGCAAGCCGTCCTCTCCGTGCCAATATAAAACCAAGACATTCAGGATGGGTGGCAAACCTCATCGCTGAATTTAATATAAAATGTAAATTTAAATAAATAAATTTATTACAAGGGCAGATTTGTATTTTCAAAATATATACCCACATATATTATACCTACTCTACAAAATTTAATAGGAATCGACTTGCGTACATACTTCAAGTTTGCGTGACAGCAATTTCAAGATTTTTTTACAAACAATAATGGACTGAAATGTAGGTACCCCAATTTTAGATTCGTAATAAAAGAAAACAACAAAATATATATTCTCATCAAGATCTCGATTAATATTGTAATAGTAAGTTGTAAATTACACTCTCATATCAGAACATCTTGAATAATAAATGACGTATATTACGTGTAATTCGAATAAGCCGTATCTCGATTGTACCTATAACATTGAGAATTGTGTAACATCAATCATCGCAGAAACAAAACATCGACAAGATTGATGTACCTAGTACTAAAAGGTCAATAGTAACTTTACAACGAAATTCGATGTAGCGAAAACTTCTTTATGGTGGACACTTATTTTTTTCCTTCACGACGACATTCGATGTGAAGAAATATTCTAGGGAACATAATTTTTTTTGATAGAGTTTATACAATATGTACAATATTATTGTAGCAATATAGAAAATTATAGTAAATAAAAAGGTTTTAGAACTCGAATTTTGATTAGAATACCAGAATCCAAATACCAACATACTTAAAAGTTTTGAATATTTTTTTACATTATATGTACATAGGTACCTTATTATTTGTAGGTACCATTATGTTAGTTGCTACAAGTAGAGTAGATATTCAATGTTATTTATTTACTTCTCTTATCTACCGCCCTAGACGTATACATCAAAAAGTTTCATACATTTTTTTCTACAATAATTAATTCATACACAAAAAACAACAAAAATAAATACATTGATCATTATTTATTTATTTATTTATTTATTTATTTATTTGATCAATAAACGGCAATTTGCCTTTTACAATAGGTTTAATACATATGTATGACAAATCAATAATATAACAGTCTATAAATATATATAAAAAATGCGCTAATACATTCAAATAGAAAAGAAACAAAACTAATAACAGAAATTTAGTCGCATGGGTAACAATAATCATGCTTTATATCATATCATATCAGTATATTCCACAAATGGAGTAGTCAGCGGACTAAACTCTATCTAAGGAACATACACAGGTCGACCTCTTTGTGTCAATTAAAATTAATTATTATTATTTAAAAAAAAAAATCTTTTGTTATGTTTTAATATTTTGTACATTTTTTTAAAAAATAATTTTGTTTTTACTAGGTTTATGTCAATGTGTCGTGGTAAGATGGAAGAAATCACTTTATAGTGATAATCTCGCCACTGCACATCGTCCTAGTTTTTAAAATTTTATATTATTTTGTTAACACTGTTATGTAATGATGATGTGCAAAAAGAATGAATAAATAAATAAATAAATAAATAAATAAATAAAATTCTATCCAAATTCTACAGAACAATAATAGTGGATATCGCTCTCCTTTAACCGCGTACCTTGTATAAGGCAAGAGTTATGAATATTTATCGAGTATTTACCTATAAAGTATATTATATTTGACTTCATTCGCATGAAACATTTTTTCTGTCCAAAAAACTTTGTTATAACGAATCTGCCATATGTATTGTAAGTCCTCGTCATACATTATTTCATTAGTACACAAGTAAGAAGTTACATGTATTTACCTATCTGGTAGTACACTCATCTAGCGAAATGAAAATCCTCTTTCCATTCAATTGGGAAATTACTATCTACATGATTTGATATTGAAATAAGATTTGTGATTGAATTACTCGATACATGTTGTACTAGCATTTATATTTGGTGTTTATCAGATAATTTATAATTAGATCGATTAAAATAACCTAACAAGTAGAACATACGTATAAAATAGCATTTTTTCTTATTTAAAAAATAAATAAAACAATATACGGTTTTATCACGATAGAAAAGTTATCGATAATTAAGCAATTTAAAAAATTCCTTTCTCCTCCACTTTTGGATTTGCCGAAGTCAAAAGTCTTCGAAGATGTCACTGTTATCCGATTCTTTAAATATAATAATAACATCCCCATAACCTTTCTTATACTTAAGATAAATAAATGAAATTAAATATGGATTTCTATTTAATTGATTATCAATGAATTTTTTTCTTCTATAAATGTACGGTTGCTTTTGCCCGCATACATTTTTATTATTCAAGGGAAGGATAGAATTTGGTACAGAAGGTTTTATTTATCTACTTCAATTCCAACAAAAGATACATACGAACGTACTAGAAATATTTAATATATTGTGATTATCTACATTGGTACTTGCCTGATAATAATTGTATTGCTTTGTGTATCTCTCTCTCTCTCTCAAATGCGCGATGCGCGAGCGGGCGCCGGGCGTCCTTATTTTGGGATGAGATTTGCTGAAAGCCAATCGACTGAAAGATTAGATACATTGAAAAATGTGTTTTCATTTGTTCCCTAAATAATAATAATATCGTTTGGAGAATCCATGTAATTGATTTTGGTGAAAGATAGCTTATGTAATAACGGGTAGAGGACAGTAGTGGAAAGCTTTTTGACTTTTTATTTATAGATTTTTAAATACATGTGTACGTAGGTAATGTAATAAAAATAGCATTTTTATTTCACTCGCAATGGTTCCGATGATCTGGAGGTCCTTCATATTATTTCCGAGTCCTTGAATGGATGCTCCATTAAACGTCACCGAATTCATCATCCAACATACATACATATAATTGTGTATCGATAGATTTCGCGGTTACGTCACGTATTGAGTTTTGGTGGTGAGCTTTTGACTGCCCACGGGCCGTCATCTTCAAACCAACTCAAACCACACCACAAATATTTATATACATACTATCATGTGGAATTAAACATACCAGTCGTCCTTGGTTAGGTCATTAAATTTAAAATGTAAAATATCTGATATGTGATATATTTGTTAAATATCTATCATGTACAGAATAAAATTATACTATACTACTACTATACCATCACGTCATATCCCACAAGTGGGGTAGCCAGCAGATCAGCTGCATGTAAGAAACATGCAAACTGTCCTCTTCGTGCCAATATAAATAATTTAATTATCCGATTAAAAAAGATAGATATTAAGTTATTTATTAAGTTCCTCGGTAGCCTGGAGCTAGGGTCTCGGCCTCATTTACAAGAGGTGCGCGGTCCGATCCCAATTGCCGGCACAGCACAACTTTAACGACACAACTTTCAGCTTACTGTGAAAGATGTATAAAGTTGTATTTGGGTTCATAAAAAATCCAGAAGATCTTTTTAAAAGGAAATAAAATATATCACAATGACATATGAATAGATGAAGAGATGAATTTTACGATTAAAAACTAACTATTCTTGTGTTGAACAAAAGCTCATTCTTAATAAAGGGAAGTCGTTTCAATTTAATCAGGAAAGAATGTAATGGAAATAAATGAATTATGAAACATCAACCTTACAAGTGCTCCACCCAAAGTAAACATTAATTTCCGCTATCGGAAATGACATAGCTAAACATAGAATGGCTTTCGTAAAAACGGCTATTTTTTATTACATAATGGCTAATAAATTTAAACCATTAATGAATAAACTTAATCAAACTTAATGGATGTGCGATATAAAGAAAATTTAGTGAATAGAATGAGTAAAACACGAATATAATATGTACCTATGTGTATATAATTATTATTACCTACACATTAACGTTGACTTTCACTAGTATGGCAAACACGCACACATCATATCATACCCTTTTAAAAATGTATATCGTGATATATTGCAAAGAAAGGACATAGATTAGAACGTCTTATCTTGTACTGAAGTACTTTGTTGCTTTTGAATAATTTTTTCACTGTTTTTGTCTACAAATGTAATGTTATATCCGTACTCACATCAAACGCATATTTAACCCTGATTAACTATTCGTGGCTAGTTCAAGAATAGAGTTTTTTCCAGTTAAACGAAAAATTAATCAATAACAAAAATATTTTACAGTTTACCTCTTCAATGTTTAACGAAAAATTATTTTTTGTTTCGTGATTACGTCGTCGTAATATTCCAAAAAGAATGGGAAACATGCATGTGTGAGGAATATGAATAAATGGTATCAATTTATATTAATAAATATACACTTATCACGAATATCCTGATAAGAAACGATATTTTTTTTTCATTCATTATTTTCATTAAAACCCATATTTTCTGTTATAGTTTTAAACGTTACGTCATTGAAATAGCCCGTTGTGACGTCGTTAGGCAGTAAGTTATATTGCCATGCATTTGACTCCTAGTACTGTCTGATGACTTTACACACCTGTTTCCCCATGGGTTGACCGTTTTGCGGCGAAATGCAAAAATCGCTTTTTCAAATGGTGATAAAAGCCTTAAAAATGCACATAAAAATATAAAAAACACCATAATTTTTCTAATTTTCTATACCTACTATTTTATGAGCTGATTTTTTTGTGAAAGTTCCCCATTGACAAGCGGAAATAATTTTAACTAAATACAAAGTCAGATTAAAGCCAATATCTGTTTATAAGTAACGTGATTGTTATTACTAGCAGATAGATAAATATCTTACATTACGCGATGAGAAAAATCCATGTGATTGTTTTATATGAAGAAAACAAATATTTTTTATAACATAACCTCACAATAAGACTACCGAAAATTGGATAAGTCCCTACATATAATTAACTAATTAATTTTATGTAGGCACTTGTCAAAACAAACACATGTTTTGAAAGAAAATATAATTTATTATCTTAATTAACGTTAGTACGCAAGCTTATTCCCATGAGATTTTATCTCATATAATAATTATGACATACTAGCTTTCAACTGAGCTTTTCTCAACACCTATTTGCTGTTATTTAATTTACAAAAACTAAACTTATTTTTGCCTATTAAGATATAAGCAAAAAGTAAAAGTACGTTTACATATATATAATTTAATTTTTCAAAAATACACTCGATTGATGCAACTTTTCATGATGGACATTAGTTTCTTGGTTACATGTTTAATTATAGTGTTTAGAGTTGATATAATATATCATTTATATAACATAACTTGTATAAACAATTCACACGGATCAAGTTGGTCCCAAACTAGTATTTTGGGTACTAACACGACTATACACTTATATACTATGCACTCTACACATGTAACATCCAGACTCAGAATATTTTGAAAAAAGATATTGATATGAATTATTAATTTTGCACTGATTGGGAATCGAACCCGGGACCTAATGACTCAAAGACAAGAACGTTACCTCTTTATGTAAATAAATTAACATAAATACATAATAATACACGTGAAATTGTGGGGCAATTATTTTTTTACAAATCTTTATCTAAATAATATTTTATTCCAAACTATGCATTGATTGGAAAGAAAATTGCTGCATAGTATCAAAAATAATCTGATTCCTATTTATTTGTCTTTTAAACTGATAAAATATTGCGTGTCTAAACATTTTTTCAGTTGTACATAACATTACATATTAAGTTCTGTATGAACGTAATGACTACAATGTATTATATATTACAAAAAACATTTCCACTCTTATAGCCGCACCCCAAATTACTATGCAAACTTCACAAATAAAGCTTAACGTAACGTAATCTAATATATAAAATTCTCGTGTCACGGTGTTTGTTATCATACTCCTCCAAAACAGCTGGAACGATTTTGATGAAATTTTGTGTGCTTATCGGGTAGGTCTAAGCATCGATCAACATCTATTTTTCATACCCTTAAAAGTTAAGGGTGGTCCACCCCGAATCTTTTTTTTATACATTTTTTTATGGTGAGGCATTAAAAAATACATACATCACTAAATTTTCACCCTTGTACCATCAACCCCTATTTTTTAATAGCGATTTTAGTAATTAAATCATTTTCATCTCTGGTCGATATTGATTGGTTCAGAGCTAATGGTGCCTATCCAAAAGTCACAAAAACTTATTTCAGAGAGTCGTATTGTCACTAATGCTTTCAATATATGTAATATGAATAAATCACTGCTGACATAAGGCATCTTTGAAACAAGTAAATAATATAGATAACTCAAGAAATATATGCCTAACTACAAATTTTTGCGACTGTTGGATAGGCACCATTGGCTCTGAGCCACTCAATAATGTATATGGTAAATAAATAATGTATATTTTGTCAAAATAACGGTTGCCGGGTCAGCTAGTATTGTCTAAAGTTCACTATAAGCTGGTATTTTTCTGAACTTTTATATTCCATAACACTAATTAATGAACATACGCGTAAACTAAGTCTATCTATTTTATAAGCTACCATGAAAAATGGTTCTATGATAATGATTTTTAAAATATACATTCGCTCTACCGAATTTGGGTTCATGCCAATAGACATAACTACTAGATATGCTATAAATAGGAAGGTAATTTATTGCCCTTATATACTAAGTATGATTTATTGTCGAAAAGCTCATACATTCTAATCTAAAACGAATTGAATGTCCATTTTGATATGATTCAACAACAATGCGATAAATTTTATTTTATTTAAGAATCTCACTGTTCTTCATATCTACAGCTGTTTGGTTGGCTGGTGATAGAGTTTCGGCCTTTCAATCGAGGAATACCGGGTTCAAATTCTCCCTCCACCAATCCGATATCTGAACACAAGCATATTACATTTTAGGAAGGTATGTATTTGCATTTATTTCAAACATAATTTCATTTTTAAATAACCTTTTTATTAATCACGTGCTTTTAACGATATAATTCTATATTTTATATCCTGAATTTTTTAACAGATTATCTTATTAATCTATAATGTTTTATTTGCTTTTGATTCTCGCACGCTTGTAATGAATATGTTGACTGAATTGTTAAGCTTTTTTTGGAATTGAACATGTATTATGTAAACATGTAAAAGACATATGCTATGAATGTGTGTAATACACGATATATATAGCTATAAAGAAATATATTGTAACAGGATGTGAGGTATAGCTAATTTTCGCACGTCAGAAACTGAAAATATCTCGATAGTGTTGTAGAATCAGTATTATCGAACACGTGTCTCTGAAAAATGACAAAATTAAAACACTTTGCTGACGTGTTTTGAATAAATTACGTAAGAAACTTACTCTGCGGAGGTTTGCTCTGAAAAAAGGTTGCATTTATATTCGATAAAATTATTTACCATAAATCAATTTTATGTCGGCTTCAATGTACCACATAAACATATTTATATAATATTGATTTACGTTGATTGAGTAATTTGCCACAAGTCGTTCGAATTTAGATGAAAAGCTGTAATCAACAATATAATGGCTAAACGAAACGAGTGATCGCGATTGATAATAACGTTTACGACTTTTTTTGATGTCGTCTCTAATGTCATCAAACCAATTAGATTAAGTCATTAAAATCACTGTCAATAATAATAAGATGATGATGTTATCACCACCACCTTAGATTTTTATAATTCAATCTTTATACAAACATAATTATTTGATGGTTAGCATTCACAATATTTGCAAAACTTGGGTTAACATCTTGGGTAAATAAACAAGTCGGTTACGACTGTTCAAATACTAAAATATATTGTTACGCCTACTCGTATATTATTTACTATCAACTAAGAAGTGGATGTAATAGCATCGCTTATTACTCAAAAAGAGTAGGCCTAACACTTTTCGTAACAGGTATCTAAATTTAGAAACAGCAAACAATTTTTAGAGAAGATTGGTTGGCAAAATGCTGGGTAATAGAGTGAAGAATGACGATATTAGAAGAATGAGCGGATGCAAGAAGAGTGTTGTGGACAGAATGCACGTGAATAAACTACGGTGGTTTGAAAATGTTGAACGAATGAACGAGGTGAGAATGACGATATGAGAATGAGGAAAGAGGATATATGTACTTGCCTAAAAGAAATGGTGTGAGGAGGCACGGGCGTCCGAGAACCACGTGGCTTGATCACGTGGATCAAATTCTCAAGGACGGTCGCGTGTTGAGTAAGAGGAACTGACGTGCTTGTATTAGAAACTGTATGAATGTGGAGGAAATGAAGGAAGTGTGTAAACATACATCCGTTTGGCGTTCCGTTCTCTCTGCCAATCCCTCTTGGAACACGGCGTGAGGGTATAGTATAGTATAGTAAACAATTTTTTATCAAAGATTTTAGAAACAACAAAGAATTGTTAAGTATTCAACTCATGGAGTTGTGTCAGAACAAATCTGTAATATTGGTTGAGTTTTTATTTTTATTCTGGGCAGACTAAAACGCTTCTTCAACGTAATTTATACCTATTTAAACATGTAGATATATTATATGTAGAGCCAAGAAAGTATACATTCTTCCAACACCCTTCACGTCATCTGTCTTGCCCTTTCTGATCAGGTGAAGTATTTTCTTCCGATGGCCAGTCTAGGGCTCCGTTTCCAAGCCTCTCTGTGTTGAGCAGTGAATTGAAGAAAATATTAAGTTCCATTTTCAGGCTTATTACTTGTGCAAAGAATTTACTAACTGATTAAACGTAACTTATACTTTCAATCAAAATTTAAATGAACCTCTAAGCTTCGATTCAAGTAGATATAATAAAAAAACATTACCTTTTTAAATATTTATATTAATGAATTAAGATCTTTATGCTCTAAGCTGTTGATAAACAATATTTTGAGGAAGTGATATTTATTATTCAAACACATTCTTCACTCAATTGAAATGTTCAAGAACACAGACCGTTTTAAACATATATTTTATGAACACCCTATTGGTCACGTTATATCGATTTATATTATATAATTTTATACCATCAAACTGTTACTCTCTTAGACTATTAACTATCACCTTGATCTAAAACGTATTTTTTCTCTCATGAGACCTTTTCGTATACATAACAAAATTGACAAATTATGCATTATTCATGCAATCGATAAAAAGGTCCTGAGGCGATAGAAACATATTTCTCCATCAGGAAATTTTAACGATGATACTAATGTACTAGAATATTATTATTCGCATTTTTCATGCGACAATCTTTGAAAATATTTTCCATTTATGTAAATTTTTACAGATGTGTTAGGTACTTTATACAAATGCAAACTATTGAATATTCAGCGATCATTTCGTGTAAATATATTTGAAATAGCAAGGTACATAATATGTCTCGTTATTTCAACCATTTTATTTATTTATTAAATTATAATCGGCTGTTGCCTTTTTTAATAACAATATAAAATACTTTAGTCAATGCAATTTACATCAATACATATCATTTCTCTACACTCCATACAATCTTGATCAATTATTAATTTTTTTTTAATAAAACAATTAATTAAAAAAGAAAAAAAAAGCTCTGAATGCGCCCTTGCGGTGGTTCGTATCACAAAATTGCGCTAAATTAAACGTTTAGTTTATTATAATTAGTTAACTCTCGAGAAATAAATACACAAAATTTCTTATTTGTGCCAAAGGTATTGATTGTATATTGATTGTATATTGATTGTATGATTGTCTTTGTTTTAAATGTATTTTTGTGTGAATTTGCTTGTTATCAATGTACAGTAAAGAATAAATAAATAAATAAATAAATAAATAGGTACCTACGAGTAACATTTTTATAAGTACGAATGAATGAATAATGAAAGGGAAAAGAAAAAAACTGTATTTATCTGAAAGAAGAAGCTTTAAAAACTATGGACGTCCAAGAGCTACCTACGAAGCTTGACTACATGGATCGAATTCAAAAGAACGCCATGACGGAAATGCATTGAGTAAGAGAAATTGGTGAATATATGTGAGAAATTTTATGAATGTGAAGAAAGCGAAAGATGTGTATAAGAAAAGATGGAATTGGCGTTTCGGTCCCTTTACCTATCCCACTAAAAATATGATAGTTTACAACTATCTAATATATAAACATACACGTACATATATAAGATATTTACTGAAAAATAAAATATACACTTAAAATTATGTAGATATATAATTTCCTATCTCATTTAAAGAGTTAAACTAGTGTATGAGATAGATAGCACATATTTTTAAAAATATAAAAAAAAATATGAAAAAATAATAAATTCTACAAATCTTCAAAAAACAACAAATTCTTCCTTCAACCAATACCAAATTCTATTAAAAAACCATATTTTTTATAGCCCAAACTCACTATTTTTTCTTAATGAATGCAGTTTATCACGGAATTTCCTGTGAAAAGGTTGTTGATCTAAATAAATAGCATGAAAAATATTGAGCATGAGTGCCTGCCTCATCGCTGAATCAATAATACATAATAATAATATGTAGGCACTTGTAATATTACACTCAAAAACAATGAAGTACTGAAAATATAATGATAAAACTAGTATTTTCACAAAAATTATTAACAACATAAATCAGATACGTAGGTACCTACCTACTTAGATAAAAACAATCAAATTCTTTTTGATAATTTTCAACAAGCCATAAACAATGTCAAATTATGTATATTATATTCTCTGCATACTACTAACTTGTTGTGTACTAGAACACAAATTCTCATTTATCATCCAAGTCTTATAAATATTTAAGAGTGTCATACTACAAGTGAATATGAGATATTATTATTATTCATGATACAGCTACTAGCATGTGAGAAATAATACGTTATTTTTAGGTACCTACTCTAGCAATAAATAACTCCTTTTTCGTAACAATAATTTATGTTAAGTTTCTTAATTTCTCTATATCTTCGATTCTCTACATATAAAAAAGAAATTCGAAAATACGTAAAGGCGATTTAATTTTCATTAAACGCAATATATGAGTTTGTCTAGCGGACCATTATCAGTGTAACACGTACCAAATTTACTATGTGTAAATATACGAATGTAATTAAAAAAAAAAAACTTTAAATTGTGTGAAATGTGTGAAATTGTGCCAAATATTTGAAATTTGAATATTTGAAAGTGTACCAAAATTGGTATTGGTATTTCTTTGTAAAAATGAGTGCTAGATTAAAACGGACCTAACTACGTATATAATTAAATAATTTAAATTGTGTAATTGTGTAAAATCAAACTATTTGAAAGTGCACCAAAATTGCTAAACTGCATAGTTTTTCTAATCTTTATTTGCATAAATGAGTGCTAAACAAACAGACCTAACTACATATGTCAATTTTGTAATTATTTTAATTGTTCCCCTCATACCAGCTCTTAATACCATGTGCTGAATGGGGAACTAGATATTATTTTGTTGTTATAAAAAAAAAAAAACTTGTATAATTTCTATATAATTGTTATTGAAAACCATTTTATTGAATAAATTCTATTCTATTCTATTCTATTCTATTCTATAATGGAATTGGAAAAAACACTAACACACTCACTTGATAATGTAAATATAGGTTTTTAATTAATTGAATTATTTGTATAAAACACAATTTGGTTTAATTGAAACTAAAGAAACGACAAATTATGTTAATTAATTCTGTCTTTCTTTACATCTTGTCAAAATTCCTCTTTTATATCTCAAATATCGATTTTAAAACAAAATAATCAAATGGAACAAATTCAAAATAAAAATAATCTTACTACTAAGGGAAGTGCCTAGGTACTTATTTTAAAATAAAAATTCTATTCTTCTCAAGGCCATCCACTCGTTTGCGAATGATTGTGTTTAGTGGTTTACCAAAGGTGCAGACAAATAGGCTACATTCAGTTTTAAAATCCTCAGCCCCTGTTGTATATGGAGCAGATAGGTATGATAGCATCACACCTCTTTTAAAAGAACTGCACTGGCTGCCTATAGAAGCCAGAATTCAGTATAAAGTGTATGCTTTTGTATATAAGGCTCTAGATGACATGGCCCCCACATACATTAGTGATTTGTGCACTTTGAGAAGTTTGGGAGAGAGGCGGCGTGCCCTGAGGTCAGCGCAGAGTGCGGCGCATGAGCTGGAGGTTCCACAGAGGGCACGTTTAACAGGTTACGGTGACCGCGCTTTTTCTGTTTCTGCCCCTAATCTGTGGAACAGACTGCCTCTGGGGCTCAGGTGTGCTGCCGACTTCCAGGCTTTTAAGAGGGACCTCAAGACCTACTTTTTCAAACTTTTTTATGAACTGTGACTGTTGTGTATATTGCATTATTTTATTTTTATTTCTGACGCGGATACATATTATTATGTATCTGAGATTATGTGTTATAAGGTTTTTGTATTTAAATTTGAACTCTTGACACAGACAACATTGTTGAAGATAGAACATTATCATGTACAGCGTCCTCGAGGTGCTATGGCACGAAGATGGCGCTATAAATACTCTCCGTTATTATTATTATTAGTGCTAAAATAAAAATAATCTAACAAAGTAATAACTAAGGTAAGTACCTAGGCACTTTCTTATATATATTATTATTTATCGTGTCGAAACCCAGAAAAAACCAATCAAACTGATCTCCAGTACTATGCAAAACGCATAGCAGGTGGAGATGGTTTCTCTATAATTTATGTTGAGTTGTATTTTGTTAAGTTTCATTGATTTACGTTTCGTTAATTTTATTCATTTAGTTGTACTTTAAGTTTTTTTTTTTTAAAGTTTCACATTTTAATTTGCTTTTTTAACAAAACTTATGTATTTAGCGATAATATAAAAATACGACCGAATATCTACGCATAAAATATCCTCAGAGGCAACAGTAAGTTTGTAGAATGAATGTAGAGGTTTATAGCGGGAGAATTCGAATCAAGCATTTCTAAATTGTAAGACCGAGATTGTGTCATCGGGGTACCGACTACAATTATTTTATACAAAAAAAATGTTTTAAAGAAGACAATTTTAAAAGAAAAGGAACTCTTGAATAAAAAAAAAACAGTTGATAAGCAGTCGTTATTTTTTTCTAGCAATAAAATAACATGTATTTATGTTAGACAAAACGAATATAATATAAACTACAAAGTCGCGGTACAAAGTTTGAAATATTTTATGAATAATAACTCGAGTCTAATTTACACTGTTTTTTATATGTCAACGATTTTTTTTAAGGATATATCTAAGTTTTTGAAAGATGTATCTAAATTCAGAGATGAGGTTTGCCACCCATCCTGAGTGTCTTGATTTTATGTTAGCATGGAGAGGACAGCTTGCATGTTTATTATATGCATTTGGTCTGCTGGCTACCCCACTTGTGGGATATGCCGTGAGGGTATAAAAATAGTAGTAGTATTATCTAAGTTTTGTTGTAAACCCAAATACAACTTTATACACCTTTCACAGAATGCTTAAAACTTTTGTCGTGAAAGAGGAGTTTGCCAGCACCTGGGATTGAACTGCGCACTTCTACTGATCGAGCTACCTACCTTCAGTCTACCGACGAACTTAGTTATTATTATACAGGTTTTTTCAAATAAATATGTTTCAATCCACAAAGAAAGGTACCTATCAAATGTATCAAACTCGTGTATAACTCTTTTGTTTGATCTGTGTGACCTACGATTCCCAGACAACAAGTTTCCATTGACAAAAGTTTGTTTTTCATCAAAAATGTCCCTTGTACTACTATTATTGTTGACATAATATCTACACATATATTGTAATACTATATTTGAGTTTTACGAGGGTAAATAATAACGCACCAGTTCCATAAATCGGCAACTCAAAATTCAAATATTTCACGAAATGTCACGTTTAAGTTTTGAAGCTGTGTGCTGGTCTATCAAAAACTCAAACCAATTATGCTCTTCTAATAGAAATCATAAAAAAATCTGATTTTTTTGATTGTAGAATTGCAAGAATATCACTTTATTAAAATGATTTGGGTTAGTTTGAAAAGATTTTTTCGATAAAATCGCCATCTGTAAATTGATTGTATTTAATTGTAATGTATTTTATCTTCTACGGAGTTGTTTCTTATCAGTGTTGACTAAAAAAATAATATAAAAATTTAATCATTCATTTATCGCTCTCAACGCTCCTCTCGAGAGCACAGGACAGAAACCAGCCTCCTCCATTCAAAGCGCCTCTGCGCCAATCGCGTCACCTCTTCCCACGACATTCTCTGCGCTCTGATGTCGTTGTTATAGGAACGGTGTATTGTGAAAGAGGGACGCCTGGGCTGACGGAGCCTTTGCGGACGGAAGAACAGCGCTCTTTTTGGCCAACTATCATTGAGCATTCTCAGAACATGAACCAGCCAGGACCATCATCTCTCCTGTATTTATTTATTTATTTTATTTATTTATTTATTTCATTTATAAAACAGTATTTAAAAGATAAAAGTCACAAAAAATCTGCATAACTGGGCATAATGAGCCCGCACCAAGGCAGACTGAGCCAGTTTTCACCTTACTTTGTCTCAGCGCTCAATTTTCTTTACTTCAGTTACTAAGGTTATTTTCCTTACTTTATTTAATCATAACATAACACACACGCTCACGCACGCACATATACATCCACACACACAAACACACTCATCCACATACACATCCAACCACACCCACATACATGCATATATACATACACACACATACATACATGTATATATACATATATATACACACACATATATAGATAACACCACATATATTCATGCACACACACACACACGGTGCGTATTACGGAGATTACAGATCTCTGCCGGATGCGTCGGCACACAGCATCATTTGTGACATGTTCATACCATTTGACATCCAAAATCCTATTAATAAATAAATAAACAAATATTTAAATGTTGATTTTTTTTAGTTATTGGGATATGGAACTGGATCATCGACATGTATCTAACAACTACTACGACAATATGAATAATATGGAATATTTTAAACTTTTTCATTTTGAAATTACACACAGGGAATACAAGTTCAAAGCGACAGAGTAGTAATAATAATAATATGCATAATTTCTCTCGTTGAAGTTGGTGTAGTAATCTCCAGAGGAAAAGAACGGACTAAAGTAATATTATTATGAAACACTAGTTACAAAGCAAGCTTTGTTCAAGAAAAAAACAATAATCAATTCATGAAATATACGGCAAAAGACATTAATCACCTCTAATTCAGTCCACCATCACGCTTAATACGTGCAGATTTGTATTGAGTGGATTAGTATTTTGATATCATAGTTCTGAGCCGAGCTAGAGTTGACAGGGAGCTGTTGTCAACCATCAAGGTTCGGAAGGTTTCACATCTGGGCCACGTTCGGCGTGAAGAAAAATACCACCTTCTCTAACTGATATTGAAAGGGAAAATTGAGGGACGCCGAGGACCCAGTAGGAGACAGATGTCCTGGCTGCGAAACACAAGGGAGTAGACCGGCATCCAAAGTGTGGAAAGCTGTTTCGAGTAGCGCAGAACAGGGACAAGTTCGCTGAGGTGATCGCCAAAGTTGGGGGGACCCGACAAGGCACTTGAAAAAGAAAAAGAGTATTTTGATACATGTCCAGTTTATAACACTATAGCGAATGTATAAAATATAAACCTACACGTAAACGGACTAAAATGTTAATACCGCCATTTGAATGTATAGGTACCTACTTACCTACCGAGAGTTGTATTGTTGGCCTCGACCGACACTCGCCACTGCAACGTTGCATACTAGAAGTAAAATGGAGCATTGACAAAGTTATTGGAACATTTTCAACATAGATCTCTATTGCAGAATGCAAAAAATATCCACCTTACACTTTTAAATAATACCGTGTTTGTTCTTGCTTCTAGCGCATAAATAATATAGAAAATGAATAAAGTTTAAATACATAAATAATGTGTACACTATGAACATTTCTTGTGTCGATGTTTTTAGTTCATAATACTCATATGAAAATAGTAATAGTTTGTAGTTACTTGCTTTCAAAAATGCACTGAATATTATATATTGTCGACAGAGTTTTCTCATGAGAGACCCAGCAGCGTTACTAGAAACGGACAAACGGTTCTCTCCCCCGGAGCCCCTCAATATGAGATCGTGGATGTAATTGAGAATCAGTAAAATTGGAATAATGGATGCTTTGCTTGTAGCATAATGGATCTGAACTATGTAACAGATCGATGATCTACAACACAAACAAGAAGAAGAAGGAATATTGGATAATATGGAATTTCAAATTTCTACCCTCCCGCTCCCTAGGAAATTTTACACTTTAATTTACACTCAATAAAATGGTGTTTTAAATTTTTCACTTCAGTTCCAAAACTTCGTCGTGCCTAACTTACGCTGGATAAAAAATGATCTCAAATTTCAACGCAATTTTTTTGTAACAAACTTACATTTAATGTTCTTTTCCAGGGCCCTCAAAGGCTTGGTTACGCTACTAGACAGATATAAGAATTCATAAAGTAAGAAAGAAGAATTTATTAATAAAATATACTTAGAATATTTCATATTAATATGAAATATTTGATGTAAAGAATAACGTTTGTATTTTCACATACAAGGAAAGCTCACGTCACTCATATGAATCTTTACATATTGTGTCATTCTTATTCTTTTGCAAAACTCTCTCAAAACCATTCTCTGTCAATCTTTCACTGTTTTATGATTCAACTTGTTGATCATGACATGAAGAAATAACATATCCCAAAAATAAAACGTATTATAGCAGGTCTTCTTATTAGTCAGCTTATTTCTTGATATATTATTGTAACCAGTGTAGGAATCCAGAAAGTTTTCTTTTAATTATAAAAAAAGGATTAAAGTATAATTCCAGCCTCATCAAAGATGGAAATACTATGCCCATTGTTTTGGAGTACCTGGCGATGTCGTGAAGCGCCGAAACACATCATAAGACATGGCGTTTTATACAGTTTTTGTTAGATCCTCGATCATTCCATTTTATCCTGTAAAAAAAGTTGGAGTATATATTCCAATTACTTTTCAAACACCCTCTATAACATAAACATGACATTCACGTCGACTGCATTGCGAATATAAAGTCGGTTTAATTTTTAGCGACACGTTTTTGACCCGCATTTACATATTTCAATTATTTTCGTACAAGTAAATTTCCTTTACGTATCAAACTAAATAATGGTTAATGGAAGGTTAACACGATAACAACGAAAGTGAACGTGTTGCAGTAAAATCAATTCTTGGTAAACGTCGCGTCGTTTGACACTGAATTCTTCATTTTCTTAATTTATTATATCATGTTCATTTATTACGACCTATCCCAAAATTAGGGTAACCAGTAAATTTATACAATTATTAACATTCAGGTTGCCCTCTCCGTGCTAATAAAAAAAAGATATTCAGGAATATTATTGTTGAATTTTAAAAATTCAATGTTTTATTAATTTAATCCTACCTTATACTCTTTAATTTGGGAGAAAATAGTGGATTAAATTAAAGTACATAGTAAGCCACCTATTTTTTACCGGGACTCTTCGGAACACACAGTTTTTTTTTAAAGTTGTCACTTATTTATTTCATTTTTCATCATTATAAAACTTAATAGTTTTTGTTAGATGTAATTGAAGGAGACCCACCGACCACCCGGGAGAGTGTTTTAATGCATTATATTAATTTATTTGTTGGAAAACCTCTTTATTTAACAAATTATGTCAGAAATTATAGTTTTAACAAAACTAAATAATGCCCTTCATGATAATGATATACAACCTTGACGTTTCTATTGTAATACTTTCATTCTGTATTGTACTAATGTAGGTTCACACGACTTGGCATGATAATAAAATAGATATACCAGATAGGGGTTGAAATGTTCCAATACAGACTTTTCGTGTAAAATATTTTGGGGATAAAAACCAAAAGCCAGGAGAGATTAATGCATTTATTTATTTACAAATATCAGATATGTACGTTAGAAGGCTTGTTTAGAGTAGTCAGAGATGCATCAATAGACGAGGCTCTCTAGAATGAGAAGGATTAAAGGAAAACTGGGCGATGAATATTTACGTATGTATGTATGTTGGTACGTTGGTACGTTGGTAGTAATACATTATTATGGAATTCTACTACGTGTGCACCGACACAATTAATAATATGTTGGTAGTACTGATCTGAAAAAAATGTTGAGTAAATTTTCATCAGTGCATTCAACACATTAAGCAGAAAAAGTTAAGTAGAGTTAGCAGACGCATACGACAAAAGAACAGATTACTCGTTAAAACATAAAAAGTATGTAGTTTGCCAATACTTGGCGCATAATTATTAATACGGCAACCCTTTGTGGTGACATTGCTTGTAAGTTTGATTTGTGAAAATAAATTAGTCGGCAAAATTTTGCCGTGGCGAAGAGTGTGTTTTAATTAATATAACCCATCTCTTCGCCTTCAATATTTTGGCTCAGTTCCGCCTACACATTCACCAACTATACAAACTGACAATGGTGTGGATGCCTTTTTCGTGCATTTTTGCCTGTCGTTGCTTTGCATCGAGCGTATTCGAGATGTAGACAGTTTTTCTAGTAATACATACATCCATTTCTTTCATCCTCTACGAGTACATCTATCTCGTTTACGCTGTAGAATACTCCCACTCCAATGATTTAAGTCCACTATGTCGAATTCGGTCGAACATGTAGACCAGGCATTACGTAAAATTCTAACTAATCAACAAGGTGGTAGATACAAGTCGTAAACGTGGAGTTACTATCTACCCCCAGCACATTAGGCTAGCCGCGGATACACCAATGTATAGAATAATATTATATATATCCATATACCTACTACCTAACTCTAGTCCGCATACAAAAATCAATATTGGTATAATTTATTCAAAGTTATTTTATTAGGCTAGGAAGTTCAAGGTGGGATGAAACTATGTAACTAGCAAATTCAAAGGTAACTACAAACAGAGTAGTTCATATTATTGTATTAACCACTCTGTATGAAAAATGCAACATAAATAGTCGACTCAGCTCGTAAATATGAACTTATAAGTAACATAAATATGAATTTAACATAAAAATTAATACCCTTTATATATGTCTATTGATATTACAATCCATTGTATTGGTCTGCCACGAGTTTCGATTTTCTTCTCCAATCCTCCCTAATTTTGCTAGTCTATTTAATTCTTCGTATGTGCCACAGTGCATATCCTTCTTCACTTGGTCCATTTTGGTTTCTCTTGGTCGACCTCTACCTGCCTTCGGTCTTACCCTCCGCGATGGTGATGAGCAGACCTGGGTGCCTAATGTTGTGGCCGATCCAGTTAGGTCGTGGATGGCTGTTTTTTTTTCAAGTTGCCTACTTTTGCCTACTTTCGATAATTATATTCCGACCAATGGATCTTCAGCATGCGTCTGTAGCACCACATCTCAAAAGCCGCCAACCATCCGCTTTCATCTTTGCTGATGGTCCACGTCACGCAACCGTGTTTTCAAGTTCTAGGTGTGCATATTATGCATTGTAGGATTTCAGTTCACATACTAAGGACATAACACGGGATCTCTTTAGGTGTTTTCTTCTACTATTTGTTTAAAGTTCCAGTACTTCGAACGAATGAATAAACTAAAATTGGTGAGTTTATTTAAAAAAAATGTTTATGATTACTTAAAATAAAGAAGGATTTCTATTAATCCTGAATGAAACCGAGTGGAAAAGCTAGTATTATAATGATATGCAAGTATTATATGTTACATCCTACAAACAAGGCAAAATATTTAGGTCGTGAGTTTTCAATGCAAGGATATTGATAGAAGAAAATGTACCTACATTCTAAATGTTTGAATGCAGACCACAAGGCATTGAATACAAATGCATTTCAAAATGTAGGGCATTTTTTGCTGACTATTATTGATCTTACAATATGTTGTTTTAAATGTTATTTTAGAAATACCTATTTTCTACATTTTACAGAATGTTTGGACCACTCCCATAATTTTATGTGACAAACTGTGTGACTTGGCGCAACAATAATGTATAAGATTTTACGCAATTGGTTTAAGTATTCTTTTATATTTAATTATATAATGAACTGGTTTCGGCTTACAAAGTCGCACAGCGATGAGATTTGCCACACTCAGGATGGGTGGCGAATCTCATCGCTAAATTTAGATATATCTTTCAAAAACACATCCTTAAAAAAATCGTCAACGAAAACCCTTTGGCACAAATAAGAAATCTCATCGTTGAATTTAATTTGTAAATAATTAAATATTAAGTAAATTAAAACCAATTGTATCATCTTCCATATATAAACACGAAGCTTCACAAAATAAAAATCAACTCAATCAATATAAGATGTTTCTACTTAAAATGTCTTACTTCAATTATGTCCATTTGTTTTTTGTGTTAATATTGAATCAGTCAGACGAAATAGTGAATAAGATAATATGAACATAGAAAAATGTATCCAGACTGTAAAAAAGAGACTTTAAAGAGGAAATATACAAATTAGTAAATATCAATTTTGTAACTTTTTTTTGATAATTACAAGAAATGCACCTTACAAATTTGTGTTTTTATCAATATTTAGCTAACATAGTGGGTTTAGGTGATGATCTACAGTTAAATTTGAAGGACGCTTTAAGTAGCAATTTTCTAAAACTTTGAGGCCTTGTCGGCACGGGTTCCCATCAAAGTAGGTAATTGTAATTTTGTATTTGGGTAAGTAGTAGACTAATAATTGGGGGGTATGCGTTTCAATAACTGAAAAAAAAAATTTTTCGACCATTTAAGGGACACCCTCATGTAGGTATGTAAAAAAATATAAATAAATGGTGGTTAAGATTTAGTTAAGGAACAAGGTAGGTAAAGGTAGCATTTACTAATAATAGAGCAATAATATCTTGTACGGATTTATCATAATAATGATATTAATAATGGGTGAATTCTGATAATTAGTACTTGCGGGTGATTGATCGACTGGAAATTAGCAAGCGATAGAGTTCATTATTGCATGAAATAGTCACTGGGGGTGACGTCATATAGTACAATATAATAATATTATTAGGTACCTACCTTTGTATGTACTATGGATAAGTTTGGAACTAGGTCATTGGGTTGATGATAGTAGGCCAAAACCAAAGAACTCTGAAATACATACTCACTAATATGGTGTGAATTGTATTTTAAATATTAATTGTTGCGAATTATTATTATTACTAGATGACCCGAAAAACGTTGTGTTGCCATATACATTATTTCTAAATTACTAAATCGCTATTAAAATAGGTGTTGATGGTAGAAAGGTGAAAATTTAGGGCTGTATGTATTTTTTAATGCCTCCCCCCAAAAATATTTGGGGTAGACCACCCTTAAATTTTAGGGGTATAAAAAATAGATGTTGGCTGATACTTAGATTTACCCGATAAGCACACGATATTTCATCGAAATCGGTCCAGCCGTTTCGGAGGAGTATGATTACAAACACCGCCACGATAATTTTATATATTAGATTTATTATTATTAATTTGATAATTTATATGTGGCGTCGTTTAATGATCCGTGACCATCTCAAGAGCGCCATGACTTCTCCTGATCAGCGACGGTTTCAACTTGGTTCTAAATGGCTATATATAAAGCAAATAATTTGTTAAATTTTAATTGAAAAAATAGTACAAATAAATTCATACTCATACTATTTCGAATAACATTTTTCCTCCACATCTTAATTTTATGATTTCTTTGTAAGTCTTCTTCTTCTTCTTGGGCAGTCCCACGTGATGGTGGGGTTTGCTTTTTCGTCTTTCTTCGCCACGTAGTTCTGTTCACATCATATTCCTGTACCTATATTCCATCCACTATCATCTCCAGCTACACATTTTTTTCTATTATAACGCATTGATATTTAAAAAAACATATAGGTACGCACATTACATTTATCCATTTCAACTAATAACTCTTAAAGATATATGGAAGAAAACACAATTGGTTTTATTTTTACTTTATATTTAATTAAATAGTGACCTGGCTTCGTCTTACAAACTAGTTTGATAATGACGTTGTAAGTCGAAACCAGGTCACTATATAAAAAAATATACAATGAAATTAAAATTGTGTTTTCTTGCATATATAAATATGGAATTTTACAAAATAAACGTTGACTCAATCAATTACTCTTTAACAATATTTTTAGAGACAAAGGCAAAACACCTCAACATCAATGAGATTACATATCAATTTCGTTGCATAAAACTACTGAAGTTGAAAACCAGAACGGGTATCACGTGTTCAAACGTTACTGTGAATATCTTACATGATGTAAAATACATTCAAAACATTTCCTTGTTGTCTTAAAACCCCCAAGGCATTGTCGGGTACTTGTAAATGTATGTACATAGTAAGATAATTCCTTAATGAAATGATTAACGCTATTGTAACTACAAACTGACTCTGCGGTGTGTATTGTAGTGTACAGAAAGTTATTGTTGTTGATTAAACATTATGTACATCACAAAGACATGATACGCTGGCTATGGCATTGGCTGCTAACCTCTTCATATAGAAATAATACTCACATCCTCTAGGTCACATTTAGACAACCTCTGGAGCTTTTCTTGTATGGAATTAACGCTTGAATTATTCCAAGATTTGTGCATTCATATAGTACAATTACTACAAATATAATGATTAATATAGGATTGTATTATACGCAAGACAATAATTAAGATGGATTAATATTTGGTGAACACAACACTGTTTAAAACGCGACTCAAGCTCCGGTCTTAGACTATGAAAGCCTTATACAATGTTACTCTACACAACAAAATTGATTATTTTTTGCGCTCATAAAACTCGAGCGTGGTGTAATTACAAAATGATTGGATGGTGATCTAACTCAAGGACCACAAAAAAGTCCTGGACTGACAGACAGGACACATATTGAAAGTCCTCAGACTAGATGGGTGGATGATGTAAGGAAAATCGCAAAAAAAATCCAAGATATAAAAGTGCATAAAGTCAAATGACAAATCTATGTCCAAATATTTATCCAATATGACCGAAGAAGATGATGATTCCATCAATCAAAAGCAATAACATTACATAACATAACATGCATAGACAGTTCACACAGATTGAGCTAGTCCCAAACTAAGATGTGAATCTTGTATTATGGGTACTAACGCGACGATACACATATATTATAAACACATATAGGTATATGTAACACCCAGACCATATACTGTTAGTAAGTAAAACTTTATAAAAGCGGAGATTAACATAACAAAGGTTTATCAAGGCTGTCAAATTTACTAGTTATCTATATGTATAAGCAATAAGACATCCTTAAACACACTAAGTTTGTAGATAGTTTGTAAATGATTATACCTACAAAGCTTCAAGAATTTTAACAAGATTATCTTCTCAAAGTTATTTCATGTTTATGGTAAGATGGGTGTACTTAGTAATCATGTAAGTACATTTATTGTTATAATAACAACACATGTATCAGATATTAAGCATATCAGCTTTCAAACTTCTTGTCTAGTGATAATGGGGAAGAGTATTAATACGTAGGTGCTTACTTAGTAAGTTATTGTTATACATAACTGACACATTATTATAACACATTCACATAGGTATGCTATGAGTTACGAGCTATAAAATAATGGTCATTATGCTACATACGTTATGAAAATTATACAAAGACATATCTGCATTTTCACAACGGTATCTGCTACAAGTAGGGAAACCAAAGTATCCATTGCATGTTTTAAACAAGCAAGTCGTCCTTTTAAGACATTCATGATGGGTAGCTTACCTCAACGCTGAATAATAAAAAGGACAAATATGTTATGTAATCTATCCTATTTCGAAGACTCCACGAGTAGGTATACAAAAAATATTTAGCATAACTTCTTACCCAGATATTTAAGATGTCGAAAGACTCCTATACCTACATAATAACATAACACATAAATTGTGGACCAGAAGAGTCCCATTGTATTACCTTAATATAAGAAAGAAAATATGATGCACTTTAATAAAAACTAATCTATACTTTTGATACATTCAATTGCATATACTATCACAAAACTCAGCAGCATAAAACATCAGCTTCAATTCCACGAATAAACACGAAATCAATCAGCAAAAATAAATATTATAAATTATTTATATTGTAAAAGTAGTAGGTAAGTACTATTTTAGTTTCGTAACAACAGTTATTATTGTTATTATTATAATATGGAATATTCTATCGACTTTAATAAACAAAAGTTCGGCCTCTGTCATTAAAATTTCATCACACATAACGGTACCTACTGTTGATAATTTACCCCTAATATAAACTTTGTAATTATTTACTTGGTGGTTGAAGCCAAAGTCTTTGGACTTCTAAAAGTACATATATGCTTACTTATAATATGATATAAACACGTTATGTACCACTTTACCACATCATTGTGGTGCCCTGATACAAGTTTCTTGTTATTTAAATTTGTTTTCTATCGTTCTGCGGTATGTGTATTATTAATCTACTTACTATATTAACCTATGATTGTTTCATATTTTAATAATAAAGGTTAGTTAGGTAAAATTAACGGACGCTTCTAGTAATTTTACTGTAATCTTATATAATCAATGCATATCATTAATAATAAACCGAAAATTAATGAGTATTGTATTATTTATTTATGAATAGTTTTTGCGATATACTCGCCCTCTGCATATTGATTGTATCTAACTTGAATGTTTACCTTTTAATAATTTGTTTGTACCTAATCAATGTACAGTAAAAAATGAATAAATAAATAAAATAAATAGTAAACCATTTGATATTTTTATTACAACATTTTTACTTGGTTTGTTATATTTTTTTATTCAACTTTCTTGATAATTTCAAGCTGTCTTGACGAAAGCACTCGAGTAAATAAGCATTAGTGGGAAAAATTATCAGTGTCATTTTTAAATACGTAGGTACCTAAGATATTGATCATTTCGTTATTGCATTTAGTATATATACATATAATATAATGTTGATCGTAATTATTATTATTCTGATATTTTGCGAAAATTAAATTTATGACTACCTGTGTTTTATGTTTACATTCATTTTTGTTAAAAAGCATAAGTATATGTGCTTCTTGTCACATTGATTTTTTTTCTTTTTATTGATGCACCCAAATCCCAAATACACAATATCACCCTAAAAGAAAAATGTTCGATTACTTCCATATTTGTTTTTTAATATAGTTAAAAAATGAACGAATATATAATACTTCTACACCAACGCGGCATATCCCACAAATAGGGTAATAGGGTAACCAGACGTGCATAATAGACATGCAAGGCATCATTCTCATGTCAACAAGAGATTAAGATATTCAGTACGGATGGCAAACTAAATCGTTGAATTTAAGATGTAAAATGTCTTCATTTTTTCGAACATCCAAACGAATACGTGATTGCATAAATTTCCTTATGACATTGTCCTCTTCATTACTAAAGTTTTGCCTGAATATATCATACCTAATCATACGTTGTAGAAATTTATAGTGAAAAAAGGTTCTTATAAAGTGTTAAACTTTGGTAATATTTGGTTGAGCTTCTTACGTAACGTTTTTACCACGTATTATGAACTATTATATTATTATTCAAATCCGTTTGAAGAAGTGATAATATTTTATGTATAAGTAAATAAGCATATTTGATTCATTTTCATCTATTTGTAATAGAACATTACAACATTTTTTGGTAGGCAAAGAGAATGGAACGGCACATGCCCCTCTCCTCGTATTTTTTCTTAGATTCTTAATAAATGTACCTAACTACATATAACAATATGTTAATTCCTTGCAACTGATCAAGAACAATAAAGTTTGTATATTCTATCTGTTCCAAAAATTATAAATAAAACATTCCTAACGACAAATCCACATAAATAATAGCTTTGTCTCAAAGAAAAACTCAGTCCTGAAATGATTTTTTTAGCTATATGTTCTGTGTCTCGTTAATTTTGTAATAATAATAATAACTAGACATCTTATTTATGATGCGCCGTTTTGTGGAAAAACCACCGCAAGGGCCCATTCAAGAATCATAACACCTCCTGAACAATAGGGTTTTTAACCTCGTCTTGAACACCTCCACACTCTCCAGAGTTCGCAAATCATAGGGAATTTTGTTCCACGGCAACGGACCAGCCACAGGTTTGTAGGTTAAGAATAGAGTCCAACTGTTATTCTATTCTAGGGTAACAATGTATTTTAAGGCTAAAAACTTTTGTGAAAATATATAGCATTGTAGGTATTCGTGTATTGTGATTTTGTGTATATCTCTGTTAATAGTGAATGAATAGATGAACTAATGTTATATTGATCAAACCAAAAATATGACAAACTGATGTGTTTATTTATATTCACCCCTCAATAGCAATAAATGAATAACAAATTCATTTTTCCAATAATTCAGATACATTATTTTTACTCATGCTCATTGGCACGAATAACTTATAAAATGCGTTCACAGGATGCGGTTCATAGAAACGTATTCATGTATTAGTATGAAAAGAAGAAAAAACGAGTAGTAGGGTACAAAACCAACGCTTTGATGAAGATGACATTCAAGTTATTTTTGTTCAATAACGTTTTGTTGTTCCACGAAAGTTCGCGATAAGGTACTTAAATGAAAATACTTTATTTAGTAACTCTACTCCACTCGGTGATTTAATTTATCACTTTGTTTATATTTTCGGCATTAACTATGTAATAATTTCTAGACATATTGATATTATTCTAGATTACTATGTATCGATTATTATAGTTTATGAGCTATTTAGATGGAGCGTCCACAATTAGGGTGCAAACACAAAGAAAGCAGGTTGCCAGCGCCGATCAGTGCCGGTAAGCGCCGGCAAAGTAAATCGCAATCGGCGTTCCTGCTTTTACTATGTTCGTGTTCATTGAAATGCATGTAACCATTCTCGGCGCCGCGCCAGGAGACGCAGGCATCGGAAAGCAGGTAACCTGCTTTCTTTGTGTTTGCACCATTACGAACGATTGTCTAAAACGTTTTAAATAATCGATCGTAAATATAGTCTACGCTCGATCGAAACTGCGGTACCGAAAAAGCTCATAAAATACAATAATTGATACATAGTAACCTAAAATAATATCAATAGATTTAATTTATTTTAAGAATTGCTAGTATACATTATTAATACATTAATTGGAGACATATTATATTCATTCCTTGTTAATTACATTCATTATTTTGCACTAATTAACTTACCATTTCTATTAAAAAATATCCATTTTTATATGTAGGTATATCGGGTGACCTTTAATATTACTAGAAACAAAATAATTAATTAATGTCTTATTAAATGTTGGATATAGCCATAGGTATTTCAAACAGACCACGTGATGAACACATGCCCTCAAAACTCTTAACGGTGGGTTACAAGCGCTCAGTTTAGAGTCGAGTGACGTGTTTTGTGGCTGTGAGGTCTAGAGCTACGCATATAACTATCTACCTACATAAAACCTATAAGTAGAAAAATATTAGGTAGATATTTTGATGTTTATGTGAGTAACATTAGGAATACTTTATTGTATGAACGCGCTCTTACAATAATAAAAAGAAATCCGATAGTAGTACATACACAAGGAAAACTGATACATCTACTTACTTGAACATGCGTATATATTTCATATCACACGCTGTAAAAAAGAAAATACAATCGTAAGTAGGTACTATTTTTACCTTGAGTTCGTTCAAAGCATTGGATACGAGAATTTCCAAAATTAAAATTTATTTAGTTTTCAAAGTTGTATTTGATTCAAGTTGATCTAAAATATACAAAAATATAAAATATACATATCAGGTCATTATCGATTGATAATGACCTGATAAGTCGAAAGACGTCTCTCTCGGAATCAATAATCTATAGTCGAAAGAAACACTTGTTTCAAATTACATAATTATGGAATTCTACTACGTGTGCTCCGACACAATTAACAAACAACACACTTACTGTTATCAACAGTTTTTACCTTGAAGGCATAGTTAGACGGCAGCAAGATTTGATTCCAGATTCTACCCTCCAAATTCTTACGCTCTTCCATTAAGCTACAAACCACATTTCTATATGGATATACATATATTATTATTTATACTACGAAATTTTCAATCAAAATGGTATATACTTGGATGTTATGAAGCGGTACGAATAAATAAAAACTTAATTTTAAATTTGCATTGAATAAAACTAATAGAAAAAATAATTTTACTTCTACTATTCAGTATTAAAAATATCAAACTTAAAAAAAATATTCGAACATTGGTCCATGGTTGTTTTATAAATGTCAGTTACTGTATTCGGGATTTAATTTCAAAGAATAAAATCAAATATAGAGGTTGAACGAGAGAGAGAGAAAAAAAGGAAAGAATTGAGAAAATAAACATAATGTACCGTAATATTAACTTGGGAAACTCTTCGAACAGGAAAAGGTACAGCATACCAGTTATTAAACTATGTACCTTTGGTTGTTCCACCTTATGCTGTCTTGTATTTATTTTGTAAAAGAACAAAAAGAAAAAATATAGGTAGATACAAAATAGGGGTGGGACGATATTAACAGATTGCTATTTTTAAGGTAAGTAAGATTTTTACGTTAACGTGAAACTTTTAATGTTTACTTAAAATCCCCAGGGATTGTATGTAGCTATATAATATACCTATATTCCTACATTTGATAATTAATGCTACTTAATAATTATATTTAATAAGTAATTTTTTTCAGTGTGTATTTAGGTTTATTAATACTGAGAAATATTAATATACATAATAATTGAATTTCGTAATGTTTTTATCCAGTGATTTTTAGAAGTATTAATAAAGCTGTCTTATTTTTAAAAAAAAATATGTGCTTAAATAATGGTAAGTTCCTACAATGCTGGTTTTATTAAATCGAGACACAAAATACCTACAAATCATTTCAATCTTGGATTGCTCAGAGTTTCAAATATAAAATCGTTCTTCGTTATACATGTACAAGGATTTAATGTATCTTTAATAATTATGGATGTTGATTTGATCTTATAAAGTTTGATTGTCTGTTAAATTTCGCTTTTTATGTAAAAGGCTTAGACCGTATAATGAATTAATTAAGTTGATAAATACTTGTTGTGAAATATATTAATTAGATCAATACATTTTTTTCTCTCAATACAGGAGGCAGAAAGTACCTGGTTGGGCAGAAACAATTATTATACTTGTTCATTTAACATGACATGATAATTCCATTTTAATATATTTGTGTGTGTAAATTTTATCTAATTAAAAATTTTAGATTGAAATTGAAAAAAATGCATGAGTATGAAATTAAATGAAGTACACATATTTCATTTACCTACTAGGTACGTGAACAGACACACGATACGACAACATGAGATTGAAGAGAGCAACAAAAGATAGTAAGTAGCTAACATGGAATAGTGAATGAGAATTCAGTATGTAGCTAAAGTATATGTAAAGCAGTCAGACAGGTAAATGAAGAGAAGGTAGATACTAACTATACACTAAGTAGTTCTTGTGGGTGTGATGATAAGGGACAGACAGTTTGTTTGACATTCTATATAAATATGTAGGTATTGTATTGTGTTTGTTCTAGTCACCTACGGAGCTTCTATGTATCTATGTACCATTGTGGTGATGAGGATCAGCTCAGTATTAGTTTGACATGAAGATGTCATGCCAAATACATAATGGGAAACACAAACAGCACACACTGAATAAAATCTCCAAATCAAACATTGCTTTCTAACACACGGAAACAGACATTCTGATGTCTAGAATTTCTTAACTATTTCTGAATAATTTTAACATGGTGAATTTACCACTAAGATTGATGATCTGTACGAGAGAATAATAGACCGTTAAATAGCCGTAGAAGAAGCTGGAAAGGACAAGTGCAAAAGATGTGTTGAAAAACTTGATTTGGAGTAAGCAGATATCCTGCAAGTAGCAATGGGCAGGAATTTCTGGAGGATCTAAGCGCAAAGGGCCCCTATCCTAATACGCAATGAGAAAAAATATGTATGTATGTATAAATCTAAAAAGAGAAGTCTTTATTTAAAAGTAAATCCAAAGTTCAAAATCTAGAGAATGAAAAGAATCTAAAAATTCAATCTAATTTGGTATCTAGTTTTCTAGATATTGAATTAATTAAAATTACGAAAGGCATTGCGTCAAATATTTTCCAAATCAGCTGTAGGTAATCTCGAGCACAAAATCAAATCTACTTTTGTTCCATTGTGTATCTATTGTATGAAACTTTCATAGTTTTGAAGGTGTCCCTTGTCTTTTGTTTATTCAAGATTTGTCTACGTGATTGAGGGTTTAATAATGGTGTTGACAAATTTTAACTTCACGGTTGAAGCCAATGTTTGTTTACAGTAAATAATCGACAATCAATTTGCATCAAATTGAAGAAATCAGTAGGACATTAACTGAATAATAATACTTTATGTCTAAGATTTATATCAAATTTTCATTTATCTCTATTTAAGTATGTTTTATAACGATATTAAGTTATCAAGGTTTTCCCACAAGTGGGGCTGAAGTTGAGTTATGAATTGTACAAATTATCGGACATAATGTTTTGGATTTTTATAAGTATGTACTGTATTTATTTTAGGTTAATTAATTTAAAATTCTTTATTAAAATGGATATAATTAGTTTTATATGTATTATATAATTTTACAAAGAAGTACATAAATGCAAAAATACAATCAATATACAAAAGTCGAGTTCTTCGCAAAAGGGAATCTCTTACAATTTTTAATCCAAAGGAACAAGCTCAAAATTTAACTATTTTAATCTTTGTGATAATGATTCAATATTTTTAATCAGAAATGTAATTTTATTCATATTTTTCACTCTTTCACCAAATAGGTCTCTAGCGGGCAATAACACAGTATAAAATAAATAAAAGTATGATGAAAACATCCAACCACTTGTAAAAATATCAGTTAAAAATATTTCGGTGTAACATTTATATCCATTATTTACACATCGCATGGGTCAAAAGCTATAATGATGTGCTAAGTAAATTTAAAGAGAAAAATAATAATAATAAAACAATAAGAATATAAAATACCTGTAGAAAAATGAAAGATTTTTGTTTTGAAATAAATTTCATATTTTATGTAATTGATAAAATAATATATTAATTGATTACAGTACGTTGGTTTGCATTTTAATTACAAACTTTGTTTGTGCTGAAAATTCAGTTAAAAGCTTCAGGTAATGGAAATGTCACACACAGACCAAGTTAATTAATTGATATTCATACTCCGGATATGAATTATAAATATACATTATATGCATGAATATATAAAGATATTTGATAAAATTCAATACAGAACACTTTTCATTACGTTTTTTACAGCTTTTTTTCAACAATAACTTTTTTCAGCGCATACTTCACAATAAAGTTCTATGATTCGTAAAATTGTTTTACAATGTGATTTCAAATGTATCTGAGTAGATATGCAGAATATTAAAAATCATGATTTTTAGGAGGACCACGTTTTTACTTATTTTTTATGCACATTTGCACTATTAGCATTTTTTCGGTAATTTTTTTCCACGCTGCAATGCTGGGTTGATCCAAGGGTATCAAATCTTTTATTGAATTATAATAACATCGAAAAAAGCCCCTGATGTTTCATAAATAGAACACGTTGTTCAATCTTCTACAAACGCTTTCAATATTTCGAGAAATTTAACTATGTACCTATTAAAATCAGCGGTGAGAAATACTATTTATTTCGATTTCTTTTATATTCTTATGGCACAATAGAGGATAGAATGATAGTGCTTTTGACGTCGCTGAACCCGTAATCTGGAACCGACTCCGCAAGGACCTTCATTAAAACCAATCAGTTACAACGTTCAGGAGCAAGTTGAAGACATAGCTCTTCCAACATAATTTCCCACGCCCTTGAGATGGATGCTCCATTAAATGGCACCGAATAAATCATCCAACATACATACAAAATAAGCTTGTGACTTCATTGAACAATAAACGCACTGGCAACATTTTACTATTGAGATAAATCCTGATGGCTCCAAGTGACAAACCAATAGTCTACGGATGATAAGAAAGAATAAAGCTGTAGTCTTAGCTTTTACGATTCCTAAGACGTAATAATTAACACTTTTGTACTACAAGAAGGCATTTGTCTAATGCTGAAAGATATAAAACGATTTATGTAAATTTCGAGCCATGTCTGAAAACGGCAATTAAATAAAACTTTCTTTTAAACTGTGCTTATATTGACGTAATAAAATTCAGTGATTAAAACTTTTTCATATACTTACCTTCCACATTTAATCCATTTAGATTTCTTTATTTACATATAACTACAACATTCATACTACCATGGTGTTTCCCACAAGTGAGGTAGGCAACCGAACAACTGCACATAACAAACATGCTGGTTATCCTCTTCGTGCCAATAAAAGACATTCAGGATGGGTGGCATACATCATCGCTGAACTGAAGATGTTAATGTTTTACGAATGTCTGCCTCTTACAGGACACTCGAAAACTAAGACAAAAGAAAAAGAGATCTATTTTTTCCGGGGACTAAACCGAATAACTAAATTTAGTTCATAAAATCCAAAGTGCAGTACATATTATGTAATGTATATCGCGGGCATGGTTACAATGTTTGTTTAACCGTGTAAATATTGCTTTTTCATTATAAATGTATGTATCAAACATTTGTATTACGCAACTGTGATAAGCAAGTAAATAAATATTTTATCAGTGAAAAATAAAATTGGTTTATACAGTCATAATATGAATGCTACGTAACATTGCCCTTTCACGCATAAATAATGTCGTAGCTTAAAAAGTCGAACACGGCATAAATATTCAAAATTCGAGAACGCCTGATCTTAAGCAATCACAATAGCAAGTTTTCACAATTTTTTCATCCACTTAGTGCCTTGAAACTCCGCTGTCATTTTTAAGAACCTAGATTGCTAAAAATCATATTTTATGGAGTCGCTGGCAAAAAATAGGTTTCTCGTTCTGTTTAGTGTTTTTTCAGGCATCTGTAAAAGACAGGAGTTCATGAAACATTACATAACATCCTCAATTGTACAATGACATCTCCCACCCATCCTGATTGTCATTTTTTTTGGGCATGGATAATACAATTTAGGTGTTTATTACATGCAGTTAGTCCGCGCTGGCTATCCCATATCTTGTGCGATATGCCGTAATGGTATAAAGAGAAAGAAATAAAAATTATTCGAAAAGCGTCTTCAAACTTTGTAAGTATAAAAAAATTAAAAAGTTTTAAACTTGAGGGTGAGGGTTATTTATACTGGTTTTTTTCTTCTAAAAACCGCTCCGCCTCGAGCCTCCTTCTTTATTTTTTTTATTTGTATTACAAAGTCATCAATCATAATTATTATTTATACTTATTATGAGAATACCTACGTTAATTTATTTATTTATTCATTTGTTAACAGCTATTAATAATAAGCTTTTTTTATACATTAAAAAAAAAAGAACACATCAAAAGATCCATGATCAGAGATAAAAATTTACATATGAGCCGTACAAATGCAAACAGCACTATCTCTCTACAAGAAAAAATTATGTTGGGCAAACGTATTTGAAATATTGGCAATGTTAAGCGAAAAAAAGTCTGAAAATAACTAAAGCAAAGAGAAAGCAATATGCTTACATTTAGAAAGTAGAACATTTTACAAGACATTAAAACCAAATATTAAGAAGTATCCTGCATGTTCAATTGTTCCCAAAAGGAGACAGCGCCGCTCGCACCCACACGACTCACATACTAGACACTTAATTAACAATTAAAAACAAACAACACGCAGACATATGTAGAAAATAAAAACACACAGCAGGAAGACCCTTGTCATATGTATATATATATAAAAACACTGAATTGCAGAGAAGTTAAAAAAAAAAAAAAAAAATCAACCAGTCTGTCTAGATAAAACAATTGCTCTTTTCAAACTAAATTTAAACTTGGCCAGACCCACACCATACAAATCCACCACGTGAGCATATTCGTTTCCCGTACGTTGGATTCTATTGAGAACTGAGTTAAAATTATATGTGGTTCTGGCATCTTCAACATAGAAGGGTAGGGCCTGTCTTGTCACTCTCATTGGGGCTAGAAAATTAATCTGAGACAAGACCTCTGGGCAGTGTATTTGTCCATGTATTATCTTGTACAGGACCATAAGATCAGACAGAGCTCTCCTCTCAGACAGCTTCATCAGGTTCAAAATACCAAACAAGAAATCATAATCGATATCTTCCACAGGAATACCCAGCCTAAAATTAATGTGTCTGAGAAACTTATGTTCAACCTTAACAAACTTATTTTTGTGCACCTCAAAAACTGGGCTCCAAACTGTTGAACAGTATTCTAAAACGCTCTGTACAAGAGAGACATAGAGTATTTTAATGGTATCTACATTAGAAAACGGTCTACATATTCTCAAGATAAAACCCAGCAGTCTCAGTGCTTTGCCACAAACATTGTCAATATGAGAAACAAAATCTAATCTACGGTCAAATGTTACTCCCAGGTCCCTGATTTCCTCCACTGATTTAAGTGTTGTACCACTCAACTCATACTCATGAATGATTGGATGCTTGATTCGGTAGAATCTCATCACCTGACACTTATCAGCATTCAACTGTAAATTATTGCTGATACACCAATCATGGAAGCGATTGAGATTCTCCTGCATTGTAATACAATCATTCACACTTTCTATGTGTTTGAAAATCTTAAGATCATCGGCGTAGATTAAAACTTTCACATCAGTGAATATGTTTACTACGTCATTTACAAACAAGACGAATAGAATCGGGCCTAAGTGAGAGCCCTGGGGTACGCCACTCAGGGCTTCAAACGTATATGAGAATGCATCACCAATCCTAACAGTAAGCCTTCTACCCGTGAGATAACTGCTCAACCAGTCAAACAGAGATCCGGAGAAGCCAATGGACAATAACTTATTCAGGAGTATCCCAATGTCCACCCTATCAAATGCCCTCGAGAAGTCAGTGTAGATCGAATCTACCTGACCCCTGCGAGACAATGCATCAGATATATAGTTCTCATAGGCCATCAAGTTTGACAAGGTGGACCGCAAGGGCACAAATCCATGTTGGCATTCGGCAATTATATTATTAAAACTAGAAGACATTTTACTTAACAATATTTTTTCCAATATTTTCGGAATGGTGGACTGCATGCATATGGGTCTGTAGTTAGTTATATCATGCTTATCCCCAGACTTGTGAATAGGTATCAGATAGTTTTCTTTCCAGCACTCAGGGTACAAGCCAGACGCAATAGATCTATTAAAAATTATGAACAAGGGGTATGACAAACTATGCATACATTCTCTCAGAAACAAGGGTGGTACCCTGTCAGGACCAGTACTCGTTTTAGGCTCAAGTCCTCGAATACATTCCACTATGTCTCTAATCTCAATGTGAACAGAAAATAATTGAATATTTACAGGAGACTCATAGGCAAAGCTAGTATTCGTGCCAGATAATCTATACACACTGCCAAAAAAATCGGCAAACAAGTTAGCTATTTCCTCTGATGTTTTTCCATTCTTATCATTTAGATACATGCTATTTGGCAATCCTGAGCCTTCCATTTTGAGAGAGTTGGAATATTTAAATATATGCTTGGTGTTTAAACTTATGGTATTCTCAATATCACTTATGTACTTTTTGTAACATGCACTCGACAGCCTGTTACATGATCTACGCAATTCCTGAAATCGACGATAATCATCTGGACTACCAGTTGACATGGATAAGGTTTTGCAAGGTTTCATTAATAATTAAATAAATCTTTAACTATATATATATTATAAGTTAGATTATGGGAGCTCTATTTTAAATTTATAAACAATATGTTGATACTTATAAAAGGCGCGTGTTGAATATTGAACTCAGAATAATTAACACGTGTTATTAAAGAGACACGAGTTTAACGAGGTTAACCTTGTAGACACTTGCTTAGTAGACACGTGTGTTATTATTTTGAACAAAGAAAATCCTTGAACGATACACATGGACAAAGAATCAAGATATGAACTTTAATAATTGTTTATATAAAAAAGGTTAAAACATAACTGAATGTTTGTGAGGAAGATGAGGTAAGTTGCATTTGGGTTTTGTTGAACTGATAATTTACTTGAGACAATAATAGGAAATTCTATAACTTACTTGGGATTTGCTTAGTCTGAAACTTTATAAAGATATATATTAACAATTGTAAACATTTCGAATAAGAAAATGTTTGTAAAATTGTATTGAATATTAAATTCCTCACTATTATAATAGTCAAGTTAGGTTTTATTGAAGTATTAAAACTGCTTGATACTTTGTAAAAGTTATTTATATATAAATAATTAAAATATTGTAAATAGAAATGATATTCTTACAATGAAATTGATGTTTCTTAAGGAAATTCGATTTACGAAAAAATGATAAAAGTTACCCAACGCTTCGATTTAGTTATTGACACGTGTCGTCTGTTTATAAGAATATCATGAAGTATCCATCGATTTTTAAACTGTAAGGATAAAAGGAGTGTTATATTTTGATTTTCTGAGAATATTTATGTACGAAATGAGGGAAGTTATAATGGTTTGTTTTATTGTAAGTTGCAATCAGAATGAATTTATTCGAGTAAGTAAATTCGCCGAATGTTAAATAGATAAGAAAATAGCATTTATTAACAATTCAGTTATTTATTTTGACAAAGTGAGGTAAATGGATAGATGTTTTAATTTAAATTACATAATTAAGATTGGGGTATGTATTTATGAAGTGTTTTAAGGAATTGTATTCAAGATCATAAACAACTTTTACTGTTTTATTGAGATTGAAGTTTCATTTTATCTATAGTTTTGGGATCTTAGTTGACTGATAAATACGAATTGTTTATATAAATAATAACTTAGTACTTATATGAAATGGTGGTAATAGTTGGTTGAAGCGTTATAACCCTGGATTTATTGGGTTCATGGAGATATACTTCAACATGGAGAGTAGATACTAGTATCTACTTGGGTGAAGAAAGTAGGTAGGTACCAAATTGAATTTTAGACAAAGAAATGGGAGATTATAAATATGAGGTCACAACATCGACTCGGGATAGTGTTTTCTTGCAAGGAGATGAGAGAGGAATAAAATTAAATTCAGTGTTGTATTTTGATTTTTGGTGTACTCCTCTCCAAGTAGAAATTAAAATATGTTTTTTTTTCTTCTTTTGTGATTATCTCTATTTTGAGATAATAAGAAATCATCCTAAATTAAAATCAATAAAATTCTAAAATTAAATTCAGTGTTTTCAGTGTCGAGAATTGCAGAATATATCAACTTTAACCGAAGTTAAGATTCTTTTCTATTTTTTTTAATTTTATTTTATAGAATTTAACTGTTTTGAATATTTTATTTTAAAAATTTTCTTTTATCTTATTAAATGTCTCTTTTAAAGTAAAGTTTGATAATTTCTTGTGAGATTGACTTAGTCTGATATTTTATTTTCTACATTGTTAGATTTGTAGACTAGCATTGTTTGCAATTTTGTTTTGTGGAGGATTACTCAATTATGTGAACAGAGTCGAATTCAGAACATAAAATTATTTTATTTTCCCAATTTAATAAAATTTGAATAACTAATATTATTTGTAAATTTAATTTATAGACATTACCTGATAATAAGAACAGGGACGGACTCAGAAACATATACTAATTATTATTTTCTGATATATTGAATTAACATTTAGCATGAATATTAATTCATATTTATTTTATGTAAATATCTCTTATTATATCATAAACTAACGTCCCACCACCCACACCCACATGATCGTGAACTAAAGGCCCATGATCTCCCAGCGTGAAAAAATCAAGGTTGGTCGTCTGCCTTGCCTTAAGGGACACAAAAAAAGCCAACCCCCGCAGATTTATACATAAATATTTATATTATTTGCATGTTATGTATTATATTCTCTTAATTTATCATATTGTATACTAATGAGGCTGACAATAGTGTATGAAAGGCTGTGTCAGATCGAAATTTGCGTGTGTAGGAGCAAATTTTCACTAACAAACCAATTTTTATTGTTATATTAACCAAAAATAGTCAGTGATTGAATTTTGTCAAACTTTGGTTCAGTAAAATATTTCATCTCGATGCGTCCCTGGCGCTGTATACAGATACTATTTTATGTATGAAACCATATGCCTTTTATAAATAAAACTGCATTCAAAACTAATCTGTAATATAATTACAGAAATAAACTTTCGATAACGTTGAATCATAAGTTTGAATAAAATATTATTTCATTGACTATTTCTAACAAATAACATGGATTTCTGTGGTACATAAAAAAATTTGATATTTATTCTTGATTGTTATTGTGTGTTGTTTTCTTTGTGTATTTTCAGCAATAAGGTAAGGCTTTTATACTTGCTAACGCAGAGTATAAAAGGAAATAATTTATTAATTACTAACCTTTATGTACAACAGAAAATTAAATTTTGATTGTTATATAAATTATGCTTTTATGTTTCTGAATAGAAATTATTGTTTGTTTTCCACTGATAAAATTTTCTTTTATAAATCGTAAACACAACGTAGAAAAGGTCCTTAACGCATTTTTTATTAATTAACTAGAATATCATGTGCCAAAATCTTTGAAGAAACGAAAATTGTTGAATTTAGCGGCCGACACTTTTGACGGGTCTTACGTTAAACGTTCGGAAATATTTTTAATTATAGTGAGGTGTGAATGATATGGGTTAACTAGTAGGTATATATTATTATGTACGTATGACATCTTTACACACAACGAATATAATTATTCATAGATCTTATAAGTAGGTAGGTGATATGAAAGTAATTTTGTATTATTAAATTTTAATCGGAATATTATAAAGACGTAATTGCGAAAAGAAATTTATAAATTTGCGTAGATTGGATAAACTCGATTCTTTTTAGTTTAATTACTTCCAACTCAGAGGATAAATACGTATTTATTCTCTCGTCGAAATAAATAAATATATTTTATTTATTTCCTGTCAATGTGGTCTCAACGGTTCTTCTTTTTCCTTCCTCTTGTGGGGGGGACCACGACAGAAAATGGTTGCCGTTTGTCCAGGATATAATGTCTGCCATTGCAGGCATTAGACATTGGGTTACTATGTAGCGAGGGAAAGTTTTCTGTCATAGGCTATGACAGAAAATGGCGTGTGACCGGAATTATCTTTGTCATTGCAAGGGTAAAATTAAGATTCGGTCATAGCAGAAATAGATTTGAGCTAGTATAGTTAGTTGGAAGAAATAGATAAATATCCAATCTTTAAATTAATTGTCTTACAGAGGAGGGGGGGGGAGAGATAGATTAATAGTCTTATGGAAGAGAGGGGGGGTTTCTACACGAGAAGCAGATTTTTTTGTCTTGGGGGGGGGTGAAATTTTCCAGTATTTTGACTTTAAATATGTTAGAACTCTCTGCCTATCCTTTAAGGAGGTGACTTGCATTTCAAAATTGATGACAGAAGACGACGAATATTATAGAACACATTATGAACACTAAAAATACGTTAAATTAATTGAATCGAGGGCAAACTAAATAAAAATTGTTAGCAAATTTTTTTATATCTATTAGAAACTATAAATATATTATTAGTTTAACAAGAACGAACTCGTTAGATAAAAATTTGTTGTTATATGACTAGTGAACTAGTAATAATAAAATTATGTCTTGATTATTAAGTGGATCGTGGGTTTTTTATATGTACCTATTAAGATGTTATGTATATAGAATGGTAAACATTTTTTTTTGTTAGTTATTTATTTCAGTTATGTGAGAGTTGAATGATCTACCTTGAAATAATTTTTGAAGGATGAATTTTATGGGGTTTTTGACTGTTGAATACTGTAATAATTTATGGGGTTGAGATGTGTGTCAGTAGTAATATTTTTTTTAGTTAGATATGTATAGTTTTATTTATACGAATGTCATTCAATAGTTGGTCGGTTTTATAATATAGAAGCGTGTTTTAAATTGTGGATATGATCGAATTTGAATATGTATGAGGTTGCGGTATTGTCAGGTTGATTAATTTGGGTAAATATGATTTTACAGATATTAAATATACAAGATGAAACCGGTATCGAAGAAAAACGTTATAAGAGAAAAGAGGAATATAATTAAAAAGAAACCAAATGGAAATGTTATTAAAATCTCTACTATTGTCAGAAAACTGATGTCTCCAGTTATGGGTAAATTAGGAGATTTAGAACGAAGGATGAGATTAAGAAGTGATATCAGGTCAGAATATATCGATACAACAAATAATATTGCACCCATTTCAAAGAGGCCTATTTGTCAAGAAGTGTGTAATCATTCTTTGTCAAAACCGAAGTTTCCAGCAAAGGGAATCAGTCCGGTAAATTTTATTGAAGAGATGAAGGAATATATTAGGAAGACTAATAACGAGTATAGAACAATAGAGGTCGTCCTAGAATGTTTGGTTGACGAAGCAAAGAACTGGGCAAGCATATATTGGGGAAGATGGGCAACATTTAAAGATTTTGAAAAAGATTTTCTCGCAAACTATTGGGGAGAGGTTTCACAACTGAATATAAGGAAACAGATTTTAAATTCGAAATGGGAACCATTAATGGGAAAGTCTATGGTATCGCATTTTTCCGAATTTTGGGAAAAATCGCGAACCTTGACACATTACGTGGAAGAGAGTCTACTGGTTAATGACATAATGAGACACTTTCCCAAGGAAGTGCAATCTCTCTGGTTCTCTAGAGAGTGTGGAACGGCGATGGAAGCTGCAGATTTACTAAGTAGATTGGGGAGCATGGTATCTAATGAGGACGTAAGTCCTTTATACAGAAACAGACAATTTCCACGACAACAACAAAATGTGTTGACACAAAGACATGCAGATGCAAACGTGATACAAGTAGAAGAAAATAATCTTCCTCAAAAAGAAATGTATGGTGATTGGGAGAGAGAAGGGACCTCTTCATTAGCTGATAATTTGCCATTTTCTGAAAAAGGGAAACGAATATTAGTTGGAATGGACCCTCAATACCCAACTAACAAGAGAAATGAGGGAATACATAAATATCAAAATCAAGTTGCTGTTAATATTATGTTAAAGCAGGGTTGGATGCCACGGGAAGGACTGGGAGTGAAGTTGCAAGGAATAAGAAAGCCCATTAAGGGCGTAAAACGAGAGAGAGGATTAGGATTAGATTATAATCTAGATTATTGTTTAGAAATTAGAAGAGATAAGAATATAGAGGACGTATTGTGTGAAAAGGATAAAACTAATGTAGAATATAAGCATGTTATGTACAGTAACACTGTATTTGAAGAAAATGAATATACAGAGACTGAAAGAGGTGGGGATTTCCTAGAGTTACCAGAGATAATGGGAAATATAAGAGGACATCCAATTAATTGTTTAATTGATACAGGCAGTCAAGTCACTTGTGTAGAGTTAGATTTTGTAAGGTTTTTAAGGGAGAAAATAATATGTGATTTGCCTATTACACCGATTACGCCTATTCAATTGAAAGGAGCTGTGGGCCAGCGAAGTTGTAAAATAAATAAAATTGCTTTGATTCCACTTACGTTAAAAACAATCACGATTAATATTCCTTGTTTGATAGTTCCGAGTTTAATACGTAAAATAATTATAGGATATGACTGGCTTAATGATCATTCTAGTGTTATCACGTGTAATATACCGGGACAGTTGAAATTCATTTATAATCAAGATAGTTATGAAGTATCGATTAGTAGGTCTAGTATACAAGTAAATATGATAAAGTGTGGAATGTTATTAAATGAAAAGAAAAATGTAGATATCTCTCGCAAATGTGTAGATGAATTGGAAATTAATGAATTTGTTAAAAGTATAATAGACACTGAGGGCATTAGATCGAAGATTTACCAGGTATTGTTGAATAATAAGGAGGTGTTTTCGGATTATCCTGGTAGGACAAATTTATATCATCATAAGATTTCATTAACAGATGAAAAACCATTCATAAGGAAACCATATCCAGCACCTATGGCATATAGAGGTAGAATTTGGGAGAAGCTATTAGAAATGGAGGCCCTAGGAATATTAGAACGAACTTCCACAGAATATGCGAGTCCACTGACATACACTCTGAAAAAAGATGGGACTGTTAGAATTTTATTAGACGCCCGTGAGCTAAATACTAAAATGATAGCGGATATTGAGAGACCACCATTAATATCGGAAATAATTCAAAAATTTCACGGAGTTAAATACATAACAACTTTAGATCTAAATAATGCATATTTTCAGATTCCTTTAGAACCAGATAGCTGTAAATATACCGGCTTTGTATTCAATGGTCGATCATTTGTTTACAAAGTATTACCTCAAGGGTTGAAAACATCTGTAGCGGGATTTTGTAGAGCAATGGATATTATATTGGGATCTGAGGTACGAGATTTTTGTATAAATTATTTAGACGATTTACTAATTGCAACAAAAGGGGATATGAATGAACATGTAACACACATATCACGCGTACTAGATAGATTAAAATTAGCGGGGATGACATGTACTTTGGCAAAATGTCAATTCTTTAATGTTAATGTAAAATTTTTAGGCCATATTATTAGTCCTCTTGGAGTACATATGGATCCTGAAAAAATTGCTGCAATTAGAGATTTTCCAGCACCCACTAAAGTTAAACAAGTTAGAGCATATTTGGGTTTATGTAATTTTTATGGTAGATTTTCAAGATTTCATGCAGGTACTGTAAAACCCTTATGTGAACTTTTGAAAAAAAATGTGAAGTGGCGTTGGACGGAAATAGAAGCTAAAGCTTTTGAAGCGAGTAAAAAGGGATTTATAGATTCGGTAATGTTATATCACCATGATCCGAACAAAATGTATTATTTACAAACCGATAGTTCTAGTATAGGTATCGGTGGAGAGCTTTATCAATTGGATGAAAATGGCGAACATCATGTAATTGGTTTCGTAAGTAAAGGATTAACAGATGCAGAGAGAAAGTGGAGTGTTTCAGAGCAAGAAATGTACGCGGTTATATATTCCTTAAAGAAATTCGAAACTTATTTACGAGGAGTGAAATTAATAATAAGGACAGATCATCATGCATTGATTTTCTTGAAGAGTTGGAAATTACATAGTGGACGTGTAACACGATGGATTTTATATCTAAATCAGTTTGACTATTCTGTAGAGTATGTTAAGGGTACCGATAATATAGGAGTAGATATAATTTCCCGCTATTCTTATGATGCAATAACTAAACAAGACGACAAGGTTTATTGTCCCGAAATCGCAGGTTTTGTTGTAGAAAGGTTAGAAAATATAAAAAGGTCAATTTTAAATATTCAAAATTTACAGAGGGAAGATTATTTTTTGTCTGACATGCTTAAATGTATTAACGGATATTTTGGGCCATTTGATAAATTGGTGTATAAATATAAACATCATTATGCTGTAGAAAATGGAGTTTTAAAATACACACATAAAGAGGGAGATATTAATCTATTGGCTATTCCGAAGGTTATGATAAATGATATCATAAGATATGTTCATGAAGAGATGGGACATGTAGGAAGAGAGAAAACAATTATATATATAAAGAAGCGTTATTTTTGGCCAAATATGATGAGCGATATAAAATTCTTTGTTAAAACTTGTAGGATGTGTCAATTAGCAAAACATAAACGATTTAACGAGAGGGGATTTGGAAAATCACTGTTACCTACTGGAATAGGAGATATTGTAATGGCAGACTTATATGGGCCCCTACCAGCTGGATACTGCAGGTTTAGATATTTGTTAGTTATACAGGATTCATTTAGTAAATATACAAAATTGTTTAAATTAATTGCTGCTGAGGGAGAATCGATTATTAAATGTGTGAGAGATTTCCATAAAATTATAAAAATAGATAAATTATTAACCGACAATGGTAGACAATTCATTTCATGGATGTGGAAAAGACAGATTGAAGAAATGGGTATAACATTATTGCATACCTCATTGTATAATCCAGGGCCAAATGGAACGGAGCGTGTAAATAAAGAACTGGGAAGAATGTTTAGGATTTATACTCATGTAAAGCATTATTTGTGGACAAATTTTGTAAAAACGATAGAAGAAGTCTACAATGATACGGTGCATATGAGTACTAGGTATAGTCCAAATGAGATACTATTTGGCAAATCACCTACACTATCACTGGATGGAGTTTCAGGAGTAGAACATGTGAGTTCGAACCTAGAAAATATTAGGGAACAAGTTAAGGAAAATCTAAAAATCAACGCTAACATCAGAAATAATAATTATAATCGTAAATGGAGAATAATGACTTACAAGGTTGGAGATATGGTCAAGGTAAAAACTTTTCCTAGATCGAGTAAACTAAATAAGGAAACAGGAAAATTCAACTTATTATGGGAAGGACCATACTTTGTGGGATCTATACCATTTGCGAATGCGTATATCTTGGTTGATAAAAACGGAATGGTAAAAGGTACTTATAGTCCAATGCATTTGGGGAAATATTATTTGAATGAAGGTGAAAATCCACATTGACTTTAAAACGTATGGATAGATAGGTGTATTTTTGACAATAAAATTAATGTATCGTTCCTTTTCACACAAATATTAGAAATTATAATATATTATTATGTAGGCCACCTAAGTTACACTTTTATATTTTTTGTAGATTGTTTTAGTTAGTTATTAAGGAAAGAAAAGAAACTAAAATAAAACTTTACTTGAGTTTTGAATTATTAATAATTTTAATGAATTTTGAATTAATTGTTTTAAATAAATTAATTAATTGAGTAAAATTTACTTTTAAATGTTATTTCAATGGACATTTGCTTCGAAGTACATATCTGTTTTAAGTTTTATTTTAATTAAAAATATTTTTTTTTTTTTTTACTTTAATTACATAGATATAATTAAATATATGTTTAATCTAAAGCATTGATTACTGTGTTACATTTATGAATAAATTATCCTCTTTTACCTCTCTTTAGAGTTTATATCAAGTGCTTTTATTATTGTTCTGATTTGTATTAGTATTTAGAATATAAATTAGAATCAGGAAGATTTATAGATGACTAAATTTATCTGTTTCTTATTTAGATTAATAACAAAGAAAAAAAAAATATAGAATGAGATTATGATTGTTTCTAATACTTAAGGTAATTGTTATTGTGAAGGTACTGCTGAATCGTATCTTTGAATAAAATGATAATGAGTAGCATATACACATAGACACATATTGACACGAATAAGGAAATATAAAGAATGAAAAAAAAAAAAAATTTATGAGATTAAGGAACGAAAAAAGGTGGTACTTTCATAACGATAAAATATGTTACTAAGGATAAATCGGTCTGCGAACTTTGTAAAAGAGGCTTTGGTCAAATCTGGTTGAAAGCCATTTTGGAAGGGCGGAGCGGGGGCCCTACCAGCATGTTTAAATAAAAATTGTATTTAATTATAAGAAAAAGAAAAAAAAAATTAATGTAATTATACGACAAATTAAATGAAATAGTTGTATTTTTTTTTTGTTTGTTGTTTTTCATTCGTTTGCAGAAAAAGAAAAGAGAATAAAATAAAGGGATATGAGATAAATTAATTATCATAACTTAACTATAGAATAACATTTCATGGTACTACTGCGTGTGATATGATTTGGGTAGAGTAATTTATAATGTGAATATGTGTAGAGAAATACAACTTAAGTTCAGGGGCGGACCATGGTACATATTTTTTAAATTTTTTTTATTATTTAAATTATGTTGTTGTGTGAATAAATTTTATTAAATAAAGAAAAAGGAATCAATCTGATGCTTGTACAAAGCATTAAATTGACCTTTTTGGGGGGGAGTGACATGGATAAGGTTTTGCAAGGTTTCATTAATAATTAAATAAATCTTTAACTATATATATATTATAAGTTAGATTATGGGAGCTCTATTTTAAATTTATAAACAATATGTTGATACTTATAAAAGGCGCGTGTTGAATATTGAACTCAGAATAATTAACACGTGTTATTAAAGAGACACGAGTTTAACGAGGTTAACCTTGTAGACACTTGCTTAGTAGACACGTGTGTTATTATTTTGAACAAAGAAAATCCTTGAACGATACACATGGACAAAGAATCAAGATATGAACTTTAATAATTGTTTATATAAAAAAGGTTAAAACATAACTGAATGTTTGTGAGGAAGATGAGGTAAGTTGCATTTGGGTTTTGTTGAACTGATAATTTACTTGAGACAATAATAGGAAATTCTATAACTTACTTGGGATTTGCTTAGTCTGAAACTTTATAAAGATATATATTAACAATTGTAAACATTTCGAATAAGAAAATGTTTGTAAAATTGTATTGAATATTAAATTCCTCACTATTATAATAGTCAAGTTAGGTTTTATTGAAGTATTAAAACTGCTTGATACTTTGTAAAAGTTATTTATATATAAATAATTAAAATATTGTAAATAGAAATGATATTCTTACAATGAAATTGATGTTTCTTAAGGAAATTCGATTTACGAAAAAATGATAAAAGTTACCCAACGCTTCGATTTAGTTATTGACACGTGTCGTCTGTTTATAAGAATATCATGAAGTATCCATCGATTTTTAAACTGTAAGGATAAAAGGAGTGTTATATTTTGATTTTCTGAGAATATTTATGTACGAAATGAGGGAAGTTATAATGGTTTGTTTTATTGTAAGTTGCAATCAGAATGAATTTATTCGAGTAAGTAAATTCGCCGAATGTTAAATAGATAAGAAAATAGCATTTATTAACAATTCAGTTATTTATTTTGACAAAGTGAGGTAAATGGATAGATGTTTTAATTTAAATTACATAATTAAGATTGGGGTATGTATTTATGAAGTGTTTTAAGGAATTGTATTCAAGATCATAAACAACTTTTACTGTTTTATTGAGATTGAAGTTTCATTTTATCTATAGTTTTGGGATCTTAGTTGACTGATAAATACGAATTGTTTATATAAATAATAACTTAGTACTTATATGAAATGGTGGTAATAGTTGGTTGAAGCGTTATAACCCTGGATTTATTGGGTTCATGGAGATATACTTCAACATGGAGAGTAGATACTAGTATCTACTTGGGTGAAGAAAGTAGGTAGGTACCAAATTGAATTTTAGACAAAGAAATGGGAGATTATAAATATGAGGTCACAACATCGACTCGGGATAGTGTTTTCTTGCAAGGAGATGAGAGAGGAATAAAATTAAATTCAGTGTTGTATTTTGATTTTTGGTGTACTCCTCTCCAAGTAGAAATTAAAATATGTTTTTTTTTCTTCTTTTGTGATTATCTCTATTTTGAGATAATAAGAAATCATCCTAAATTAAAATCAATAAAATTCTAAAATTAAATTCAGTGTTTTCAGTGTCGAGAATTGCAGAATATATCAACTTTAACCGAAGTTAAGATTCTTTTCTATTTTTTTTAATTTTATTTTATAGAATTTAACTGTTTTGAATATTTTATTTTAAAAATTTTCTTTTATCTTATTAAATGTCTCTTTTAAAGTAAAGTTTGATAATTTCTTGTGAGATTGACTTAGTCTGATATTTTATTTTCTACATTGTTAGATTTGTAGACTAGCATTGTTTGCAATTTTGTTTTGTGGAGGATTACTCAATTATGTGAACAGAGTCGAATTCAGAACATAAAATTATTTTATTTTCCCAATTTAATAAAATTTGAATAACTAATATTATTTGTAAATTTAATTTATAGACATTACCTGATAATAAGAACAGGGACGGACTCAGAAACATATACTAATTATTATTTTCTGATATATTGAATTAACATTTAGCATGAATATTAATTCATATTTATTTTATGTAAATATCTCTTATTATATCATAAACTAACGTCCCACCACCCACACCCACATGATCGTGAACTAAAGGCCCATGATCTCCCAGCGTGAAAAAATCAAGGTTGGTCGTCTGCCTTGCCTTAAGGGACACAAAAAAAGCCAACCCCCGCAGATTTATACATAAATATTTATATTATTTGCATGTTATGTATTATATTCTCTTAATTTATCATATTGTATACTAATGAGGCTGACAATAGTGTATGAAAGGCTGTGTCAGATCGAAATTTGCGTGTGTAGGAGCAAATTTTCACTAACAAACCAATTTTTATTGTTATATTAACCAAAAATAGTCAGTGATTGAATTTTGTCAAACTTTGGTTCAGTAAAATATTTCATCTCGATGCGTCCCTGGCGCTGTATACAGATACTATTTTATGTATGAAACCATATGCCTTTTATAAATAAAACTGCATTCAAAACTAATCTGTAATATAATTACAGAAATAAACTTTCGATAACGTTGAATCATAAGTTTGAATAAAATATTATTTCATTGACTATTTCTAACAAATAACATGGATTTCTGTGGTACATAAAAAAATTTGATATTTATTCTTGATTGTTATTGTGTGTTGTTTTCTTTGTGTATTTTCAGCAATAAGGTAAGGCTTTTATACTTGCTAACGCAGAGTATAAAAGGAAATAATTTATTAATTACTAACCTTTATGACTTCCCCCCCCTTTCTTGGGGGGGAAGTCACCCCTACCAAGCGCGTCCCCCTGGGTGGCGGATTGGGGGAACCCGTGACTCAGGATTCGTTCCCTGTCATGGCTACTCCGAATAATCAATAAGGAGTCGTGGACCAAACAGAATGCCTCTGCATGTCACTCCAGCATGTAAGGTATAACCTACACCTGAATCCTATTCTCTCTCCTAAAAGAGTACTCCCATCCCGTCACACAAGTTCCCATCACTCCGGAAGGAGCCAACCTTCTTATCCAAAAACCCCAATCTAAGGTGTCATCCGACCCGTGCCGATGGATGCGTGGCTAACGGGTAGGTTAGTCATTAACGGAGGCTCTCTGATACCAGGCGACCTCAGGGCGATATATAGCCTTACCTCTACATGCGGGGCTCTGTAGGGGTGGACGTTTATTTCCCTAGCTTCTCGTGGGAACAATATGGAAAATGAAAAACAAAAAATGGAAAAGATTATTGAGGACACGAAGAAGATGGCTGTGGAGGATGTATATGGCACCTCCACAGTGAAAAAGATGGAAATGGAGGATGCACCTGGCACCTCCATAGAGAAGAACATAGATGTGGAGGAGGCACCTGGCACCTCCACAAAGAAGAAAATGGATGTAGAGGAGGCACCTAGCACCTCTGCAACAAAAAAGAAGGATGTGGAGGATATACCTGATACCTCCGCATCCACAGAAAAAGGAGACATAAAGTCACTTGACCACTCTATGCAACTGGAAGATAAGAGGCACACTAGGCCCTACCTGACGGGAGCAGCGAGAAGGCGGTTAAAGAAACTTCTTGTAGAGGGCAGGAGCCGTGAAGAGGCAATGACCCTCTGCATAAAACCTTTTAAACCCGCTTCGGAGGCCCACTCCAAGGAGAAGAGGGCTAGCAAGAGGCCACGCTCTACGGAGGAGCCTCCAGGAGAGGGCAAAAAAATCAGAAAGCATGGAGACACCTCAGGTCCCAGCTTCAAAGATATAGCTTGCTCTATTAGAGTAGGCATTCGGGACATAAACAAAAGCCTGAATGATGAAGAGATGAGACTGATTGCAGAATCAATACTCAAAAAAGTGGATGAAATCTCGGGCAGTGGAATGGGCCCAAGATTTCTGGGAACTCACTTTCGGGCGGGTTGGCTGATCGTGGTCTGCGGCGATGATCGCAGCAGGTCGTGGCTGGCTAGCTGCGTCGAAAGTTTGAGGCCGTATGAAGGGGCTTGTCTACGGGCTATGGATGAACAAGACATGCCCAAGCCTATCTTCGGAACAGCATGGATTCCGGGTTCCCCCTTGGAGACAAGAGTCTTGCTGAACCGACTTGATGTGCAGAACATAGGCCTGAACTGCCTAGGATGGAGAATCCTTAACCGAAGTGCCCACGAGGGAAAGGGTCAAACGGTAACTTTTTCCTTTGACAATGCCGCCCTCGAGGGACTAATGAAGATCCAGTTCAGGCCTATCTTTGGGTTTGGAGCCATACACATACGTGTAAGGGCACAAACTGGCAGGGAGCAGATCCCAGGGCTTCAGGATGTGAGGATCGGAACCTCCGCAGTGGAGCAGTCTAAGGATCCGAAAGGACCTGTCTGCCCTGCCGTGGAGACCGAGACCCTGCCTGGCCCCAGCGGAAATGTACCAAATGCCACCCCGACAGAAGAAAGACCTGTGTCGGTGGGGACGGCGGCTTCCAAGAAAGGAACACTGACCCTACTCAGGCAGAAGCAGGTCAATACTTCAGCTGGAGAGGACCCCAAGGAACTCCCCAACAAAAGGCGACGCAACAGGGGCTCACGGAAGAGGAGAGGTGCTCAACAGCCCTCTCCCACCGTAAGGCACGTTGATGAAGCCTCTAAATAACCCTCCCTCACCCTATCCACCCAAATCCAAAAATCATGTCCAAACCCTTTCCTATTAACCTTCCACAAGGCACAACGCCTTCTTCTGACCACCTCCCTCTCCAAACTTCCACACCCAACCATTCCATTAATCAAGCCACGTTCAAGATAATTCAAATAAACCTACACCATGCGAAGGCTGCCTCCGCATTACTCTCCGAAAAAATGCTACGGGAGAAATTGGACGTGGCTCTGATACAAGAACCGTGGATCATCAAAAATACGGTTGCAGGACTTGGAACCGCGGGCAGGGTTTTATACACCACCAACGGAGATAGACCAAGAGCCTGTATTATATTCGCTCAAAACATTAAATTTCTGCCAATACCGGAAATCTGCACGGATGATCTGGTAGCAGCATATATAACACTCCCTGGACAGGAATCCCAAAGAATAGTAATATGTTCTGCGTACCTGCCTGGAGAAAAAGATGACCCAACGTTGCAATTAGCCCCAATTGTGGACTACTGCGCTGACCAGGGAGCCCAATTGATCCTAGGATGCGACAGTAACTCCCATCATACTACTTGGGGAAGCACGGATACGAATCATAGAGGTGAAATACTATATGATTACCTCCTAACGAACAAACTGCACACACTCAATAGTGGCGCCACTCCAACTTTTGTCACTAGAGTGCGAGAAGAGGTATTAGATATTACTATCTGCACAGAGTCATTAGTGGACCGCACACGAGACTGGTATGTCTGTGGGGATATAACTATGTCAGACCACAAATACATCAGATTCAACGTCCTAGCTAACAAAGCAAGAGAATCTGAATCTTACCGGAACCCCAGGGTTACTAACTGGGACGGCTACAGGCACCAGTTAGAGGAAAGCATAAAAAATGTGACAAAAACTGTTAGATCAATCGAGCAGATTGAATCAGCGGTAGGGGATCTCAATTTGTGTATGTTGAACGCATACACAGACAATTGTCCCTTAAAAACCATCAATACAAACCGCAAGGTACCTTGGTGGAATGAAAAATTGAATCTACTAAGGAGAGAATCCCGGAGACTCTTCAATAGAGCTAAAATCAATGGTGACTGGGAATCCTACAAACAGGCCCTTACGGAATTCAATCGTGAACTAAGGAAGGCTAAGAGAATGTCTTGGAGGAGGTTCTGCGAAGAGATCAATGGTCCTTCGCATGTAGCCAAAATCCACAAGATATTGTCAAAAGCACCTCCATCCTATCTAGGTCTATTAAGAAAGACCGATGGAACGTTTACCGAGAATGTAGAGGAGACCCTGAAGCTAATGGCACAGGTTCACTTTCCAGGATCGAATATCACTGAATTGGACACTCTACAAACACAGACTACAAAAAAGTCCAGACCGGACATTGAAGACTGGAGAAGAGCGTCTGAGATATTCAGACCCAATCAGGTTTCGTGGGCTATTGACAGCTTTCAGCCATATAAATCTGAAGGGGAAGATGGCATTTTTCCTGCCTTACTGCAGCAGGGTGCAAAAAGCATCCTGCCTGTAATAATTAAAATCTTCAGAGCAAGCTTTGCGTGGGGATACATACCGACGGATTGGACTAAGGTTAGGGTAACGTACATACCCAAGGCCGGAGACAAAGATAAGTCACAGCCTAAATCCTACAGGCCAATTAGCCTTACCTCCTTCCTGCTTAAAGCAATGGAGAAAGTGCTAAATTTATACATAAGGGAGAAATATCTCAAGATAAAACCCCTACATGCTAAACAACATGCCTATCAAACAGGCAAATCTACAGAATCCGCTCTGATCAAACTAACAGACAGACTGGAAAAAGCCATAGAGGACAAAGAAATTGCCCTATGCGCTTTCTTAGACATTGAGGGAGCTTTTGATAACACCTCAACGGATGTCATACTTAAAAGCATGACTGAAAGGAGCATCGACCAAACGACGCTTAATTGGATCGAAGCGATGCTGTCAAATAGGACTGTCAAAACGACCCTTTTAGACAAAACATTGGATGTTCGAATTGCGAGAGGATGTCCTCAAGGAGGTGTTTTATCACCCTTGGAATGGTCCATCGTAGTCGATAGTCTTTTATGGAAGCTAAATAATGCTTATTTTAACACACAGGGCTATGCAGATGATCTGGTAATTACGGTTGTAGGAAAATTCCAAGGCACTGTTTCCAGCCAAATGCAAAAAGCTCTGAAATTGGTGGAAACCTGGTGTAAAGACTACGGTCTCTCAGTGAACGCCAACAAGACTGTTATAGTCCCATTTACCAACAAAAGGAAGCTGGGTGGACTTAAAGCACCAACTCTCTTCGGGAAGACTATAACATTTTCCAAGGAAGTTAAATATTTGGGTCTAATCCTGGATCAACGACTGACATGGAACCCACACTTGGAACACATCACCAAGAAAGCAAAAATAGCTCTAGGTACGAGCTATAGGATAGCTGGGTTGAAATGGGGCCTTCAACCGAGGCAAGCCCTCTGGCTCTACACAGCTATGGTTAGACCAATTATCACCTACGGCTGTGTGGTATGGCACAAGAAAACTCAGCAGAAGACATGCATAAATGTCCTGAACAAGATTCAGAGACTTGCATGTCTTCTCACAACGGGCGCTATGTCCTCAACACCCACGACTGCCCTAGAGGCGATGTTGTGTTTGAGCCCATTGCACGTACATGTGCAAAAGGAGGCTCGCATGGCATTGATACGGGCGGCAAAGGGAGGTAGGAACAATTGGCGCTCCAGCATAATGAGAGGATTATATTCAGACCTCCACAAAGCACCCATCATGGATATGCCCACAGATACCATGAATGTGGCTTACAGCTTTGTTAAATACTACACAATAGACATACTTGAAAGAGAGACATGGCGAGAGAATGATCCCTACACCTTTCGAGATGGAGACATTGTATGGTACACAGATGGATCCAAAAAAGATGGTCGGGCAGGATCTGGAATCTTTGGCGTCCACCCTAGGTTGAGAAAATCGGTCTGCTTGGGAGAATATGCTACTGTTTTCCAGGCTGAAATGAGCGCAATTATGGAGTGCGCTCATATGAACCTTCACCGATCATATCATAACAAAAAGATTAATATCCTCTCAGATAGCCAGGCGGCGCTTAAAGCCCTAGGTTCTGTAGAGGTGAGATCTAAACTAACTTTTGAATGCATACAGGTTCTGAATCGCCTAGGCGAGAAAAACGCGGTAAGGCTGGTTTGGGTACCGGGGCATTGTGGAGTCATGGGCAACGAAGCTGCTGATGAACTTGCTAGAACTGGCGCTGAGGAGCCACCAATAGGTCCTGAGCCCATATGCGGATTACCGCTTAGCACTATCAAGCTTAGTCTAAGAAACTGGGCCATGGACCAGAGCCACGAAATTTGGTCCAATTGCATAGGGTTGAAACACGCGAAGGAACTAATGATAGGGTACTCGCGGAAGTTCACCACAGAAGTTCTAAAACTTAATAAAAAACAAATAAGGATTCTAACCAGGACCTTGACGGGACACTGCAAACTACGGAAACACATGACAAAAATAGGACTGTCAGATACCCCAGTCTGCAGATTTTGTTCAGAGGATAATGAGACACCTATCCACATCCTCTGTAACTGTGACGCACTCGCTCGCAACCGAAGTCACATCCTCGGAGGTCCACTGCTGGACTCTGAGAAAGTGAGACTTCTCACACCAAGACAAATAGTGAGCTACATGACGCACCTAGGTCTTGAGAGTGAGATATGACACAGAAGGATGTCACAATAGATCTGTTATGGTCGCAGTGACACAAGGGATGTAAGGTCCCTTGACCTTTTAAGAAAAAAAAAAAAAAAAAAAAACCTTTATGTACAACAGAAAATTAAATTTTGATTGTTATATAAATTATGCTTTTATGTTTCTGAATAGAAATTATTGTTTGTTTTCCACTGATAAAATTTTCTTTTATAAATCGTAAACACAACGTAGAAAAGGTCCTTAACGCATTTTTTATTAATTAACTAGAATATCATGTGCCAAAATCTTTGAAGAAACGAAAATTGTTGAATTTAGCGGCCGACACTTTTGACGGGTCTTACGTTAAACGTTCGGAAATATTTTTAATTATAGTGAGGTGTGAATGATATGGGTTAACTAGTAGGTATATATTATTATGTACG